>VWZZ01000616.1:3857351-4033628 GCA_013399095.1 Psophia crepitans
CCCCCCCCCCCCCTTTTTTTTTTTTTTTCTTTTCCCCTACATCAGAGTTGGGGAAATAAAGGATTTTTAGGCCTGTCTCTGAAAACTGCACCGCTAATTCTACCTTCTTCAATTATACTGGCCACGAGCCTCCAATAACTTGCCTTCTCTTTCATAGCAGGCGGGTGACCTTTTTGACTGATGGATAAATGAAGGAACAACACGTATGAAGTCTGTCAAAAGTATTTGTGTGTGTGGCCACCAAAGAGAACCTTTCTTGGGCAAATGAGAGAGAGAGAGGACTGGCAATTGTAAAGACCAGCACTGAGACTGCTGCGGGGAATTTCTGTCAGTGAGATTGGTGTCGTGCTTCTGTAGCCCCATAAAGACTTACTGGGGCAGCAGTGGCTCCGTGAGGATTAGCCATGGCTTGCGATAGGCACTTGGAAGTTGATACCTGCCAACAACCTTGGAAGAGGAGCGGAGGATGGGGCAGAGCACCCAGTTAGCTTTTTGCGGCAAGAGGTGGAAGAACATAGTATGCCTTAAAACGCTGTTGAGGGGATTGGAAAATTAAGCAGGGGTGGAGTAATTTATTTATTTGAAATGCACCGCTCTCTAAATGCTGACATGGAATTTTTAAGACCTCAGGAAATCCAGAATTAGTCTTTACTACATCATGTAATTTTTAAAGTTTATCTTATGAATAAACCCTTTCACACAAAGTTGTCAGCAGTTCTTGTAGAAGAATCATGTGTTTTGGAAATATTTTTTTATTACCCATACTATTTTTAGTCTCTGTTGCAGACTAAATCACAAATATTTTGTAGATGCTGTGTTTTGCAGTTGTGAAAGCATCTGACAGGATAACTAGTAACAGTGATCCACCTCTCTAATCTGTGCTTTCTGACATGGATCTTTTATCTTGTCTCTGAAATGGATATTTTTTTTGTATTATCTGGTATTCTTTTTTTCCCCTGTACGTCTTTGGCACCCAATAACCCTTAGAGAATTTTGTTTAAGACAAAATAGTGACTCCAGCAGAAAATAAGTGGAGCCTTCCCCTGTGTAAGTTGTAATTGAGGTTATGGCACGGTATATTGCCTTTGGCAGAGCTCTGTTACTGAGAAACTGAAACCGTGATTTTGAGGTTGCTGCAGTGTAAGCAAAATGAATTAATTATTAGAGACATAGGAAGAATTAGAGGAAAAGAGAATGGCTTCTTGAGTGAAATACAATGTATTGACTCTCGGAAAAAGAGAGGAGCAGAGGAAACAACTTAGTAATGAATAATCCACTTTCTAGTAACTAATGACTTCTTTGTAGATCTGCAAGAGTTTTTCTGCCGGTTGGGTTGGCCCTCCAAAGTCTATTAAATATTTCTTAGAAAATTTTTTTGTTACGTAACTCTTTGGATTTAACTGTGATTCTGACAAGGGGCACTAATATTACTGTCTAGAAGTTGGTTTTAAATATATTTTTAAAATGTATTGTGAGAGTTTTCACTTCAAGAAAAGAAAACAAGTGGAAAAGAAAGAAACAAAATTTGGGTTTTCTTTTTTTTATAAAGTAGAGGAAAGTGCTGGCCCCATGAAGAAAACATTCTAAGTTTATTATTTAAAGGACATGGAATATGCTATTGAAGTAAATTTTACAGGTATGTGCCTCTTAATCATTTGCTGAATCAAGTCTTTCTTTGACAGAGGGACACAGTGCTTTATTTTTGAGTTCTTTCAAAGCAGATAAAAAAAGTCTGTTTACAATCTCAGTGGTCTCTGCATGAGTTTAGGTTCATATAGAAAAATAACCCATCTGTGTTTGGATTTTCCTACACATGGTGATGTAACCTTATACCCTATGAGCTGTGTTCTAGAGCTGGCAATGAGAAGGGTGGAATATAGAGACTATTTGGCATGCACAATATGTGGCAAACCTGGTCTGTCTTCATTTTTGCCTGTCTTGCGCTTTGTTACTTTGTTGTTTACCTTTTCTTTGTTTCTACAGATTTATTTTTACAATTTCTTATTGAACTCCATTATTTTGATCGGACATCAGTGAAGCCATTGTTCTTCGTTTTCTAAGGGTCAAGGAATGCTGAGAGTCTCTTACAATGGAAAAAAGGGATTTTGGGGTTTGTTTTGTGGTTTTTTTTTTTTCTTTTTTAAATATCTTTTGAGTATCCTCGTCCATCTCACGGTTCCAAATGCCCAGTTTTGGTAGTAGGAAGATGCTCTGTGAGTATCACAGGTGGATCCGATCAGATCACTCTCTTCTTTACTGTGATAAAGGAGGGTGGATCTGCTATTGTACAGTGTCACTCCTCAGCAGTCCACAGTAATCGGTGCTTACAGTTAAGCCTGCTGACTCTGCACTTAGTGTTTTTATAATGTGATAAAGACTTTTGCAAGTATACAATTAGGTCAGAGTCTTGCATGGTGCTTTTAAGAGTTTGCAGGAGTACCCTTATCTCCTTGTTTTGCTTGTTAATGTAATTTTTAAATGAGGGATGTATCGCTACAGCTCTCATTTATATACAGTTATAGTTTTCTCCTTGTAAGAAAATCTATGTTTGTCAGAAAATAGGAAAGGGCAAATGTTATCTTTTACAATTCTTGATATGTCAAATAAAACTGTCTGTCATGGTACGAAATCTAATTAACTCTGGTAGTAACATAGTTAAGATCCATGCTAGAGCCACTAAGAGAAGATGAAAACTTTTAAAGACTCTTGTCCTGAGCTCAAGGCTTAAAAAAAAAACCCAACATACAGGCATAAGTTGTGAGGTCACAATATGAATTTTGTTGCAAGTCAGTTGGACTTGTGGATTTGGAAAAGATGCCTTTAAAATTGTGTATACAATAAAATAGCGTAGATGTTGTAAATGCGTGTATTAATATCTTTAAATTGGGTTCAGACTGACGACAGAGCGATTGAAGAAGTAGGGGAACAATGATCTCGCAAGTTCTTTCACTATCTCTCTTTTTTTAATATTCCTTGTATTTTTGTAACAGGCTAATTTATGTTTCCTTTTGGGGTGCTAACACCCTGAATTGACAATTACGGCATAGCTCAAGGATGAGACGGTTTGAAGTGCTTTTTACTACTGACTATTCCCAGGCATAATAACTGGCCTTAAAGTAATCTTTCTATTATGCTTTCTGATAAAACAAAATTGCATTTACGTTGTGTAAAATGATAAAACGAATGAATAACTGCAGTGTGTAAACAAGAAGGGAAAAAAAAAAAAAGCATTCTGCCTGGTTAAAAAAAAGAAACAGAAAATCCAACAAGTTGAATAGGTTTTTCTTTTAAGATATTTGATAGAGGACATTCAGTCTACTGGGAGGCTACTAAAAGAAACCAACTTTGAATTTTGAAGGAGCGTGAAAAACTGACAGAAACAAGCTAACAGCTCACCAGAAGTCTGTAGCCTTTTGTATCCAAGTGCCTGGGTCACAGCTCTGGACATGGAGTTTAAAGGTTGAAGTCCCCCACAACCATCTACAAATTTTACCAGTGTAGAAAAAAGAAAACGATGCTAGCTGTCCTGGATCAGACTGAAGGTCGGTTAAGCCCAGTGCCATGTCAGGGGCCAATGCGAGTATTCCCAAATCTCAGAATATTTTCTCATCTTCCAGTATTTGTAACAGAGTCTTCCTCAGCTAATGGTGGTGGTGTTTTGGTGTGGTGGTGTTTGGGATTTTTTTATAACTCTTACAAGATTTTAGTTTCCTGAATGTCTTCTGTTGCTTTTGAACTCATACGATGTTTCACATTTGCAGCATTCTGTCATATGTTTTCACCCTTTTTTTTTTCATGTTTAATGAAGGAAAGTGGTTTTCTTTGTTTGTTTGTTTTTTTTGTTGTGTGTCCCATCCCCCCCATCCCTGCTGCCTGTTATATTTGTCTTTGGTTCTTGGATGTGAAGAGGCGGTGAACAGCTGCTACTTAATCACCTTCTCCAGGCCACTCAAGCTGCTATGATCCTTCATCACAGCTTTCTAAAGTAATAATTATTATAGTTGATATTTTAAAATGCTTTATGTTAATTAATGAGAATGAGGGAGTTTGTATACTTAATGGTTTCTGCAGACTGGTTAGGGCTGTGTGCTGAGTTCCTGGAACCCTTAGTGGTGTTTGAAGGAAAACCTACTGGAGCTCTCTGTTATGAGAAAAGGGTGGTGTCCATGTGTTCATATAAACACAGGTAATTACTAGATTGCCAAAGGGCTGTGCAGAGCTGTGGGTTTTTTTCTTTTGTCTTTTTTTTTTTTTTTTTTACAACTCCAAGGTAACACCTTTGATCTGCTCTTGTGGCTTGTGTTGCACCCAGGAAGCAGCCAGCGCTCTGTTCTCCAGGGTGAGCTTTACCTGTGCTGCTCTTGGGAGAGAGGTCCATCACCTCCATAGCAAGCACCTTTGTTTGTGGTTTTGTTTTTTTTTTTTCTTAATGCAGTGCTGCTGCTTATGTGGTCAGATAACTCATTTTTCAGAGGGCAGTACGCTATAGTTTATTTCCATCTATTTTACATCATGCACATTTTGCTTTACATCTGCCTTCATGTAATTTGCTTTACATTTGCCTTCATATGTTGGCTGTATGAGAGGCAGGCATCCCTCTTAATGTAATTACAGCATATCTCTTGGCGTGGTAGACCCTGATAGTTACAGTTACGTGCTCTGTGGGGTGAGGTAGTTCTGGTGGCTGGTAGAGACATTCTGAACCCTCCATTACTAGATAAACTGTCCTTCCTAGCTGGCATTGAATATCTTGTGCAAGAACCTGCCTTAATAAATTGCACGTAGTTGGTAGTCATAGCCGAGGTCAGTGCCACGTGCGTGCCTCTCTCTGTCCTGCATGCCTCACTTGTGTCCCACTTGGTGTGTTTAGACAGTGTTGATAAAAACTTCACAACCTTCTCGGAATTCCTCTCTGAAGAGCAAACTTTCATCGCCCTTGTCTAGACTGATTAAGATTCTTGTAAACAGATGCTTTCTATATGAAATGTATTTTGGCACTCTATTGACATTGGAATATATTACTCTCATAGCCTTTAACAGTTGACTTGATCTGCATGGTTTTGTGAAGAAATGAAACAGGCAACAAGATAGGATAAAACAGTGGTTTTCATAAAATCTTCATAAAAATTGATGATGGTTTATTTGAGAAGGATGGCAGACGAAACAGGAAAGGGGGAAAAAAACCAAAACAAACCTCTGAGAAAAGAGAATGGTAGTCTATGGTTCATGAAACAGACCTCAGAAGTTCTCATGGTTGTCTTCCTCATCCTGTGATACCTCTCTTTTCATAACAGGTTGCCCCTGACAAGGATATGGTGTGTTATTTCATAGATAAAAATATTTACTGGAAAATTTTTAAATGTTTAAGATTATTTTTTTTTTAAACATGAGTGTGATCGATAAGGTGACATAGCCCCAGTTCACCAAAGCACTTAAGCGTAGGCTGCAGAGCCCTGGTGAAAAAATAGCCGATACAGCAAGGTCTCTAGTGGTCTGATTTAAAAATCCATTTTCCCTTTTGCTCACATCCCATTTTCCTGCAAATTGCCATCTTTAAGCACTAACATTCCCTTGCCTTCAGTAAAACATTGTAGCATTAGAAGAAGTGGTGTTTGGGCTGGCTTTGCAGGATTCAATTTAGAAGAATTTAGTGCCACTAAGCTGCCGCAGTGTGCGCTTTCCTTCTCAATTTGCTTGTGCTAAGCAGTTTGAAAATTGGTCATTGGGCCCTGAGGATATATATATTTACTCCGTTAATTTTGGGACACCCATGTTGTTAGAACACAGTTGGTCTTTACCACCTAGGTAGAACATGCTGTATTCAACAAGGCTTTTGAGCTTTCTCTTACTTGGATTTTAGGATGTCATGCCTTGGTGACCAGATTGAGAGGATCTTCATTTGCCTTTCACAGTGAATTTATGGCCCTCGGCCAAATTAAGTTCACATACTCTCCTGATGCAATATGTGCATGGGCGTGGAAGCACAGATAGAAGTTCTGGCTTTACTATAATGGGATAATGGAAAGTCTGTAGGGAATGGGACAATAATTTCCCCGTTATGAATGGGCCTAGGAAATGAGTTTTCAGTTTCACTAATGTAAATCTTCTCTATGCCCACTCAATTTACTATCCGCTGTGCCTCTGGGTCTGCACTAAGAAGTGCTTCTGCACTTGTCTAGACTGATTAAGATTCATATAAATAGATGCTTTCTATATGAAATGTATTTTGGCACTCTATTGACATTGGAATATATTACTCTCTTAGCCTTTAACAGTTGAACAAATTTAAATAAAATGATGGTTCATTTTTACAAGGTGATAAAATGAACATAATTGGGTTAATATCTTAATCTGGCAGCCTGGAATTAGATTACACATACCTGTATGCACAGAATTTGATTAGAGAAAATCAGATTTTCCATTCCACTCGCTCCTTTTGTGACCTTTGGATATTCCATCTCGTTGCCTAGAAGGAGCCAGTTCAGACCAGCCAGTCCAAATCTGGTGGTGTCATTCATTCCTCCCCTCAATTGCTTTTTGTTGTCTGTATTGTTTTCTTAGGCTGAGAGAACATTTGTTTTCCCTTAATATTGCTAAACAAATTTCCTGTAGAAATGGCAGTAATATGAAGAGGGTTTTAGTAATACTTTGGCAGGTGGCTCTCACAACTATTTCCTGATAGAAAAAATAAAATTGACACGAGTTTTTGGATACTAGCTGTGGTTAGGTTGGCTTCCTAGTGTTTGCTATATAGATTTCTTTTGCTTATCAGTGTGTTTTGTTGTTTGTTTCTTTTTAAACTAGTTTGCTGTTGCTAATAACACCAGAGTGGGGTTGGTTGCAAAAGCCCACCCAGTCACTGGTGAGGGCAGCGACTTCTGTCACCAGAGCTTGAGGAGCGCAACAAAAACTGCCAGAAACTTCTCCAGAACATACTAAAATTATTAGCATCGCTTCCTTGTGTGACTAGAAGCTGCAGTAACACCACACTTTGCTTCGTATAAAGTAAGTCCAGTGACAGAAAATAACGAATGAGACAGCAAAGCGTTGCTTGTTGAGTTTTGTGCCTGGACTCATAAGCAGTGGTCATTGTATGAGTATTTTATATCGCTAACCATTGCTGATCTGCGCATTAGTAGGTGGTTTGTTTTTTTTTTTAATCTGGGGTGGGATATTCTTTAAAGAAGATATTTTTGTGCTGAGTATCCAGGTTGCACAATAAATACTAGGTGGCTGGTTGACTAGAAACAAACATACGTAACCTGGCCTGCTGTGTTGATGATCAAGTCCAATACATGCTCTCTCACACACTATACTGTTCGCTTCCTCATTATTCTAATAGTTTATTCTGGTTTTGTCAGATTTGGGGTGTCTGTTGAATCGCACTGCGTGGTGTTGATGTGCCTCCACCACATGCTGCTTTGTAGCCACTCCTTTTCTCTCTTAAAATATTAAAATACTGCCCTGGGACCGCTAGGTTACATTTGTGACATGTGCACATGGTAAGGCATAGAAAACGAATCCTAATTAATTTATTGACCTTTCAGGTTGAAACACTTATATATGACTACCTTAAATGTTGACAGCAGTTTAACAGCTTAAATACCAATTGCTGTTCCAGGAAAAAAAGTTCCTTTAAATTAATCACTTAAAATTCAAATTTAATGTAGTCAAGTTTAGCAATTCAGTAGACTATTTAAATAGAACATCAGATTAATAGATCTCAAAGCCTCTAATGTTCAAATGAACAAATTAAGGCATCAATGCTCATTATTTAGGCTTTTAAGGATAAAATAATGTCAAAGCTGAAGGTTGGCAACAGTTATTTTTTCTAGGACGTGCTCATCAGCCCTTCGTTTTACGGTCAGGAGGTGCAGTAGCCCTTCCCCCTACGCTATGAATTATGCTGTATTTTCGGTGGTGTGTGCTTGGATGTGTTGCAGTGGCATGTATCATTCAGATGCTACATGAAGTTGATTCCTGTGCCCTGGCATGCACCCAAGGAAGTTTATTTGAAAAGTTCAGCTTACTTTCTAGTATGGGTGAACTGCTTCCTCCTGTTCTAGGTCTTTTTCTGCCTGTAGGTCTGTTCGGAGCAATTTTATTCAGTAGAATCAGTGACAGTAAAATGCTGAGGCATTATTCACTTCTGGTTTTATTTTTTAATTCACTTTTTCTTAGTGCCTGTTGCTGTGCAGACTCTTTGTGTGCGTCTCTTCTAACATAAAACAGGTTTACAATGACTGTTTAATCCTTGAAATTTTAGTCCAATTTTCAGTAAATAATTCTATTGTGGTTTTTAACAGATAGTGTGTATTACTGGTATTATAGTATTATGTTGATCATTGTAAGACGTACGAGGGAATGCAGATGAAATTAATCTCAGAATTTCAGACATCTCTAAATTTCTTATGCTGTGGAGGTTTGTACTGCTGCTGTAGTTTGTTTCTGCGTTACGTACTGAATCTCAGATGCCCTCCTTTTTAAATGTGTTTGTTATCATGGACTGTTGACCAATGTGTGACTGCAGCTAAAAAATGAACCATGTGTTAGCTTGTCAAAGGCATGAACTGCAAGCGTGTGCACAAGAATGTGATGGATTAATTGTGTGTTTGCACATTGGATGGTTCTAGCCATGTTTTCTCAGAAAAACTGTCACAGAACTTAAAATGATCCATGTTTAGGCAGTGAAAATTATTTAGGGGCACAGAATGAATCTTCTCTACAGGACTCAGAAGATTGTTTTCCCTGTGGAGGAAGGCATAGAAAACATGGAATCGTTGTTATATACAACACAAAGGCGAGAACTTGGTTGGTTTGTGGCATATGAGGAAAAAGATGGGAGAAGTTTAATGAAACTGTACAAGCTACGGAAAGCAAAAGCTGATATAAAAAATATATTTGTTTGATTGGCTACAGATCTAAAACACTAAGCCAAGCCTTTAAAAGAAGTAAAAGCAAAAGGTGGGAGGGGAGGTGCTGATATTAGACCTTTGTAGCATCAGTAGTTTATACGTGGAGGGAAAAGCTTCTCAAGTTACTCAGTGTTCAGTCAAATGAATGAAACCACGTTTCCTCTGGGTATGTGTCCTTTGTCACCTGAGTATCCCCAATGAATTAACACCAGCTCCTTTCTGTCTCCTACCCTGGACTGTGCAGGAGGCCCTTATCTCTCCCAGGTCAAAAGGCTTTGGCTTGGGCTAGGCATGATTTGGTTGATCAGCCTGTAAGTGTGATGTGATTGACTGACTGGCTGCTGCCAAACACGATGTATAGCTGCAGGCTATGGCCTGTCCTTCCCTCAGCAGATGCGTGAATTTAGGTGTTTCTTTATGCGCGTCAGCTGGGTTTCATGATAATCTGGGAATATAATTGTCTCTTAGACTTTCATGCCCTTTTTTTGATGAAGTTGGCCAAAAGGTTGAAAAGTCACGTTTTGGTGGTGGAAGAAGGGAAACTGTCATGGCCAGAGCAGGCACATAAGCCTTCTTGCTATGTGAAACTAGATCTAAATGAGAAAACCCGGGTTTTGGAAGTAATTTAAATGACCCTGCCTTAGGGCAAAAGACAGATTACGTTCACAATGTGGAGAAAACGTTTATCTTTAAGCATAATGTTACCCCTTAACTTTGTCCATCTGGATTCCTTGTATCTTCCTTGGAAACATCTGGTGTTGGCCACAGTTGGTGAAACGATACTGAACAAGTTGAATCACTGAGATGATCTTGTCTGGCAATTCCTAGACTGCTAAGTCATTCATCTACCACTTTGTCCTTAGTTATCCTGATTGATACAGCTTACAAAATATTCATTTTTTCTAAGTAATTTTGTAGTGTGTGTTGATAATTTATTTTCTATGTGGTCAAGACATTTTTATTCTTTCCAAAAGATACTAAAAGGTAAATTTCAAACCAACATGCTCTTGGATTTGAGAGCAGGAGTGGCTTGTGACAGGATGGGAAAGTGTTACGTTGCTACCTTCCTTCCTTAAGTATGCCTGAAGAGCGAATTGGAACAGCAGTCACTGACGTTTGAGTATAACATATGTTCTGTGTTGATCTAGCTCTCTACCCTTATGAAAAAGGGGGGAGCTAAAAAAGATGCTGACAGGCCAGCATAGTTTTTGTGGTGTGTGATATGTGCCAAATTTCCAATGATCCAACAAAGCCATCTGCTTTCACATTTATCAAAGGTCAGTACTTATGAATTCTAGCAGCACAGCTGAATTGATTCACTGACATGAAGGTAATTATGAGCTTGGGTCAGAGTCAGGATGAAGGTATAGCAGTGCAAAATTCAGTATTTTGATGGCAATCCTTTATACTGTCTAGACCATAACAAACTGAACTTGTGTTAAATCCTGGTTTTTCTTCAGGATATATGGACTTGGGTGTCCTCAAAAGCACCAAACTTTTGAGAGAAAATCATTGACTTATAAGGAATATCTATCTATCTATCTATTTTTTTAAAAAGCAAAAATCCTATAAATTAAAACAAAAAATCTGGGAAAAGGGAAGCATTGCTTTGAAAAGGGAAGGGTCTGGTAGATTTTTTTTTTCTGGCACAAAAAAAAACGTTAATGCAGCTCTCAATTCAGTGCTTAATTTTAATGCTTCTATGCATATAGATTGTATGATTACGTTTGTCTGTTAAAATTCATTGATAAAATTAATTTTCAGGACCTTTTATGAAACAATATTTTTTGAGTTAAATTTTCATTAGCTCCTCGTACAAAAGCAGTGGAATCAGTTTTTGCTCCTCTGGTTCGCACATTTGTGTCTAGTTAGTCTAGAATTTGATGCACTAGAATCTTTCTGTGCACACTTTTAAAATATGAGTTTACGTGGTTTGGAAGCATCACAGCCATATGACAACTCTTATAAACAGAGCAATCGTAGCTTCAGAGTAAAACATTTAAAGACAGAAGTGATGTGGTAATATCCAGATATGATCTACCATCCTTGTGTGAGTGGCTGAACATAGAGCATCAGAAGTTCCTTGATATTATAATAATATTATTCACTGACATTTTTCCATGATATTACTCTGCTGATATCATTCCCATCTTAATGCTGAATGGAAAGCAAGTTTGACCTACTGGACATGACATAACATGAAGAGGTGAAAGGCAGCGTATTGGTGACCACTACCTCGCTTTTCTCGATTTATTCCATTGCCAAGCATTAGTTTCTTGTATCCTTTCCTCAGAGAATGTCCTGCGCCGGTTTGCCGGTGAAACCTCAGTTGAGTGCTTTGTAGAAGTTAATTTCCCCGTAACACAGGGGTTTTGGGAGTATTCAAAGAGTAAGGCCCCAAATTCATTAATTTGCTCTGGAGCTTGAGTAAGTATGACATGTCCCACTTCTGCTCCTTCAGGAGGAAGGGAGAGATTTGCTGACACATTAACTTTTACTGTAATTCTTAAAGCCAGAAAGGAAAGATTTGTTTTTCTATATTGTCTTTCATCATCATCCTTTGAAGAGAAAGCTTATGCAGTCTTGAAATTCATGAGGAGCTATCCATCCAAACTTGAACTCTAACAAAGAGAACACCCTTTGCTAAGTCAACAACATTCAAATTCTTCTCTTTCAACAAGAAAACCTTCAGAGGTATTGATTACTTTTCTTCCATTTTTTTTTCTTTTTTTTTCTTTCTTCTGATTTGCCCTAGTAAGCCAAAAGTTGAATCTGTTGCTACGGCTCATGTTTCCTCAGCAGATTCAGATGCTTACTATGGAAACATATCTCATCCTGCAACCCAATCAAACCCAAGAATATTTTGAAAGATGAACACTTAGCAGGTCACTCGTTTTTATCTTTTACATTGTAAAAGACTACCTATCCCTCCGATCAAAGTTTTTATTTTTTGGCATGGAATTTGGCAGCTGACAGCACTCATTTGGTGTACTTTAATTGGTCTTTTAAGAAAACCATTTTACAGCTTGAGATGTGTCTGTGTAAGACTCCATCAGTCATAACTGAGTGGAAGTTTTGCTATTGACTTCAGCAAGGTCAGGATTGCATCCATTATTTTTTAACTCTGTTAAGTGGGAAGACAGAAACTCTTCCTGTCAGTAACCATTAGTTGTGGAAGTGTGCTGAAATTATTACTAAACTTTAATGGCCCGATAAATCAAAGTGGTTCGAGTTATGAGGGCAGCATAAGACACTATCACAGTGTCTGACGAACCAGGGCGTCACGATTTCTTTCACTGGTTTTCAGCATTTATTTCTTCTGCCCCCATACAGCTCACTGTCCACCGCTTTTGTGGGGGACGGAGGGGAGCACGAAGGGAGAAGAAACAAGCCAAACTTGCACTGCAAAGTTAAAATTTTATCATGATAGGTTTTTTTACAGATTTCAAGGATAACCATTAAACCACAGTTGAATACATTGCTGTGAAATATAACTATTGAGTGGTTTTGCTTCTTAGCTTTCCCCTTTTCTCCATAAAATTTCTGCTTGATTGGCTAGGATTCAGTGAAACCTCTCATTAGGGCATCATGGTTCATTAGAGCTTAAAGAGGCATCACTGAAAATTGAATTGACTGTGCTATGATTCTCTAGTTGCTGTGATTAGTAATCATCTGACGTTATGCTATGTCCTCTGCGTGCATCAGTCTAAACTCTGTATGATTTGTTAAAGAGTTAATTTGTTTAATAGTTAAAACTCTGAATTGCAGAATCGGCAAAGAAATTATTTACACAATGACAAAAAATTATAAGCAATGATCTTTCATTCTGAAATATGTTTCAGAAATTATTCTGATAATCTGTACAAAGCAATAATTTTCACCCCTGGAATTTCTTCTTCTTTTTTTTTTTTTTTGAGACACAAGAATCTGAGAATTCCTTAGACTTGCTAGGAATTAGCCAGACTGATGGTCAAAGAGGATCAAATGCCATCATGTAAAATCAATCTTTAAATCTTTTCTCCCCATCCCCCAATAAATGGAATAATAAAGCATAATTATGGGAGGGTTTAAATCAAAGTTAGTCATGTTCGCTAGAGCACCAATGTGGTTCTGCGTGTGTAATTCATTGATAGTAAAATCAACTCTGTCCTGTTTTGAATCGTGAAATAAAATATAAGGAAAGGGATGGGATCTAATTTAAGAAGCTAATGACTGAACTGATGAAAACAGCAACAACAGAAACGTTTTCTCGTGTGCAGGCACAGAGAATCCTGTTTTCCTCCCTGAGAGGATGGTTGTACATATAAACATCGTGTGCTGGTGAAACAGGGAGGCAACACCATGACGTGTGAAATGATGGTACAGATAATAATTGACCTTTGCCCTGGAGTGATGTTGATGTGACTATACTTGATCTAGGAACCTGTTCCTTTTCGCCCTCCAGCTAAAAATCTGACCTTTTATGAAGTTACTGCTCCTTGAAATGGCAGCGTTGGGTTTGTTTAAACAGTCAGAAACATGTTTTTTCAAGGAACAAGGTCTTCTCTGCCTTGCTTTGGATGTGCAGAGGACCTCCGCAGAAGAACTTCAGAGGTGGGAGAGAAACACGGGACGACTCTTCCTGGAACCAAGGAGGAATTTGTTTTGGTCTGTTTGTGTGGGACCTGGCTGAATGTGCCGGTCCAGGGCTTGACTCCAGATGCTACCGCAATGCGGGTAATGACGGCAGTCGTGCCACGTGGTATCCAGCAGGCCGCAGCGATGCATCAATAGCTCAATATTACATTGTACACTTTTACCAGTCATGAGACCTCATCCTGCCCCATCTGGAAACTCTTTGCTGTAATGGACGGTGACCAGATTTCCCCCCTTGATACTAAAAGAAATATTAATTCGTTTATTTTCTTGGGTTTGTGCATATAATAGTCTGTTAATTGCCAAGACATTTAACTACATAGCTCTAATTAAACCGGGGAGTGAGGTTTTGAGTTAGATGAACTGGTTCAGGGAGAGCTTGCAAGCCTCTGTTGTGAACATCAGTACTGTTTAAATTTGTTATTATCAAGCCTCAGAAAGAATATTGTACCATTATTGCTGGTATCATGTAAACTTGGTCTTATCTCAAATAATAGAGAGCAAGATGCAACGGTAATCTCCATTTTAATCTGTGTACTCTGTGAAATGAAACATCATGCAAAATTACGTTTTTTTGTCTCTGAGGAGGTAGAGCACAGTGACACAATGACATATATTTAATCAGAAGGAATATATTTAATAAGAAGGAATTATGTGACAAAAAATGTGACTAAATGACACGGGAACTGCTTAAAGATATCAAGACACAAAATTTACACTTTCTATTCCATTTCTATGAAATGAGCATTTAAAGGTCAGGAAGAAAGGCTAGTATTTGCATTTAAATGGAGATATTTTAAGTTGAAATGGTGATTGCTGACCTCTGTACTGACTCAAGTGGATTTTTGTTTTGTTTTTGGGACTTGGAATCAGGCATTAAAAAAAATACTATAAATCAGTAAAATGCTAAAACTAGCTCTCAGGCTCTACTTTATTGCTACCTATTTGCACATACTCGGTCTTCATCGAACTATTCCATGGTTTGTGTAGTTTTAAGTAGATGTCTGAGAGGACTGTAGCATCTTCATTGTCTACTAGCAGTGCACAAACTGGTGTTTCAACTCTGGCAGTACAGAGAAGTGCCTCATGGATGTGGGTTTGATTTGATGCGTGTTTTTCTTTCTGCTTACTCAGTGCTGACGGGTGGGGTGTTGGTAACCTGTAGCTGGATACCTTCAGACTCAGCTGTGTGTTTCTAAGTAACGCTCGTGTTGCACTGTGCAGTCGGGATCTGAGGCTTGTTTCTCGCGTTAATTTGCATTGAGTGGAAATATTAATGCAGCAAAGATTGCTTTTCCCATTCTCCTCTTGGTCTGTAACAGGTGTAGGCTAGGTGAAGGATGATCATGCATCTGTGACTACTTCTCTGCTGCTTCCAGCTTGGGCCAGGCAGCGTTAATAGGGAAGTCACAGTCCTGAGATTCAGATTTGCTGTCGTTACAACGCTGACACCCATTCTGCTGATAGCACTTCGGGTAGGACTTGAAGAAACTTGTCTGGGTACAAGGTTCTTGATGGGAATTTTTGCTTAGTGTCACACCACCTACAAGTGTGTGTGGAAGAACTACCACGTTACCTTCTGAGAACTGCCTCTAAGATATCACCTGCATCATCTTCTGAGCTGTCAAGATTGGCAGCAAAATTTTCACTTATTTGTTAAAGAACTTTCTCACTGCAGGGGTCTGCTGCGCTGGCAATAACGCACGGTAGATGGGAGAGACACGTATGAAATGTGTAACCTGAAAGAGACTTACAAGATACTGATGCTTGAAGAGAAGCTTGCTATACTTACAACTTTGATCAGTAACTATGTATTTGGCATGCAATGTATTATGCTGTAGATAATCTCAGTAATTAGGCACCATTTAGATTGCCTGTATATTTACTCTCTTTAAATACAGGCTACATATTTCAGATTTGCTAAAGAGGGAGTTGGAGTAGTTTCAGATATTTAACCGACGACATCTTCCTGAAAATGTCTCGCCTTAAACCCGCACGCCTGTGGCCTGCTTTAATATGAAATGCTCATTTGAGCTATTGGGAGCTACCTGGCCACAGTGGCGTGTGCACATAGTTAGAGAACTGGAGAAAAACAACACAGCAGGAGAAGTTTTTATTACCCCCTGGTAACGATAATGTCTTAAGATTTACCGGTAATCAAATGTTCAGCTAGAAAATGAGTTTTTAATTGATCGTGCCCTTTTAATAAATCATGTCCAAGATTCCTGTTCCCACAGACTTCAGCGGGGGTGAAGGGTCAGATGTCTTTGCAACTGTTCGCCTCGTGACAAAGGAAGAAACCCTTCTTTGCTCAGTCCCCAGTTAGGGGCAAAACATGATACTGAATTTCTCGTTTTGTCTGTGCTGCTTCCGGAGTGACTTCCCAAGCTGAGGGGGTGACTTTTTTCTAAAAATACTGCCTTGTGGTATATCTGGTCTTGTGGTGCTGAGGTGTCAATACACGTGTTCAGGCAGAAATGCTCTTTTTTGAACCTGACTTTTTGAGTCTTGCTGCTCTGGAAGGAAGGGTTCCTCTCCTCATGTTGTTTCTTCATTATTATATTTATTAGTTATGATTAATATTGATAATCTCTCTTCAGTTTCTGATGTCTGTTTTGCAACAAGAACCCCATCTACCCACAATGGACTTTTTCTTTCCTTATTCATGCTGAGAGATGCCAGTGCTCGTGGCTGAGCAGTCAAGTAAATGGAAATTCAGGGATTCCCGCAGTTGCAGGAATGACAAAATCCTGCTTAGAGATGCTCGTTGAGTGTTAGTGTATTCTATGTTTGCTTTTAAAGGAATGGTTTTAAAACTGAAGCGTTTACTTTGTGGGTATGGACCATTACATCTGTATGTAAATAAAGTAATTATTTGGTTTTCAGCTTTAAAAGAAGTAAATCTGCAGAACAAAACTAGAATATTTTGTTGAATATATTCGAGCTCTTCCCTTACTTTTAGAGTTTCATAATTTTTTTTTGTAACCTTTATTTCATCAAAGATCTGTGTCATTTTTTGTACCTGTTGATGTGGCTTTTCGGATAATACAGAAAAGGGACATGTTTTAGTAGTAAACAATTCATTATGCTAGCGACTGGAGCCAGCGTAAGTGTTCTTACACAAACGAGGCTGACATCTCCTGAATAAGAATTTAAATTAGTTCCACTTTTCAAGCTTTGAGCATTGAATGGTTACTTTTGACCTTGGGTTTAAACATTGTGACTTCCCCCCACCCTGGATGTTCTGGATATTAGACAGTGTGTCTGTAGACCAACATCTTTACCTTAATTGTGTGACAGGAGATCACGCTGTTCTTACTAAACAAGTGCTTGTAGGTGTAAAACTTCTACCTACTAGAACTACAAGTATGTATTTCACCACCAGGAAGTAACAACATATTCTGTCTGAGGTGAGACTATTTAAGAACTGAGATTATTAGTATAGATGCTGCTTCTAAATTCAGGGCTCATTAATCAATTTTACAATCAGAGCAGCAAAAATAAGAAACGTGTTGTCTGGAGCTGTGATTATTTCCATCAATCGCAGCAGCTTAAAATGTGACTTGTGTAACTAAGGTAATAGAACATAAAAAAGAAAAAAAAAGTTAAAAAAATTCCCCAAAGACTATAACATTTAAAATTGAAGTTATGTATCAAGCAGGAAGCAGCCAAGGAAACTTGTGGCTCTCGCTTTTTGCCGAGTGAAGGGTGAACTTTTGACACACTGACTTAGACTCTTCATCTGAATTTACATAGTTCAAGACGCGGTAGTTTCATATCTTGTGACAGTTGACTGGGGCCCGGTTACTTCTTTACAGCTATGGCCAAATTCATGAGTCGGAGGAATCCTTCCATTTACTTCAGCCAAATCCATTTTTTACAAGCGACAGTAGCGTTTTCATATTCCTACTAGGGAGAGCCGCAAAGGGAAGAAAATAAATGGAGTAATAAAAGTGAGAAGATAATTGTCAGAAAAATGAAATGGGAAAAGAGAGAAAGTGATTTAAACAAAAGAAGGTAGAGCCAGCTAGGAATTTTCTCAGGTCTGCCTTCGGTAATGTGGAAACCGACTTGCTGAAGGAATGAGAAACTCCTATACTGATGGATGGAGAGGAGAAATAGCAGAATACATTTGTAGTGCTGTGAACCTGGTCTTACGAGGTTCATTTTGATCTCCCTAGTGCTGATAGCATACAAAACAGCAATAAAGATGGACTGTCTGCTGCCGCCACATCTTATTAAACACACTGCTGTTTAAACGTGTGTTGAGCAGAGCTGATTGGGATGTCTGGGCACGAAGAGGTTCATGCTTGGCTATGAGTGGGGCAGCCGGCGTTCCTGGATCCCATCACGGCCTATAGATTTTCAAAGGCCATCAAGGAGATAGTAGGGAACTGGGGCTTCTGACAGCCTCCATACTCCAAAAGGGGTTAGGAATCTTCCTACCTTTATGAAGACAACCTGAAAAAATACAATACTGTAGGATGAGAAATGTATTTTCTTGGTATCATATAGAAACAGCAAGGTAGGGAAAGAGATTCTCTGTTAATTTTAGCATTGGAAGTAGATTCTGTCCATCAGCCATAGCTGCCCTATGGGCTCCTCAGCCTTTGCTCAGAGAGCTGCCAAAGGCTGGAAAATGACACTCTATCATGCACCATATCAAAACATATTTTGGGGTATATTTTTAAATTTATTTGAAACAAGTGGTGATTATTTTTTTTTTTGGTGGCTTTGAGTGGTATTTCTGAAAACAGGCAAAGTTTAAGTTGTGCTACACTGTAGTAGATCTGTCTAACACCAGTGAAGTCACTGACTTTCAATTTTGCATATCTCATCCTGTTCAGGTTTTGAGGTTTCTCTAAAGGCTTTTTAAAAGACTTTTTTTTTTTTAATTGCCCAATATTTCTGTATTTTCCAGTGTTGGGAATACTGAGGTGCAACATAACCTGTGGCTGGATAAACCTGTCTACCATTGAGAACCAATGCCATAAACGGCACAAACGTGGCAGTCTGCGTGCTTGGCTATGTAATGATGGGCGATTTAATAATTTTCTTTAGTGATGTTTGAAAACCATAAATATAGTAAAACATAAAGCTGTGACAACACAAGACAGCAGCAGCCTACTGAGAAGATAATCATGATGCACTTAAGGGTGTTCCAAGTGCTTTTTGACCAGTGAATGTTTGTAAACTTAAAGATGCAACAGCAGTAAGGACGTGCATGTTACAAACTCAGTGAAGTAAAGGGCAAACACTCCGTTCTCCAGCTACCTGAAACATGCATGACAGGCAATCACTTCTGCAATTATAAGGACCATACAAGTCTCATTGGCTCGGATATATTTATCTTTTTGTTACCTTGTATGGACACAATTTTCAAGGAAGGATAGTCACACGCTTTCAAAATAAACCACTGTAAAAGTCAGTCCTCTGCACCTCTGCTGATCTGAAGAAATTCTAGCTGACTGTTCAGCTTCATAGCCTTATATTTCCCGTTTCTTTTTAAATGCGCTTTAAAAATTTTGACAAAGCTTACAGATTAAAAGATGTGTAATGTAAGATGTACAGAGATGTATAATGATGGTTGAAGGTGACAATTTCCCGCTATATCATGTCTTTGTTGTGCAATGTCAAGAACCACTTGTTAAAATTTTCTTACTGTGAATGGATTTAGGTCCTGTGAAGTTTGAAGTCTCCTTTTTACTTCATGTTCAGCTTTTAAAAAAATCTGCTTGATAAGATGAAGATTCTAACTTAGTCTGACAGATCAATGGAAATTTAAAGTTGTCTTTTCTGTCCTTTTTATGTCCCTTTTCTGCCAATGAAAATATTACCACATGGAGATTGTCAGTCATCAAATAGCACTAGCATAGATTTCCTTACAAGTTTGGTCTGTCAGCAGTGTGTATGGAGCATAACAGAATGGTTTCAAATCCGTCAATACCCACACATTACTTGGTAAAAAATGGGTCTTGATCTTCCCCCTCTTAATTTGAAATAATGTGTGTTCCCACTATGTGCTAGATCTTTAGAGATTTGCTTTTAGGTTTGCTTACAACACAAGACCCTGATGTGTTCACGTGTTTCCTATCCATGGCATAAATTTTGATTTAGGAGCTGGAAAATTGGAATGAGGAGTTAAGATTACAGCTAACAATTAATGTTTCATGTCATCGAGAAGTTTTCTATAACCCTTTTTGCATGGACCTGCAAGAAGAATGACACATGCTAAAGAGTAGATTTAATTAGATGTCAGCTTTGCTAAGCTAATTTCTTTAGAGATGTATCTGGCAAAAAGTTGCATAGCGCACTGTAGGTTCCTGTTTGTGTCTGATGATTTTAGTAGGGCTTCCTCATCTGCTCTCCCTTCCTGATCTGATTTCTGTCTGTGGTGGGTCTCATCCCTGTGACAGGCATTCGAACCCAGCCAGAGCCTTTAACTTTTGCCATCTTTACCTTTCAACTAATTTCAATGAACCAGACTTCCATGGAAAAGATAGTTGCCCTGGATATCTGCCACTTGCTAATTGATCTAGTTTAAGCAGCAACATCCTGATGTGCCTGGATAGATACCGAAAGCGGTGGTGGTGCGGAAAGGAATTTGAATATGCAAGAGAAAATAATTCCCTATTAGAATAGAATAGAATAGAATCATTAAGCCCATCAAGCACAATGAAATTGTATCTTCTTGTGAGCTTGTGGCTATGAAAGTGGGTTGCACTTGCAAAAGTAGTTATCGGTACCATATACCTTGTCCACTGGGACAGATGACGCCCTGCCTTACTTAGACCTCTTTCAAAACCAGCTAACTTAAATAGGACCTGAGGACATGAACCACAAACCAGAAAAGGTCCATGACCTCCTTCGTCCTGCTTGACCAGCAAGTGCTGCCCTGTCCTTGAGGCCGCACTAATTGTATTACTCATTTCAGCTTTGCATTGTGATACATGTTGTTTTAATTAAAAATAAATAGCTAAAATAACTCCTTCGAAGTGGTATCCCAGGAACAGAATTCTTCAGGGTATTTTGCTAAAGTTAAGCTTGTTTTCATCAATTTTGCTGGAGAACCCGGAGGATAGATGTCAGTTCTGTGATCTCAGTTAGGTATGTTAAAGCTAAAGGAAGAGTTAAAAGGTTACAGCTAAAATTGACCTTAAACCAGTTTGATGTTCAAATCTTTCATGTGTTGACAGGTCCTCTCAAGCAAAGGTCACTGCTTCAGCAGAGGTAGTTTCCCACTTCTGTATAACACTCACCCGCCTCATAAAAATATTACATTCAAAGTGGAAATTACGGGGCTGTGGACTTTCAGCTCCTGGATAAGTCAGCCTGGGTCCCCCTAAATAGTCCATTGATCTGTTTCCTAGCAAATACACATTATAAAGCTGGAACAGATGTTTAGACTGTTTATCAAGACAGGATTTCTGACTAGTACATTATTTCCCCCCCAGTTCTATGAGGAGTAGTTCTACCAATAGGTGATTTGTTACTTCTTATTAGGCTTAAGTTCTATGGTTCTTCATTCAACCCATTACACCCAAGAATATATACCCTCAGATAAACCCAAATAACTTATCTTTGTCCTTTCCATTGATAGCCTTTACAGCACGGAAACAGTTAAGCTGCATGACTACTTAATCATTCCTTATCCAAGGAATGGGCTGAATTTTTTCAAGGATTGTTCGATGCACTATTCTGGATAGGTCTTGTGCTACACCAAAGTATGTCAGAAATGTCCAGCATTTCATAAAGCACTGAGTTGAGCAATGTGACCAAGTCCTATCACTCTTGTTTGTTCCCTTACTCTGCCACCAGTGGGAGAAATACCTGCAGGACAGAATTTTGTTTCTGCTGGGTCTCTTGCTGCTTTTCCTTAGCATGTGGTAGCTGCTGTATATCTAATTAAGTGCTAGGTTTGGTGTGCAGTTATGAGTTTGTTCAGTTTATCACTGAAAACTTGTGCCAACTCCAGTGTGTTTTTTTTAAAATCTCATTTAGTCTTGCCAGCCTGGAGTCTTAGTTTTTTGTTGTCTTTTTTTTTTATCTTTTCTTTCTGAACTCCCTGCAGTTAGTCTACATTGTTCGTGGGAGTCAGCGTGGTGTAGAGGTTAGGTAATAAATCTGGGTTCCTGGCTCAGGCTCAGACTTCCCTTGTGATCTTGATAAATCATTTACCCTTATTGCCTCAATTATGAAGGAAAAAAAGGTAATATTTACTTACCTCAGAGGCACTGTAAAGTTAAAGCTCCTCTACCTATTTCTCTGACTACTTATGTATCTTTTATCTTTATTTACTGCTGTATTGAACTTTGGTGTCTTCCCCCGCCTTTTCTCCCTCAAGTGGCTACCACCCATTTTCTACCACAGTTCCTTTCTCCATAGTGGAGGGTAACGCTCTCTGGCTCGTGATCTGTCACTGTGTGGGTCGTTCTGAAACTCTCCTGTAAAGTCTTCTAGAATATTTTCTTATACTGCAATTTTTTGGTGTGTTGTTTTTTGTCCAAGCTTTGCAGAATTGTAGCTTTGTAATCTGTTTCTGCTTTGTTAGTGCCACCTGATTGTTTTTAGTTAAGATTTCCTGTGAAGGCTCAAAGACACGGTGCCCTTTCTTATATTCTACTGGTGCTTTTTTCTTTTACTTAACCTTTTCATATTTGTGTAAGAAGCCTTACCAGGAAATTGTACTGTATTTTCAGTTAGGGAACAGTAAATTATTTGGCAGGAATTAGGCTCTTACAAATACTCCTGTATTCTTAAACAAAATAAAGCCGCTAAGTTTTGAGGCGGAGCAGAGATGCCTGAGTACCTGAACTGCTTCAACATGTGCCTGTTTGTGCAGTTGTAGCATCAGTGAACGCATATTTTATGTCCCTCCATGAGTCCCTGTCACAGGGGTTATGTAAAAGATGAATAAACAATTGTGTGAAAATGAATATGCTCGAAATTTGAGTGCTACTGCTCCTGTTATTTGCACATTTACTTTGCATAATAGATTGTTAAAATAACAAACCCATAAGATCTGCTGTTTCTTTATGCTCATTTTCCTTTGAGACATGAACTGCAATCCTTCAAACGTATATTTTGCAATAACTTTGGGCCCCTTCCCCCCCCATATTTGTTTTTGTAAAGATAGAATAAAATATGCCAAACATTTGTCAGTTTGAAGGAGAATAATCTACGCTGCATTTTAAATGGGGGTTATACCTATTCAAAATGCACTGATGATACCTAGAGACAGATTATTCAGAATCACAGGTGAAAACACTCTTGTTCCTGGTCATTCAGTCAATGGGGTGCACAGTCAGGCAGATATTGTAAAATAGGCTGTATTTTTGTTGTTGTTGTTGTTGTTTTTCTACCTCTCCCCACTGCTAGACAACTTCAGGCTTTTTTTTTTTTTTTTTTTTGTTCTGCACTTCAAGTCCAGAGCATGTTACGAGTTGCAGGTCTAATCAGCAGACTCCCTGGCAGATTACTAGCAAAATGATTTAAGCTCTTCACTCAAGCTTCAGACGTTTTCTGCAGTCCCTCGGTTTCCAGGGCATGTGGTGGAGCCTCTTCTTAATCCCGGTTCTCTCTATCTCTCTGCTTCACAGGCTTTGGGATTTAGATCGACGTACCTTACAGTATCAAAGGGGGTTGAATCTCCTGGAGCAGATTTAGACCTACGGAGTACAGAATCATGGCAGGCACACTTTTATTTTTGGCAATGGGTCCTTTCAGAAGTGGTTCATTTAATGATCCTATCTCTGGCTGGAGTTCCTGTTCCTCCACAACTCTCCCGCAGTGAGGAAGTTGGATAGTTTAGCGTTTGGAAGCTCAATCAATACATACATTCATGAGGACAGAGATCCACAAGCATTAGCAGTTCTTGTTCGCCCGCCAGTAACTCTTGTGCGTTAAATGCTGACTGAGAGACCCTTGCTTGAACTAAAATTTATGTGGGAGTTCAGTGCTCGTAGCTACTCCCTTTTCTGTAGTGTTAACTATAAGGTATCAATTAGAATAATGATTATGCTGTTTAAACAGCACCTGTTTTTCTATTTTGAATTGGCACTTTAAAAGCCAGTGATCAAGTTATTGCTTTATTAATGTAGATCTGGTGAATATACTAACTAATGACTTCGGAATATGATGTGACGTGAATGTTCTATTAATGCAGAGGAAAAATTAGGCTATCATCCCTGTCAAGTAAGAAACAAAGGAATGATAAATGGGGTGAATAGTTATCCTGGCTCTCTGCAGTTTCACGCAAGTTTGAGGTACCACCCCGAGATTAGCATTTGAAGAGTTATTTTTAGAATGAAAAAAGAATGAAGTGAGGTAGCACTTGCCACGTGTTCCATGCCCTGAATGGCAATGTAACAGGGCTTTCCCGGGCACCCAGGACACGAAAGTCTGGATGTTTCATCTTAACCTTCCATCACTGGCGGTTACTGCAGCGCAACGTTGTGAATGAAAGTTGATGCCGTGATTATCAGTAAACTTGAGCTTTATCTTTATTTTTTTTGTCACTTAAAAGGCAGTAAAGCCCCCCGCAATGAAACTGCATCTCCCAAGTGATAGGAAACTGTTCTGTAGCACCTGCAGCATTTCTGCAAAGGACCGGCTTAGGGTCTTCTCTCCTTCAGGTACAGTTTAATAGAATGAATACTGCAACCATTTGTTCCAGAGATATATTCCTCTAAAAGGTTTCGTTATTGACTTTTTCTTCTCTCTCTTTTTTTTTTTTTTCCAGTGTTCCCTTTCTGCAATTTCTGTGCAGTTTAATTATTAGCCCCAGGTATCCTGGTTGAAATCCAGACTATAAGAAATGGAGGTTTAAATTGAGACTTGTCTTTTGAAGTGCTGTTGTATAGTTTTAATATAGTTGCTATAATGTATGTTTTTCTGTTTACACTGTTGGGTAAATGAGACAAAAAAAATGATAGCCTCTGTGTGAATTTTAGTATATGAAGTCAGAGTCCCAGAGCAAATGTCTGTGTGATTAAAGTGGTATTGAAGCATTATTAAAAAGCTGTAATTTCAAATATTTTATGCTTTTTTTTGCATGTAGTCAATCTACAATGAAGACTAGTTACTGAATGTAATTCTAGCGCTTGCACTCTACTGAAGTCGAAGAAACTTTTTATTGGTCCCTACTGGCTTTGGATCAAGCCCTTGGTTTAAAGTATTGATTGAAAAAGAAGCTCAATATGAATGGGAAGCCAAGAGAATTAATACAATGAATGCAGTGAATTAGCAAAATATAATTTGTTCCTTTGATTTGATGAATCTGGTTCCAGGTGCTTATTCAAAAGCCATCTAAGTAGTGGCTTTGCCTGCACCTACCCAAATACTTTTTTTTTCTTCCTCTTTATTCTTTTTCTAATAACTCTGCTGTTTAATAGATTTTTATTTCCTAGTATTTATTAGATTGCTATGCAGGGAAAAAAAAATATGAACAGAAGGGACTTAATTAAGGACTGCTACAGCTGTTGAACAGAAAATACTGTAGCAGTGAAGATTGCCAAGCACCCCAATAGAAAGCAAAGTGCCCACTGGAAGAACCATTGTCACTTTACAATATGGTAGCCGAAGAGGGAAAATCAGAATGGTCAAGGCGTCCGCTATATTCCTGTCTTTCCTAAATCACTGTCCTCAATAATACAAATGCATGTTTTTAAAAGGAAAAGGGAAAATAGAATTGAGTAGCTTCTCAAACAGCTCCCTGAGGCCTGCTGTATCTAAATACTGTGAATGGAAGTTGCTGAATAAAATGAATGCAGCCCGTCTGACAAATCATATGCTGATTTACCTGGGGTTTTATATCCTTGGGAGGATTATGTGGCAGAGAAAACAACTCAAAAATAATATAAATCCAGAAAACATATTGCAGAATTCTGTTGTGCAAGCATGCTGTGTTTCAAGTCACGTTGATTGGACAGACCAATATTTCTGATTTAGAAACTAAATTTCAATTGACTAAATAATGTTTTATATATCCCTTAAGGTGTTTGACATTTCAACCATCCAGATTAGAAAATAAAAGCAAATTTGAAGGATATCTAAAACTGCAGGCCAGGTAGAAAGAAAAGTAATGAACGTATTATTCATCACAGCGCTGCTCACTGGGGATGAGGTTAGTTTTTTATCTACAGCCAGAAATACAGAAGAGAAAGATGCGTTTTAGGGATGTACTCCTGATCATGGTTTGCTCTCCCTCTCTTACACAACACTGTGTTCTTCCTGTGTACCTTTTTTTCCTTTGGCAGACCTCCTGTGTCAGGAAAATCTATAACCCTCTTGACAGAGCAGCAGACTGCTGCTGAATCCATCAGTTTATTAGGCTGCAAGCGAGACCCCTTCCGAACACACTGAGGCCAAACAGTCCTTGGCCTGGTCTTCAGGCAGGGAGAAAATTTTGAAGACTCTCGGTGTGCAGAGGAAGCTTCTGTAATGGTAGAAGACCACGTGTTTTGGCTCTTTGTTAGGTCAACCATTCTACTGGTGAAATGAAAATGGAGGGGAAATAGAGTTTGGGGACAAAAGGAGGAGAAGAGGGAAGAGTTTTATGTATCCTAGGTTTTAGTCATTCTCAAATCACTATCCATATCTTCAAAATGCATTTTATAGGCTTAAAATTCAATCCTGTGCACGTGAAGAGCAAATGTGAGATACTGTTTTACTAAGTGTATATGCTTATATTCTGTGTATCCTACAGAAACATCCACATGTTGGCTTAATGCAGACATAATCATACTCTCCCAAACAGATAAAATGGAATCTAATGCAGATTTATTTTCCTATCCCTGAGATGAATCTTTTTTACAAAGGAAGAAGGAAAATATGCAATTAATAGTAGATACATAGAAGCAAAAGTGCAGTGTTACTGGGTGCCCCTATGCTGCTAAATACAGAGGGCAATGAGGCAGCCTTGAGTGTTCCCTCAGCTTTGGTTTGCGTTGCTCCAACTTACTCTCAGACAGACCAAGTCTAGGGCTGGCTGGAGAGCTAACCTGCTTCCGAAATGGCTCTGAAAGGATGCCACGTGCAAGGCTGCAGCAGGCTAGGCTCCTTCTGCATGGCATGAGAATTCCTGCTGTGTCTCCAGAAGACTTGCATTTTAAGATTTCAGTTAGTTCACCTTGTTCCTGAGAGAGCTTGTTCTCCTTCTCTAATGTGTCTGTTTAAGGGGGCTTATTTCTCCCATTTTGATACCCAACATGTGGTGGCTTCCATTTCTGAAAAGCCTGTGGAAACCTTTGGTCCTCAGGTTCTGCTTTTGAAACAAGCACATGCACCCCTATGAAAGATTAACAGGTATTTTTCTGTTCAGAAGTAGAGATGATCTCACTTTTCCTTTCAAAAGATTTGTGTTTTAAGGAGCAGTTGGGTGTCCTTGCTAGGCGTTAGCTGTTTTATCATTCTGTCTGATCAATTAAGTTTCAGAGTCACGGCCTGAGAAGATATATTATGTTGATGGTCAGGTATCTTTTAAAAATTTTCTTACAGTTTGAGTTTGTCTGGCCTCAACTGAAAATTCGGGAAATCACATTATGTGCTCCGTGCTTTTAGGCAGAGCTGGTCAAGAATTTTCCAAGATAAATTTTTTTTCTCCAGAGTTCACCAGTTCCTCAAAAGAGAAATGTTTTCAAGAAACGTATTTCATGTGGAACTGAATAAGTAACTGAGATCTACCAATTTGTTGCCTGCTTCTTCAAGTTTAATTATTTCTTAGGGTTTTTTTTTCTTAATTATTTTAATATTATGAATATTTCTTAACTTGTTTAGAGTTGATCAGTGAGTCAGGTCTGTTTCTCTGAATCTCTGCAGTTAACATTTCAGAGAGGGAAGAATATAGTTATTATAGTCATAGAACTCAGTAATAAATTGTGGATAAATACTTGATAGATAAACCAAGTTTAAAAAAAATCCATTTTTCTTCATATCAACTTATCAAATCTAGACAACAGCAAAAAAAATTATTTTATTCAGGAATGAGTGTGTGAAGTTTTGGTACGTGATCAGAAGTATATACTTTTGATATATACAGTATACGCTTTTTCTGTGCTGTTATTTTTACTGGAGGATAAAAGTGTCTCTGTGCATCCCTCACGATGTTGTTGAATAGAAGACCAATGAGAATACGTCTAATAAATTAAAAAATAAGTTTCTTTCCTGTATTCAAAGGCGAGTTTAATGAGTTTTTCGCACAGTAAACAGTAGTGAGTTTATGAACAGTCCTACCATGCTTGTGGTGAAGGCTATGTAAATTACACTGATGCATATTTATTCATGTACTTCTTGTGGGAATATATTTAGGGGCCTATAAGCATATATCAGAATTTGTTACAGGGAAGGAAACTTATGAGGAAGGCTTATTATCCCAGGAGTGGAATTAAGGTGAAATTAACAAGTAATTGAAGTTATCTTTGATCATGATTTTTTCATTCCCTTTTTTTCCCTGCTGTAAGGAAGTGAATATTTTGATGTTCAGTAGAGCAGTACAATGCGGCACAGCGAAGCAGAATGCTGAATTTTCATAATAATGTTTGTAATGCAAATGAGGGACACTTCAAAAACAGGTTGATTAGCATTTCTTAATAAAATGCCAGTCTCCTCCTTTTTCTTCATTAATTCTATCAGCAGATTACATAGCTAGATTTTAACATTAGTAAATGTGAAGTGTGTGGTGGCTTCTCATGATATAATTATTTGGTGGCTCTAAATAGTTTCAGATTGTGCGTTTAAAAGAGTTCCTCCAGCACTAAAGCATTACAGTGAATTAATGAGCAGCTTGTCACCTCTGGGACCTTTTCTCTGAAATCCAGTCTGGCTTAAAGTGAACTCCTACCATTTCAGGCCAGCAGCCGGTAAAAGGTTAGAAAATGAATGAGCTCCAGGGACATCGCTGAACTTCCACGGGAGCATATATTTACTTTAGTGTTGTTTTTTCAGAGATCAAACCAGGGGAAATACAGAGCTGCTGCACAGTTCCTCCCACGGACTGCGCCAGCCAGCCAGAGTATTCCCCCATCGCCCTGCTCTCAGTAATGTGCTTTGCTCTCCCCCCTTCCCTTCCCTAGCTTCGGCAAGGGAGGCATGGCAACACAGCAACTTGAGCAAATGAACCGCGTTCTCCTTCTGATGTGTCATTTAGGCTTCTCCCTAATTATTTTTTGTCATCTCCTTTTTAATTGCCAAAGCTTTCTCCTATTCCCACTTGTCCTTATTTCATTTTTAAAGTAACATACTCTTCCTTATCTCCCAAATCTTGCTTTCCCCCAGTCTGCGTGGTTTTATTCTCCTTTTTCTCTGTTTCCCAGTGGGAGAGGGACCTCGGTATCTCACACTCTGCACTGGGTGCATCTTTCCTCCCCTGCTAGACACCTGTGAGGAGCTATCTGTTGCCCATTTTTCTTCCCATTAGACAAACTTCAGAGATCAAAATACTTGTTGCGCTGCTTTGATTTTAGAGAAGAAACAGGAGTGATGTTGGGTGAGCTTTAACTTCAGAGCCATCAGTAACAGCAGTTGGTGAGCCCAAGTCTCTGCCCAGTTTTGTTGACTCCAGTTGACCATCACTTTGCCGGTCAAATTTCTTTTCCTAACTGCATAAGGCAATAACAAACTGAGTTTTCAGGGATGATATTTAAATAATACGTGCAATGTACACTAAGCATTTAGACTGTACAACTAAATGTGGAAATTGAAAAGCTGTGGAAGAACTGAAACTTGTTACTGTCCCTGGAGAAGCACTGAATGTAGGGATACTTTAATCTGTTCTAATTTGGGTGTCTTAATGCTGTTTTGCTGGTGGGGCTGTGATCAGACTGTTTAACTACCTAACATAACATCTTGTTTCTTCTAAGAGTCTACGCAGGATTTTTTTTTTTTCCTCCCTTCAAATGTGAAGGTAGAAATAATGTATAACACTTCCTCTTATTAAGATGGTCCTGGAGTCTCATCTTTGTTAGTAAATCATCTCGACAATCTTCTTCCTTTCATGTGTGTTGATTTTGATGAGGTAATTCATCAAAAGCCTGTTGTTAGCCATTTCTTAGGCCTCTGTCTCAGGCAACCACTTGGCATTTTATCTGGTGCTGGATTACTGCTCAGCAATCAAGCCAAGGCTTGCTGCGCACCAGGCAGCTCCATCCCCTGATTTTCCTTATGATACTGCAGGGAGGTTGTGTGGAATTCCCCTTTTTCATTAATGGAGTCACTTAAATTTGGCATTTAGGATAAAACAATGATTTGCATGATTGATGATTCCTTAAGGTTTTTGCCGTTGATACTGAGTTGGATCTTAACTGTTTCGTAAATAAACGTGGCTCCAACAAGCTGTGTAGTTTTACAACCCAGCAGTTGAGTTGGTGTGTGACAAGTTGTGTTATGGACTCAGATTGGTAGGGGTTGGAAGGGACCTCTGGAGATCTAGTCCAACCCCCCTGGTACAGCAGGATCACCTAGAGCGGGTTGTACAGGGTTGCGTCCGGGTAGGTTTTTAATACCTTCAGAGAAGGAGATGGCACAACCTGTTCCAGTGCTCTGTCACCCTCAAGGACCTGCTGTCCTGTCCCCCCCCACACCCTGTTTTGTTTTTTTTTAGTTTGAGAAAGAGTGCGCTGTATTATTTTAAAAAATATTGTTACTAAATGAATTGAGTGAAGGAAAGGAAATTAATTTGTAGAAATATCTTCTTTTAGAGAAAAAAATTGCTTTCCTTCCCTCCCCTCCACTTGTTTTTGGTTCTGAATTAGAACCACAGAAAAATCTGGGTTGGGAGGGACTTCGGACATTATCTGCTCTGACATTTTGTTGCAAAACTTAGATTTCAAGCCTTAGATTAGGTTATCCAGGACATGACCAAGCTCAGCCTTAATTATTTCCAGCAAGGAGATTCCATCACTTCTCTGAGAAATCTATTCCAAGGCTCAGTTGCTCTCATGGTGAAGAATTTTTTTCTAATATCCAGATGTACTTTCCGCTGAAGCAACTTGTGCCCGTTACCTCATGTTGTGTCCAAATGCATCCCGATGAGAACAGTACCTCTGCTTTCTCTGTAACTACTTTTTTTTTTAGGTATTGGAAGATTATAACTACTTCTTCTAAGCCTTTCCTTCTCAAGCCTAGTTCCTTCAACTTTTCTTCATATGATAAGTTCTCCAATTCTCTAATCATCCTGGTGGCCCTTCACTGGACCCAATTTTTGAATGTCTCTCTTGAAATGTGAGGGGACCAAAACTGGATACGGTATTCCAGGCTTTCCCTAGCAAGTGCTGAACAGAGTGCAGTAATCGCATCCCTTGACCTGCTGCAGTCCAGGACATGGTTTGTCTTCACTGCCTCAAAGGTGCTCTGCTGACTCAACATTCACCTTGCCATCTTCCAGGACTTCCAAGTGCTTTATGGCTGAGCTATTTTATAGACTTTACATGTCCGATTTGTACAGCTGGTCCCTAACTCAACTCTCTGCTATGACTACAGGCATCTCTGGCTTTTTTAGCCTGAGTTGTACTGGGTCGTGACTATTCCAGCAAGAGGTGCTGGGCAGGAATTATTTTAACCATGTTTTCTGGAGGGAGGGTAGGATGTGTCTACACACCCTGACCCCCTTCACCTGAGTGCTCTGATACTAATGGAAGGGAACTGGTGTTTTAATTTCTTTATGCCCACAGGAGCAATTTGTTTTTTGATCGGAAAGATATTGTAAGAGCATGAACTGTTTCTGCAGTGCATGACAACGCCTGCCTGGCCTCAGACACTCGCTACTGGAAGTGCGGTTTGCAGAATATTGAACTTGCCAGGCTCTCATCCTGTCTGCCTTTTCTCTGTCTCTTGCAAGCTGACCAGCTCGCTTTGCCTACTCTGCAAGCCAGGCATCCAGAACCCAGCTCGACTCCAGAGACAGCAGAGGGCTGTGTTAGCATGACCTCAGTCAGCTTCCCCAGCAGGGCCCAGGGGCTCAACGTCAGTGCTTGGCAGGGTTTCCAGCCCCACCTGGGCTGGAGCACGGAGCAATCTCCTGTCTGTTGTGAAAGACCTGCTGTACTTCTTAAAGGGTCTCACCTAGCAAGGCAGAATGAGAGGAAGGAGGAGAGAGGATGCGCTGTGCAGCATCCCTAACCACTCTGCTATGTTTGTTCGTTCTCTGCCGCTGTCTCCAACAGTGCTGTTCTGAAGGTTTTCTTGGGTCGTAGGCAGCAGATTCAGCCTTTATGCTGCTCTGTCAACAATTATGTCACAGATGAGTACTGCCAAAATTTTGACCGTTTACCGAGTTAACAGTTGAATGCATTTGCTCAGCGGAAGCAGGCTTGCGCAGTCTTACACATCAAGACAGCACAGCGGAAAGCGCTGTGGGAGGATCGGTGCGCTCCGACTAGGAGGCTGGGAAGGGAGGCCCGCCCAGCCACAACAGCAGCTCCACTGGCTGACCGAGAAGCAGCAGTGATGGAGCTCCTGCTCTTGCCTGTCCTTTGACTTGCACTGTAACGGCTCCATGTGCCGTCAGGTATCTGGCCAGGTTTCCAACCAGGGAAAATATGTAAGGATTTATTTATTTATTTTTAAAGAGATAAATAATTGCAGTTATTATTGATTGTGAAGTGCTTTATACCTGAACTACTTTCAGAGTCTGCAGCTCTGTCAATGCACTGTATTACTTGACAACAATTACATAGGAGTCTTGATAGATGGACGATACGGGGCCAGCCTCTCCGTTAAGCCTGTGGGCTCTTTGCATGATTGGATTAGGTCAGTTCCTAATGGGATCTTTTCCATATCACAAGCCAGGCTCAATACAATGTAATCAGAGAAGAGCAGCTAGAATGCTAGCACGGCTAGTTGTAATAAAGTGAAAAATCAACTTCACTTTTTCTTAGATTGCTGCAGTGATTTATTTGAACAAATAAAAATTAATTCAGTCAGGAACCTGCTATAAAGTAATGATAGTGTTGCTGAGAGTGAGCGCTAGGAAGTTTTCCTAGCTCCCTTAAAACCAGTGGAGAGCCAAGCGATGATCAGCATGGAGTCTGGTAAATTGAGAAGCACTCAATATATTCAAAGTCCGAATTCTTATTAGACATTCAGAACTTGACTCTGAAAGGCTTTTTATTTGTATGGAGGAAAAAAAAAAAGGAAAATACGTGTATATGGCAACTTTTAATTTAGGCTTGAGAGGACAGTATCTTAGCCAGGTTATTAACATTCACCTTTCAGCAATGGTTTGATTGTATGGCTTATTTTCAACAAATCTTCAGCGAACAAAGAAAACCAAAGACCATTTCTCTGGTAATGATAAAAGCCGAGTGCCTTTTGTCAGTAATGGAGCAGAAACGGTCCTCCTTTTTTGCCATCACTTTGTTTCCAATAACTTTTCCTTCTCTTTTTCCTTCATCCTGAAGTTAAAACACATTCAAAGTTTGTGCTCGCATTGTTTCATAAACGTGAAATTTTTCAACAGTTCAGAAACAGGACTACTTTGCATTACGTTGGTTGCTCTCCTGGGAGCGTTGCTTTGCTTCCAGGTGTAAAGGCTAAGGGAAGTCAAACAGTTCCCATATATTCCCAATATTATACCCCATGTGTCTGATCCTGCAACAGAGGTTGGCCCAGGACCCCAAGGGACCGTGTCTATTGCAGGCTACTGAATTTTAGTGCAACTTGTGATTGGTGGGAAGGAGAAGGCAGATGTTGTCATATTCCGATCATGACACTAAAAAGGATCTGAAATACCTTTTATGAAATGACACTTATTTACCCCGGTGATGTCTTTACCAGAGCCAGATGGTGATCTACTAAATGAAGGTAGTGGCTAGACCAAAGGGGAAAGAAAGCATGCAAGAGTGGTCGTGAGTTTGATCCTGAAGTTATAGGAATGCTGGAATATATTGAACAGCAGGTAGGTGATGGATAGTAAATTCATGCTAAGAATAGATGTTGGTAAGCAAAATAAACCCCTCTGATTAGTTTCCTCCATGATTCACTTAGATTAAATTTTCAGTAGGACTTAAATCTGGACTAATGACAGCACTGGAAGATAAGTTTTCTACTGGTAAGTAGGAAATTGTATCTGGAAGGGCATGGTAGGAAGTGGGATCCATTTCATCAATTTCTTAGGAAATTAAGTTTTTAATTAAAATAAAATTAATTTATCTTCCTAGAGATAGGCCTGTAGAGGCTTCCATTTGGGAGATTATCATCAAACATCCACAAACAGATGGCTCCCATGTTTCTTTACTTGTAACCCACCCAAGCAGAGGAAATAAAAAAAATAATAATCAGTACTACTGGAGTCTTGTTGGAGAGCTGCAAAATTGACAAGAATCAGGGGGGTGGGTGGGTGTAGGGGGGTTCCTGCTGCTCAGAACTATTGGAGTTTTTCATGAGAGAGACACCTATGATCAGATGAGGTGCCGAAAGCACTCGGCTAAAGTCAGCGAGTTAAACTAGTTTGTCCCAATGACATATTTTTTTCACAAAAAAAGCTACTTTTTTTTCTATTGGAAAAGTTGGGGATGTTTCTTTTTCTTTTCTTTTTCCTTAAAAACAAACAAACAAACAAAAAAAAAACACACTAAAAAACCCCGAAACATCACACCTCAAACAAACCAAAAACCAAACCCACCAACAACCAACCTCTTTATAAAATTAAAACAGTTCCCTGGAACTACTGCCAGTCTAGGATATTTATATTGACTTAATTTTACCTCCGTTGGGGTGAGGGAAGAGAATACTGAGAAAGACAGCTCAGTATTTGCTATTTGATATTTGAAAAAAAGTTAATATTCTGGAAGCTATTGTTAAAAAGGCTGAATAAATATTTTTTGTGTGTATGTTTAAGTGGTAAGTGCTGTGGTCTAATTTGGAGAAATTACTTGGTCTCCTGTTGAGTTGGAAGCCCCCAGCAGAGCTTGGGAAAGGTGTGAAGTTCTCCATTTCAGGATTGCTCTGCTCCTTCCCCAAAATGTTCCCGTCACCTGTGTTTCCATATTTCTCTTAGTGCGTTTGCTAGCACGTGCAAAATTTCCAAAATGTCTAGTTCTATCGAAAATTATCCTTTCTAAACCAAGGTTCAGTCTTTTCCCACAGACGCGGAGTTTGATTTATGTTTGGGGAGGCAGGAGTTTCCTAAGTGAAGAGTTTACATTTGCTCTCAGTTGGAGCTAGGCAGAGATTTGGGTGTGCTCGAACCCTCCCCCTCTCCTCTCCTTATCCCATGCTTTCACTGCCACAAAGCTAGAAACACTACAGATATGCCAGACAAATGGAAACTGCATTTTTAAGTGGGGAAGGAGGAAAAAAAATATGCTAAGATCAAATAGCGTTCGCTACTGCAATTCAGCGTGAACAGCTGGAGGTGGCAGACAGAAAATGGAAGAATTCAAATAATCCCACATTTGCATTCGCAAAACCATGGAAAGAGAATTTCTCTTCAAAACTACCCAATCCTGAGATGTGTGCAACCAGGGCAGAAAATAAAGACTGAAGGTAAGGCAGAGCGGAGGTAAGCACTGACCAAGAATGTCAGTTAGGTTAAAAAAAAAAAAAAAAAAGTAAAGGAAAAAAATAAGGGAAGAATATTGAAAGGAAACATGTTGAAGGGTAAAAGCTGGCGCTGGAGAGCGGTCTAATGCATTGAGGTATTGATCCAAAAAATGCCCTATAAGCTTTGCAAAGAAAGATGTGATGCTTTGGTTTCCCTGGAGCACACGGGTACAATAATTTTGAAACAATTCAGATCAAGGGAAAAAAGCGTATCTTAAATCTGGTAGAAAAATGAAGCTTCTATCATTTTTCTAAACCCAAGTTGTTATGCATTTCACCGTACTTGAAATGCAATCACTAGGATCTGGGACTACCCATCTCACTTGCTGTGGTCATGTACATTCTGAGAATGGAGTTTTGCCCTTTTGGGAAATGCCCCCAAACTAATACATATTGTTTTCTATATTAAAAAAACAACCACCACCACTCCCCCTTCACCCCCCCAGAAAAAAAAACAACCAACAACCAAAAACCAAACCAACCAAAAAAACCCAAAACTGTAGAGAGAACAGATGGAGAAATTTATCTTTTATAAAACAATGCCAAAATGTTACTCGAGTTTAATCTCAATACTGATACTGTCCTAATAAGAGCTGAATGGAGCCATTTGCAGTGAATAATGTATTAAGTAGTTGGAATGTGAAGTGTTTACTAAAATAACAGTAATTATACAAACCAAGCTAATGGCAGTGGAGTTGTTGGGAGGCCTGTGGAATGTGATACGTTGGTTTCTGCAGGCTCAATCCTGTGGGTAGGGTTTTTCTAAACACTACTCTGAATTTTTAAAGTGTGTTTGGTTTTTTTTTTTAATCCCTTTTACATGGGAATATGGCAACACCAAGTCAAGCGTGTTTTTCACTGGTTCTAATGTCTCTTCATACCATGTTTAAAAACACCCACTCAATGCTACATGCAACTTGCAGAAAGTTGAAGCTGCCTTTCAAAAACTTTAAGTACTATGCTGAGATTGCAACTTTTTTTTTTTAAAATAAACTTGCACCACAACATAATGTGATAAAAAGGTAAAAATGAGAATTGTTCTTCACCATCTTCTCGCTGGAGGTAATAGCTAACAATTTCTTTGATTATGTCATTACACAGATTTGCTGTTTGTTATAGGGACTGCATCCATATCACTCAAATACAGCTAGAAGCCTAGTAAAGAACTTTGTGTTCTCAACTGCAACTAAACTGAGTCTGTGCCCACTGGCAAAAGCTGAAGTTTCCATTGACAAATATGTACAATATGTAGAGACTTGGATATTATATTTTTTTTTACAGCCAAAATTAATACTTTAATGTTTTAAAGAATGTATTAGAATACTGTCAGAATGCTTTTACAATTTTTATTCATGACTCAACATGTTTTCAAATATTTAATATCTTTTGCCTTTTAGTGTGAAAGTTAATCTGTTATCTGTTGTTAATATCTCTTCAGATATACAAATGCTCTTTTTCACAGATGTACACATGTGCAATGGAACAGAGTTATTTAGCTATAAAATTTGGAATCCAACCCCAAGCCATAGGTGCCAAATCAGAATGATTTTTTTTCCAATTTAGAATAAAAGCAACAAACCACTAACACACCATCTTTAGAAAGCTTTTTATGAAAAAACATTTTTTGCCATTTTAATTATTCACTATTCCTCATAGTGTTAAACTAGCAAAAATCCCTCTTGTCTGAATATTGCAGGTAGGATGAGTTGTGAGAAACAAGATTTTTTTTTCTTTCTTCTAACCACCTGCTTTGATTTGTGTATAATTTAGAGGGGAAGGCATACAAAGTAAGTTAATGAAATAACTGGAAATGGCTTGGCCTGCCACATAAAGGAGGGCATAGAGTTCCCTTCTGAATGACTGTGGTGAACAGTGGGCATGGGTAGATGAAGTGGTTGCTTGTGCTCAGTATGATCCGTAACCCCAAACTTCAAAAAGCATCCTTAATCATGGTTACTATTGGAAAAAAATAGAACCCTGAGTTTTCTCAACATTTCTGTTGTTGGTTCCTGAACACCGTTGGCGTTCTGCAACTAGCTCACAGCCAGGAGCCACGTGTACAGCTGCCCAACATCTATGGGATCTGCCCAGCAGGGCTGGCAGTGGCAGGATAGTCCTGATTTTGTGTGGTCATGAATTCACGGGCCTTCTCTCTGCCCATGTGTTGATTTCCCAAATTGAAGGGAAATTAATTGCCTTCCATTTCACATCCCTCTTCCAGGTCTGGTTGAAGCTGACTAATGGCTTCCAAATGTGTTAGAAGACAACTTCCATAGAAAAGGATGGAGAGGCAGGTGATGGAAGGAAATTGCCTGAGCCTTGTTTATTTTAGGGAGCCAGGGTCAAAACAAAGTCCATATGTGCATTTTAAGAATTAATGTAGGCTTTGGGACTAGTGCTGTGTGGGATGAGGGGAAGATATACATCCATTTATACTGCATCTCCAGCTTTCTTGTGTACCACTGACAACAGAGGAATAGGTGAAGTAGAGAACTTGCGAGAGGAGGACCAGATTAGTCCTGAGCAATTATCCAAAACTGACAATATACCTGGTCAGCAGTACTCCTTCTTAAAGTTCTGCTCAAGACAGCTAAAGACTAACAATACGGCAGCAAACCAGACGGGAGCTGTTGTCCCACCTAGGGATGGGTCCTTTGCAAACACTTCCCTCTCCAACAGTATGACTCGAAACCTTTGTTTCACGACTCCGTATTGTTAACGCGATTGCTCTAGGCTCAACTCTTGGCAGCGTATCAGTGTGTCCTGTGTGTGGTAGCAAATTCATTCTGAGCTGGTTTGCTGCCTACCGAGGGTTGGTTATTGAGAGCTGGGACTGTCAGTGAACTTTGGGTCAGATGAATAAACTGTTCTGGTTACAAGGAAGCATCTTGTTATTAAGGAGTTGACTTCTGAGTAGTTATAATTGTATAAATTAGCATTAATTTAAAGAAAAAAAACAACAAACCATATATCAAGAGATCTTGCAAAACAGTTTAGCAAATGTTGTATGCAAGAAGAATGAAATAGTAGGCCTTGGAGGTTAGGCTGGATGAAGAAGCAAGGAAAACCGCTACAATAACTGCATCCAGCAGTGATGGATGGAAGGAAACCTGTCATTTGAACATAAAAGCTGTAGGTGCATAAAAGGATCAAGATACATATCTAGGGGAAAGTCACTTCTCTGATTGTTTCTGTAGTATAGACGATAATTTATCTGTGCATTCAGATGTTTTGAAACAGAACTGAGGTGAACTCAGCTGGTTTGGTTTCAAGCATATCCAACAAGTTTTGTGTATGGCAGAAGCCAAGCGAGCAGAGCTCTGGCTTTGGCAGCCACCCCCTTTAACTGATGGTATCCAAAGTGTGCTCCTCTCTCCCTGCCCAGGGGCAGCTACCAGAGGCTGCATCAGGTAGATGCACTCCACTCGGTTATTTCACTTTTTAATGGCATTAGAAGGAATATTTAAGTAGAAATCTGCCATATGTGCAACTCTACATATTTTCTGTGGACCTACTCTCTTGGTGGCCATTTATATTTTAGGAACTGACATGTTCAGTTTTGTTAAACCAGCCTGAAAACGGAGAGCAACTGTTTAAGACCAGAGCTGTTGACCTCATATTTCACAAGTAATAAGATTTTATTTACTGTAGTTACTGCAGGCTTACTAAGATCTGAGCAATTTTTTTTTAATACTTTGCCATGTCTGGTACATATATGTAGATACACACATTGCTCTTGCACGTTGCTCAGATGAACAGCCAAAAAATTGTTTGAGAAACATAAAAGTAGACTGAAAAATACCTGAATGCACAAGTCCTGTTTTTTCAGTTCAGACAGTGAGTTTTCAAGCAGAAATGTCCACTAGTTCCACAGAATTTTTTCTTTTTTTTTTTTTTTATATTTTAGTCTGATGTACAAGTCCTTCATGACAAAGATGGACTTGTGGCATCAGTATTTCCCCTAGAAAAGAAGGATTCGTTTTAGCCAAAGGGTGGCTGAACTATTTTTTCTTCTTGTGTTAATTTTCATGTCTATGTCCATGATTCCTGCTCGTAGTTTTGCTGTGCTATAAAGTAATAGTCCTTTCACGCAGTGTTTTATTTATAGTTTTACTTAGGCTTCAGGAATCGGAGCTTTTCCCGTGTTTGACTATTTGATGACTCCTGGTAAGGGGGGAAAAAAATCCCGTATTATTGATAATCTCTAATGACTTTTTGTTTAGGTAGTCCTCAAAAGATTCTGAAAACCTTGTTAGTATCTTGTACAGGATTTGATTGTCTCTGGAGTTGTGTTGCCTTTTTTGCTTTTGGACTGCATTATGCTGCCTTGCCAAAGTTAACAGATCTGAGAGAGACTGGATTGTGCTTGCAAATGTGAAGCTGCTTGGTAGAGCTGGGTTTTTAATTTGGGTTGCGGGGGGGTTAATATCTTTCCTCATTCTCTTTTTCAGAAAAACAAACCAATTAAGAAAGAAAATAGTTTGCAGTAAAGATATTTGAGGGTTTTGGTTTGTTGGTTTTGTTGTGGTGTTCCCGCCACCGCCCTGAATGAAAGTTTAATAAATTAAACCTTTTTTAGTTTAATAAATTAAACCTTTCATTCATCCGAAATGTCCACAGACAGTTGCAGGGAATGACATTTCTTACTTAAGCCGCTTCAGTTGCAGACCTGTATGTGAAACTGGAGAGTCTGTGTACCGCATAGGGATTTCGTTTAGGGCTCTGACACACAATTTTTCCACAACAAAGCAGCGGGAATGTGTTTACTTTAACATCTGTAGCAGATCAAATAACTCGTATGACTGTAGTTGATCAAAGATGATGATCAGAGGGCTGGAGCAGCTCCCTACAAGGACAGGCAGAGAGAGCTGGGCTTGTTCAGCCTGGAGAAGAGAAGACTCCAGGGAGACCTAATTGCAGCCTTCCAATACCTAAAGAGTACCTACTGGAAAGCTGGAGAGAGGCTGGTTACAAGGGCAGGGAGGATGAGGGGTAATGGGTTTAAGCTGAAAGAGGGGAGATTTTGATGAGATATTAGGAAGAAATTCTTCCCTGTGAGGGTGGTGAGGCCCTGGCACAGGTTGCCCAGAGAAGCTGCGGAGGCCCCATCCCTGGAAGAGTTCCAGGCCAGGTTGGATGGGGCTTTAGGCAACCTGGTCTGGTGTCGGGTGTCCCTGCCTATGGCAGGGGGGTTGGAACTACATGATCTTTGAGGTCCCTTCCAGCCCAAACCATTCTATGACAATTAACTCTTGCGACTATGTATTGTAGTCGTGTCCAAAGGGAGGGATTTTGGAAGAGTGGAAAATCCTCATTGGCAAAAGTGTAAGAAATGGTTTGGGTGAGGTAGGTTGAGGCATTAGGTGCAAAAAAGAAAATGGGTCCTTTTTCATAGCAGAGTGTCCCATTTGAGTGTATCAGCAAAATCATGGAAGGAGAAGAGAAATATTCCATGAGTTACAATAAATAACAAATAGAAGAAGAAAACAAAGAATTTGGTTTGGTAAAAAAATTATTTACTTTTTCTCAGTACTGAAAACCGACCCAGGAAGATACCTACGGAGATGCTCATTTTGTATCTGCCTTTCATGCTGCTTGCATACAAAGTACATACAGAATAATTTATTGCAAGTTTCAGAACTGATCATCCGCATAGCCCTGTCAAGAGCACAGCATTAACTGAGCATAGGGAGAAAATATAGTTTTGTTTTGATCTTTCCATGACCTTGCTGATAGTGGAGATAAAAATATAAATTGTGATTTTTTTATTTATTTATTTTTAAATTTAATATCCCTGTATACAAAGAAGATATATTCTTAAGGCATGACAGAATTCTGAATTCCTAAAATATACGTGTCTACTATTTCTTTTTAGACCAGAAAATTGTTATTCTGTGTAACAAAATGACTAAAACTGAGAGTTTGATGGGGAAGCAAAGGAAATTGGCTTAAAGGAGTCCTTTTCTATACTCACGTAAAGCCCATTAAGAGAGTGGCTAATTTATACCTCAGTCAAGACACATGCCAATAGTTCAGGTATCTCTGTCTTTTACAAGTGTCGGGTTCACTCTTCAACATCCAAAGTGGCAGCTAGGTTTTAACTCGACTATTATTTCTGAATGGATTAACAATTACCTGCCAAAGCAATGTTGATATTAGATTATGGACTAATAATAGGTTTTCTGATTTTTAGTAAAGAGACAGAGGGTCTAAGTTCTCTTATGAAATATTTTAATAGTTTGCATTCCCTCGTTCTCCCTTGTTGGCACATACCTGTATGCTCCTTCTCTTGCCGGTGAGCTGGAAGTGATGCTTTTCAAAATAATTTGACAAAGATACTTTAAAAACCGTCACTTCCTTATGATAAATTAAATATTCCTTTTTTCTTCAAAGAAATCCTATTCTAGTTGCAGATTCCCACGCATAGTATTACTGAAAGCTAACAGTGTAAGAAAAATAGAGGTTATCGCTTACCAATGTAGTTTTTGGTAGTACAAGTGTGCAGGTTTTTAAATAAAAAAGAAATATTAAAATCTGACCAAAATGCTGATTTCTTGCATTTAAACTGTCAAATAGTCAGCCAACAATATAAACTGCATATCCTATGTAATCATGCATAGCATATTCATGCATACTAACCGGCTAGATTATAATTTTATAAAATATAATATTGTACTTCATAAAATTGTGTGTTTGAAGGAAATAGTTTTTCATTGTAAAATAGTTTTTATTGTATGGATGGTTTTGCTTCATTCTAGACGGTCCAGGAGAGAGCATTTTGGACTCTTATGGGAGAGTTTTGATAAAAGTACAGATCTGCTTAACGTAGCTTAGGTGTTGTGTGTTTCATCAGATTTTTTTCTGAGATTTCAAGTTAATTATATATAACAGAACTCCACTTGATAGCAGTGAGACCTGGATGGGTAACTGTTTTGAAGAAGGAGCTCTCTTGAATAATACTCTTAATTTTAATACTATACTTTGCTTCAGTGACAATATCTATGGCTAAAAGAACATACATATTTTAGAACTTCACACAACTGTAACGATGTTATATGATGGGGTGCCTCTCCTGCCCCTTGTTGCTTTCCTCGCAGGATGAACTGAAGACCCAGTTTGGGTTCCAGAGCTCGAGCCACCAGTTGGAGGTTTCTCAAGCACCTTTACTATCTTAGGAGTTTGGTGATGTCGACTTTTTGTTCTTTTATATTTGTAGACTGATTGGTTAGATGCAGTGAAATATTTGCAAAATTCTCTTTTAATTCCTAGGACAAGAGCATTATGTTTGTGACTTTTTATGTGCGCCTCCGTACTTGGGTTTGTCTGTATACACGTGCGCACAAACATCATATATATTCACATTACGTTCCATATGGGGATAGCTGTATTTTGAACATCAAAGCAGCAATGAAAATACGTATTTTTTTCTATAATGCATACAGTTTAAATTTATAGACAAACACTGCAATTTGAAATGAAAAGTGACAATTTCAGAAAGCAGTAATGTCACCGTAGTACAATCTCCACACAGTATGTAATACTGTATGTACAGCATTATAAATATTCCTCTCCAAGGGGAATAGCAACACGTATAGGCATTTGCCTAAAACTCCATGGTAGTTAACATCTAGTGTAGCTGAATATTGTTGCAAAGACCTTTTTTAAAACCTCCGATACTGGAGGACTCGGCTGAAAATAGCTGTGTGACATGCCTGAAACTAATTCAGACGTCTCTGCCAAGTGCAAGGAAAGACCTGAATAGCAGGATTACAGATCCCACAAATCCTCTGCTCAGTTTTACAGGAGGATCAGGCAGTTTATGTATTCAGTTAATCTATTTTCACTTCAGTGTAATGACTTGCAGCTGTAGCCCACTTCATTGGCAGATCAGAAGCTGCACTGTAATATCTGTCTGACCCATACCATTTGTCTTGGAAGGCTAATTGTTTAGCTTACAGCGTGTTTTATTCTCCCAAGCTATGCTTAAAAATAAACAGAGCCCAGGCAAGCCGGACCCTGCTCCCTCCCCTGCGGTAACTCTGCGAAGTCCGTGGCACTTGCTGTCTGCACTGGAAGAGGAAGAGGAGCCTGGGCAGTGCAGACTTATCTCACCAGGCCCTGTTTGGGTGGTATGGTAGGTGGTCAGTCCACACATCGCATGAGGACTCCACACAGATCCCTTTCAGATGTTTACTGAAGCCAGTGCTTGAAAACCCTTTGGCTCATGCTGGTGGGGGATGCTGAACGGGGCCTTCCAGCCAGGCAGGCTGGTGAGGCAGATTTTCTGACTCACAGTTGTCCAAAGTTGCGAGGAGGATAACCCAGCCTCCACAACCGTGGCGCCTCCTCAGGGCTTCAGTCTTTTGTTTATTTTTCAAACATCCCTCTCAAGCTGTGTTATTTCATTTAACAAAGAGTGGTTTCCTTTACTGCCATCTAGTATTTGCACGTATCAAGGGCAAAGCCTCTCTGGAAGCCTGGCTCTAGATTTCAGGGAAATCAAGATTGGAGCTTGGCTGCTGGTGTGCAGCACCTACAGTAGCTGAGCTCATCATTTATGAACCGTGTTCTGCAAAGCTTCATAAAATTGCAGATGCTCTGATGTTTTGCTGTGCTAAGAGGAAGTTTGTTGGGGAGCGCAATGAATTTTCAAGTTTTCAAGTCATCAAATGAAAATGAGAAGGAGGTTCTTTTCTGAAAGGAAAAATGTTCAAATCTTTCCAAGTATAATGTAAGTGGAGCTCAGAGAATCTGAGGCTTGCTACGAAATGATGGCACCTGCCTCACTGTGGAAGATGGGACCAAGTTATTTAGGCCGTTACGAAAATTTCACATCGAAGCTTCAGTATGCGCTGGCCTGCAGGGACCTACTGTGGGTAGAGAGCAGGGTGACAAGGCAACAGCTTGTCTGTCTTCTGCCAAGAAGCAAAGAGTTTCACTTCCATTGAGCCAGCGTGTAGCTGAAGGTGATGTGACCTTCCCACATCAAAACGTGGTGCCTGATGAGCAGGGCTCTCCTAATATTTATTTGGGTAGTTGTCATCAGATCAGTCTTTCAACATCTGCCTGTGCAAACAGGAGACCTGACTGGTAACAACTGTGAAAATACACGTATATGACCTAAGGTATACGCTCTATATGCAACCTTGGGTCGTGAATTTTATATGGGTTAAAGAAATTAAGAGTATGTGTACATAGGCACACCATCATGTCTACTGCTTTGCTGTGTGTGTAGCTTCTGTCTAGAAGTAATGAGATGTACAGTCCAGAAATACTTCAGAGTGCTCTATTTCTTCTCCTATCACTTCAGATTCAGATCAGCTTGCTTGGAGCTCAGCATTTACTGCAAGCTTCTGCAATTAAACCCTTCCCCATGGCATTTTACCACATGGTGTCATGCTGCAGCGCTGTTTACTTAATCACCTCACTTCGGATGGCAAGTGTTTCATTAGGAACTGTTAGGCATTCGTTATAATGCAAGTAACCTAATGAGGTCTTGTCTCCAGTCAGGACAGGTTTGCCTTACTGGTTGTTACGATTATCTGGGTAAAGCCTCAGTATAAACTGCACTAGTTTATACTAGAGACTTTTGCGCACACATTTTAAGATACAATTATTTGTCACAAATTAGTTATCACTAAATGATGTGCCTGCAAGAGTTGGTAAGATTCATTTAGTAGCTCAGCTGTGAAATACTGTGAAAGACTTTTTTAATTTTAAAAGTTCAGACAATTAATTTAACATGTAAACAGTAATTGTTTGGAGAGATACCATGGCTATGCAACATTGGTGTCGTTCTTGTTTTTTTTTGGTAAACTTAAATTTAGCATTGTGTTGTCAAGGCAGAAGCATGCTTTTAATTTGCACTATAAAAGTAAGTTGAAACATTGCCTTCCGGGTATTTGAACCGATTCCTCGTCTTTGATTTTACTAAAGAGAAAAGTTGGTGGTGGGAATTGTTTTAGAGCCATGTGATTCAAATTCATTCTTTGGCAAGAACTTTGATTCAGGATTTAATCTAGAGTTTGGCACTGCTAACAAAGGTGAAGTGTAATTATTTCCCAAACAGCATTGAAATGGCACCTAAATTAGGCACTAAGCACATGCTGAATTATTTGTATAAAGATAACCTGTGCTTTCAATGCTACTCAGGAGGAAAATGCTGTGGCTCCCTTAGGAGGACCACAGGAATTTTCAGCGTTCGCTCCCCACTGAGTCTCCTTTGCCTCCTTTTTCAGATTTTGTGTAAATCTTCGAGTCAGATTTACAGTATCTCAATAGGAATGAGATGCAGATTTCTAGGAGACTTGAGATGCTTGGCAAATGGGCAACTTAATCTTTGGAAATGTTTTTACATCTTATTAACTGTGTGTCTTCAAGAAAGGAGGAGGTTGTGTTTTTTTAACCCACCCCACCTCTCTTCCTTTTTGTTGACTTGTTCTTGTCTCCCTTTGCCCCTTCTTTTCTTTCCTACTGCCTCTTGAATTTGCTTTCTTGATTGCAGAAGCTTCGTAATGGTAAAACATTGAGCAGCGAATCTGCTTTTGCACTCTTTTAACCCCATTCTGCGGCTTGCATGTTTACACTCTGATATGCACCTTCATCTGGTACCGGACTCCAATGCGCAGCAGAAGTGGCTCTGCACAAGAAAAGGCCTTGGGAACGACATAGGCTGTCACTTCAGCGAGTTCCCTCAGCAAGCCTTTCATGTGTAAAGCTCACACAACCTACTGCCGAGAGAAACTTGGACTTGGCAAATCCATTTCTGTCTGCAGCAGACTCAGCGTGCAAAGAGCTGGCAGGGTTGAGCTACAGAGAAATCCATGTGTGACGTGAAGGCCAGAGTATTCGTCATCTGGGCCAGAGCTCAGTACCACTTTATGGCCTTTCAATAGAAAAAAAGCACCACAAAAACCCACACTCCCCAAAAACCCAACCCCCAAAACTTATCTCCTTCTGCCTGAGAGCTGCTAGTTTGTTTTCTAGAAAGGCTTCTAACGTATTCAGTGCTAAACTTCCTTTTAGATGAAAGTTTGAAGGAGCTTTACAAGGCATGTGCAGAAATTACTGGTAGTGACAGATGTTTAAGCTTTACCTAAACAAGGCCTTCTTTAGCCAGATGATATAACTCCTTTTTACACTGAAATATTGATCTAGAATTATGAATTCCTAATCCCTTCCTCAGGCTCGTGTGGTTCCAGATGTGTTAAACCAGCGCTGCCTCTTTTCCATCCCTCCAAGTTTCATTTCTTTCTCTTCTGTTTTGCACTCCATCTTCTCCTCCAACACATAATTTTTTGATTTTTGATTCATGAAGATCATCAGCAGTAAGCAACACCCTGTCCCAGCCCCCTCATTTTGATATAATTGTATTTATACACAAAGCTAACTGGTTTTTAGCCATTTGAACTCTAATTTTTTCTCTGCCCCACACAACAGGTGCCTTTACTATTTGTCGTAGGAACGCTTTTGAAGATCAACTTAAAAAAAAAAAGGAGTACAGGCTGATTAAAGTGTCAGAAATAGTAGAAAACAGGTATTTTGAAGAGTTTTCCTAGATGAAGGTGCTCCCAAATCTGAGGATAAGTTGTTCATTTTATCTATTTGATTTTGTTTTAATTTGTAGACTGTAATAAAACTATATTAATAATTCTGAAATATTATTATGAATACATATATTTAATAATAAATATACTAGATGGCTATAAATTGTTATTATCAAGAAGATTTTTTCCCCAAAACAACGGAAATATATTGCCTGCATAGCATAATTATAGGCTACGGATTCCTTCTTTTGATGCTGTTCTAGGCATTGGTCAGTAGGAAATCAGGTGTATCTCCTCTCAGAGGACACCTTCATGCTCATGTATGTGCACCCACACAGGTAAAGCAGGATTCGAGAGCTGTTTATATTTGTTTATAGCCTGTTCTGTAGCATGCTGCACAGACTAAAGGAAGACATGATATATTTTTTTTAACATACAGATTTACAGTGCTCGGTAACTGTCTGTCCTTTCGTTGCTTCCAAGTTCTTCCAAGAAAAAAAACAACAAACCAAACTGTAACAAACAGATGGGAGAAGTACTCATCTGAGTTTCGTATTGCGGTATGGATGGCCTTAAAAGGATTTTATAAATTTATGGCCTCTATCATCTGAAGTTCTACTCTTTCATAGCATTACAATAGGTTGGCTGCCGAGTTGTGCGTTACTGTGCTCTACTTGAGCTGTTTGGAATATTACTTTGAGAATTGGAAGGGCTCTGGGGTGCTAAAACTGATTATGAGATTTTTCTTTGCTTGACAAGATGAGCAGGTCCATGTGAAGTATAAGGCAGTTATGTGGATTGACGGCAGACAGGTTTCAATCACAGAATCATGTTGTGTTTTGCTCATTTTGAGGTGGGATGCCAGCGAAATTGAGTTTCAAGAGGATAATTACAGCCCAATCAAATCTTCAGGTTAAGTTTAATTACTTCTTTTTAAATATTATTTTTAAAGAGATTCCTTCCAGTGACAACATGTTCTGAGAGTTCTTCAGAGACTTTGTTTATAGTATGTCTTCCTGAAAATCAGAATAAAAGGTAGTAAACTGAGCAAAAACTCCAACTGTCCAAAAATTAATTTTAAAAGTCCTGGAAGTTGAATAATGTCAAGGGTGCCCAGTCCTTCCTGGTAAATTTTCCCATCTGTTAGTGAACATTATTCTTCAGCATGCGTTTGACAATGGTTTTGTGTGCCGACATCTCTGTCAGGTGAGTCTCAGCAGGCTGGTTAAGCGATCCTGGCTTGTAATTGCCCACCCCAGAGATAACCTTCTGTAGTCAAGTACCTGACCCTCTTAAGAAATCGGGAGTTAGCTCTTTGAATGTGGACTGTTTTGAGTGGTAAAATAATCCCTGTAGCTAAGCAGGATAAGCCCAGAGACCAGGCAAAGCCCTTTTAGGAAGTTAAGACTTATACATTCCTCAACAATAACACAACATTCACAATTCCCCTAGTATCATTAATACCATTTATTGGTCTCTGACCACAGGGGTTGGGTAAGGGCTAGGGCTTTTCATAATCTACTTTCTTGAGAACCATTTGCTGCAGTCCCTGGTTTTCATTTGTACGCTGGAAAGTCTCACTTCAGGCTCCTGTTGCTTGAACTGTCCCTCTTGCCAACTACTTTGCACTTCCAAGTCGTGTCAACTCCAAGTGCTTCCCTAGGGACTGGGTTGGGCTCCCGCTCAGCCCCAAAATCCAACCCCTCGAACGGCAGGTTTGTCCTTTCCAAACCTCCCTGGAAGACTTTCTGGTGTGATGCGAATATTCCGGTAATACCCAGACAATCCCCTCCCTCTGTTTTGGATGGACTGACACCTTGTGCTGAAGTCCCCAGTAGTTGGCATCCAACCTCTGCTTTCCGGGGCTGGTGTCCATCCCGACCTCTTTCCTGGTGTCGCGCGTTAGTAGAAGTTACTTCACAAGGGGGTTTCTGTGTGAAGGTGCTCCTCACCCTCGCAAGGCTGGAAGTGATGCTGTAGATTTTGATACTGTAACACACAGTTCTGTCATTTAAGACATTCCCATTGCTTTTTGTGGTCATATTCTTTCTTTTGTACCATTGTGAGGCTTTTTCCTACTGTTTCTACTTCTTTTATTCCTACTTCTTGAATTATACCGTATCTGAGTTGCAGAAAGCCGAGTTTAACTCTGACAAGTAGCCGGTATGATTCAGCAGTGCCCTGCACTGGTATGTTTTATCTAGTTGAAATTCACTTTTGGTCTGGAAACCAAACTTCCAAGGTTCCCTTGATGAAATTCTGCTAAATCCCTGAACAAAGTTGGTTTTTTGTTGTTGTTGCTCAGAAAGCCGTCTTTGTTCCTTTTATACACGCAGAAGCACTGTTCATGCACAGAAGGTGTCATAGAGCCATCTGAACACTTGCCACCTAACTTGAGGAGAAAGCGAGGGGTTTTGAAACCAGACTAAAAGGGGGGAACAAAAAAAAAATAAAAGGGCTGTTCTTGCTCAATTACACACGCCCTCTGCTTGGGGCTTCAATCTCACAGCCGCCAAAGGCAGCCCTGCTCTTGGCTGACACCCTCCCTGGCACGCGGCTCTGCCCCTTTGGGGGTCAGGGTCTGATGGATGTGGGAGCTGTTTCACACTGCTACCTCAGCAGAGAAGGAGTAGAGAAATATTAGATTTGCCAATAATCTGCCCCAAACCAGAGGGATGGGAGCCTGGCGTACTGTCTACAATAGAAAAACTTTTGGAATCTGTGTGTGATGGTGGGAACAGAAACACAAGAACAGTAAAAAATAACGCGGCTTTTCACTTGTACGTAATCTAAGATGGTTGACATTAATTCTGGGACAAAATGCAGCTGAAGTGTTACCAGTCAAGATCCAGTTTAAGCAATCTTGATGTTTTCCTTCCAAATTCATTGTTTGGTACTGTGTAATTCTGTAATAGGAAACAGTTGTTTTCATTTTTAATGTTAGTTACAGGAAAATTTATGAAGTATTTGTACTTCTCTGCAAATATTCAAGTGCTCTTCTGGAAGAAGGTATGCAATAAATAACGTTGCTTCATACACAGAGTGGACATTAAATCATTTAATAGTATAATAAGAAAGCCTTGAACTAAAGTCCTTGTGGACTTTCTGAAGGTATTTTTTTATTAGATTTTGCAATATTATGTTCTTTAATGGAAAACTTTCTCTCCTGCTAGTATATATTCTGTCTTATCTGAAAATTACAATACAGCAAAATATTTACTGTAACTGCAAACCAGAGATATACAGAAGAGAGAAAATATATCTACATTGCAACATTATGCTATAATTTATAATATTTACATGCCTTTTAAGAGCACTGGCAAGTCGGAGTGGCTGGCAATATATAGCAGTGCTTGCATTAGCTCAAGTTTGCAAAGACCAAAATCAAGAAATAGTTGGGGGTTTGTTTTTTTTCTCCCCGTGATCACTCGGAATTACTTTGAACTCACAGCTCCAAAAACGGGTTGTTGGTTTTATTCCTCGGTGCCCGTTACATAAAAAAACTTAATACTAGAGTCTTCTCCTTAAGTAGGCTTAAAATACACATGGAGGCTTTAAAATCTAAACTGACACAGATACATATTCAGCAAGGACTGAGTGCAGAGTGACGGTACCAAAGCCCTTGAGCTGAAGGAGTGAGTTCATTAGCTGGCGTCACTGGCAGCCTTTTCTGATCTTCTTAGGCCTCACCCCACGGAGTGGCCTTTTCACACCCTGAGACTGTCATCCTTGTGGCCCCATTTTAGCTCAGTAACAACTCACTGCAAGTCCTAAGCCTTTTGGTTTTAGGGACATACTCATGCTCTGGAAAGTGAATGTAGGAGATATAACTGTAGATGTGAAACTTTAGTGAAATTCTTTTCTCTCAGTGACCCATATTACGTGTCATGCACAAATGTCTCTTCACAAATAAATAGCACAAAAATAAAAAGTACTCTTTAGTCTGTAGCCGGCTGTTTTTCCAAGAGTTTTCAAGTCAGGCTTCGTGCTTTCTAACCAGCTAACTATCATCTCCCTGTCTAGCTTCAGACAAATACGAAGGTACATGGAGGAGATCTAAAGATAGGAGGAACTATCTTCAACTTGTCACCCTTCAGAATACAATTGCTCTTATGAATTCTGAAAAGCTGAGAATCAAATTAATGTTTCTGCTTTGATTCAAACAATGGGAGAGGTCCTCTGGCCATTGCAGAGAATCTGGCCACCCAAGAGGTGCAGGTAACAATTTCTCCCCTGCTCTCTAATGGGGCAAGGCTGGCACCAGGTTCTGTCCATGCATCGCTATATAAAAACACCTTGTCAGGAATGATCAAAATTAGATCAGATTCTTGGTCTGTAGGGATGACATGTCAGAAGATGTGAAATTTCCAGTGAAATAACTCGTATATCATGCAGTGAGATACGCCTGCACACATTCCTGTGTACGGTGCAAACACCCACAGATCGGCTTTTATTGCCTGCTTGCCTTCAGTTGAGATTCTGTGAAATCCCACTCAGAGAGGGGCAGATTTTATGCCTGGATTTTATTTTATTGCTTCTGCTTGTGCAGTTGCTCTCTGTATTTTTGAACTTCCTATGTATATCTGTGCACGGTGTTAGAAATTTGGGAATAAATTTGCAGCTTGTCTCGAAGAAACCTTTGCAGTACAACGCTTTGCTTCAGGAAGGCTTTTTGGCCACATATTTGCTTTTGTGAGTAAGTGGAAATAGGTTGAAATGCTTATAGAAAATATTCTGGTGAGAATTTATCTTGCGCCATTGATTTTTAGCTGTGGTTAACAAAACTGCAGCGCTTTATAGAGCACAGCAGCTACTTCAGCCATTCACATTCACTCTTTCAAGACATTCCACCAAGAAGGTTTTCTTGGTTATATTTTTTTTTTAATTTCTGTGTCTTTTAGTCCCCTCTTTTGTTCTGAAAATGTGGAGTGTGGTATGTTTCAATTCCTTTGCTCCCTGGAAATGTTAAAGCCATTTGCTGTTCTAACTGATCCCTGCTCAGAGTGTTTCATTACTGACGCAATCTCGAGGTGAGCATTATAAAGTGAAGTATTATTCTTGATCTCACTGCGAAGCGGTAGGGAGTCAAACTGCAGGCAGCCAATGTCAAAATCGCCTTTTCTAAAGGATTTTTTTTTTTTTTTTTTTAAGTGTGAGGGTGAAGTGCATTTAAGGCTGCGTTTGCTGATCTTGAAGCTCGGGATGTAACGAGTAAAATGACAGAAGAATATGACCTTGCACAGAACGAGAGGGATAAAAATCTACATGAGCTTTGGGAATAATGGAAATCAGGCACAGTCCAAATGAATGAGACCTTTAAAGGTTGCCTTTCCCTTCAAAAAGGTTTTTGATACAATATGAAGCTTCTAACAAACCCTTAAGAAAAGACAATTACGCTACTATCCATTCGGATAGTTCGGAATTCGAGGTGTTCACACTGGCTGCAGTTTGACAGCCATAGAAACCATTTCCCATTTAATCTATTTAACTAGAATGAAAGTGTTTTCTTGCTCTTAGTATGTAGAATACTTAGTCATTAATTTGGTTTTATACTGTTTTTACTGCTGAGACTGGAGCATATTGTGGAAAATTAATTATCTTAGCGCATACCGTACTTATGAAGTATTGATTTGCCTTTTCCAGTTATAGAAAACGGTACCTCTTTTTTTTCCCCCTTTCTCAAATTGAATTTATGACTTCAGAAGAGTCACACTGGAAAATGCTGCATGAAAAGCCAGTATTTTGAAAAACGGGCTGTATTAAGTGGATTTTTTTGAAACCAATTTGAAATATTTTGGGCAGCCTTCTTTCACAACCACATCTTGTAATGCACCAGTCCCCAAAGAAATGACACGGGCACCTTGAGCCGTTACAGAATGAAGAGCCATTATGTGCAGCTTTGAAAACTGTCGATGAAGGTGTACATTGAGGGCTTGGTCTGAGGAAGAGCAATCCAAGTTTCCCTTTGGTGGCCGAGGCCCTGTGGGAGGACGTCCTTCATGACTAAGGTAGCAAAGAGGTTTCTGTGAATAGTCACATGTCTTACACTTAATTATAATTGGGGTTTTAATTTTGGGCTGGTGTAGCTGTCTTTTGCTTTTGATGCAGTCTTCTCATCCCTGATTTCCACCATGTTCACAGCTTCCTCTGTCCTTGCCTTCACGTAACTGAACTGGTTTTGGTGGGTTTTTTTCTTCCATTCTGGAGTTGCTGGTTTTAGAAAATGGAAAGATAGCTGGTGTGGGAAGGAGGCTGCTTGTTTTGGTACATGGGAGGGAGGGGTTGGTGTACCTTTTTTTTTCCCCCCTCCTTTTAATTTCTCCCCTTTTTTCCTTCCCCTCCTTTTTTTTATTGCTTTTTTATAGTACTTTTTTTTGGTGGGGAGTGGGGTGGGGGAAGGACTCAATCTGTAGTTCCAGGAACTGTGGAAAAAGGTACGTGTTGGCTTTATTTTTCGGTTGTATTTTTCCTTTCAATGCCAAATGATGTCTCTAGACACCTCTGATGACTGGCACCAGTCACACGTTGATGCTCTTCTTGCTCGTCCTTCTGTAGTTACTTTGCGGCTGTGTGCAATGAACCTCCCTCTCTCCCCATCTCTCTGCTGTGCTTTTCCTTCTCCTTTTCTACCAGATTTCACTTGTGATTTCTTTAGTTGACATTCGAATGCTCAGAATTTCGAAACAGCCCACAGCTGCAATTAGCCATTTGTCAAGGTGTGCGTGAATCAACCAGCCTCCTCGCTGCAGTTACGTCCTTCGGTTGCTTTGCTGACACACCACAAAATTATCCTCTTAACTCAATGAATGAGAAAAGTCCCATAGCAGTAGAAGCCCGTCTAGGTAATATATAAAAACCCATTGTGTGCATTACTTTTTTTTTGGTCTTTTTCTTCCCCTTGATGCAGAGTTGTTTTTCCCTTTCATCTCAGCGTTTCTAAAGGCAATAAAAGCTTTGTCCACCAGCAGTTACAAATTTCTGGTGTGCCACACCCCCAGTTCGGTGCTATTATGCTTAGGCTTGTACAGCTGGAACCCCACAAGGCATTTTCAAGTATCTTCTCCATCCAACTCAAGCAGTTCTCATCACTCCAGAAATGTCTTTCTTTAGCTTATAGGACAGAAGAATGAGCTCCCTTCAGAGCTTAATATACCTCTGCTTCACACAGAAGCTGAAGGGGTGCTGAGGTAATGTAATGAGAGCACAGGCAATCCGAGCTGGAAGTAAAATACATTTTCTCTGTGATGTGCTCAACCTTTTCTGCCCTGGGGCTTAAAAACTGAAATCTACTCTTTAATTTAGCGTTCTCCGCCTGTACACTGAAATGCCGCTAATGATTTGAGAGAGTTAACAAGAGGGTAGCAAAAATGGTATGTCAGATATGTCTGAAACCATAAAAATTCTAGAGGCAAGACAATTTGACTCATGTCAATGGATTTTGAAAATATAATTTTCTGTCTACTGGAGGCCAGGGAAGAGAACATATTGAGTTCATTTGTGTCGCAGTATTTTTACAAACTCCTTATTAAATCAAACTTGAAGTAAAGGTTCGTTTTAACAACAGTTAGTGTGCCGTTACCCTTATTTCTGTAGAATGGCAAAATAGAACCATTTTCAAATTTAAAAATAGTCTGAAAAATCTAGATTGCTTCAAAATAAAGACATACTTTCTTGGTGGGTTGGGGTTTGTTTTTTGTTGTTGTTTGGGTAGGGTTTTTTTCTGTAGAAGCAGCACTCCTGGGAAAAAGGCTGCAATTTGTCATTCACCAGCTCAACTATTCTTACAGTGGTGTCACATGTGTCAGTTCTTCTGGGGTTTTGGTGGGTTTTTTTCCTTTTTCTTTTCTTTTTTTTTCCCCATGAGCTTCTACTGGCCAAGTTCGCCATGCATCATGAGTGCAAGGGCACGTGTTTCAAGATTAATATCTGTTTCCAGAACATAGCAATTTCTCATGATTTGTGATTCACAGAGGTGGCTATTTACACCATCAAAAAATGTTGAAGAGGACATCCATTATTTAACCTGTCTTAATTTTTTTTTAATGCCATAAAGAAGTTCATTTATTCACTAAGTTGCTTTTCATGACACTTTAACATCTGTTTCTGAATGATATCTTCAGCTCTGTAGTGCAACTTAAATCTACTTTGGAGTTGGAAGCTACTGCCTGTTAGTGATGGCATATGATGCAATTTTAAGCTGCTCGCGTATATTTAAAATAAGATTGATTTACAGTAGTTTGTCTCCCAGGGAAGTATAACTTAAACTAATTCTTAATGATCCACAGGCATTTAAAACTGGTTCATAAAATCCTCAAAACCACAAAACCCTGAAATCTTTCAAAGCCAGTTTACTCCAGCATTACTGTGATGGCAAAAAAAGCACGCTTTCCTCACAAATGACTGTTTGGTCAGCTTGTTTTTTTCTTGGCATTGCCTTTACTTAGCTCACAAAAAGAGACGGAAAAATACATTGCTGCAATATATCCTTTTGGTGTGCAAGTCAGCCAGCGACGCACTCAGGAAGATTTGTTTCTGAGGGAATAGGTGTGTTTCTTAACACAAGGCTGCCACTAAAAGCAACCCCCCAAACTAGCCTGTACACAGCCACGTGCCACGCAGGCACGTGGGGTGCGTACCCAACTACCGCAACAGTGCTTCACCCCCACCCAGTCCCTGGTGGCTTCTGGCAGTGCGTGCTCAGCTCAGGAAACAGTCCTGGACTTTGTCCGCATCACAAGAGTTAATTTTTATTTGTTTAATCTATTTTTTTTTAAGAAATGCACTCTTGGAGACTACTCTCATCTCTTCGTGGAGCTTATATTCTGTTGGTCATGGTATCTATTCCCTGTTTTCCTCCAGTGAGGCTGACAGCCTATTCAGGTGCTGGCCGGTGGGCGATCGTTGTTGCAGGTTCTGGTTTTGGAGGGGATATTGTGAAGGTACGAGGAATGTGGGATGCTCAGCACGATGGACGACGCTTTGGGAGCACCAGCTTGGCTGGTAACCACCCAAGCGCTTCATTCGGACCTGTAGCTGGGGCTGAATCTGTGTGAAGTTGTGACCAGCAGCTGACGGAATCATGGTGTGATGTAAATGGAGGCAAACGTCGCATTAGGTCAGGTTGTCAAGGCAAAGTGGAAAAGTCTATCGGTGCTATCCAGTTAACAGCACTGTAAATTCAATCTGTGAAGTCTAAACAGAATTTGCTTTGGTCCCTCATTTTGAGCATACTTTTATTATTTTTAATGGGTTGAAGCCGACAGGAGATTTGTGTTAAGAAGATTTTACATAATTCTAATGAGAATCTGAGCCCTTTGTCAGTGCGCGACCAAATCCTAAATCATTCACAGAATTTAAGATGGTGTTAATGTTATCCAAGATTGTTTACAGAGTATGTTTAAATGGCTGAACGCTTCTTTGTAATGTATTGGAGATGTTCACGGGCTTATGGCGTGATCTTGCTGAGCCTGTGAAGATGCCCAAGCCCCTCACCCTTTGCTGTTACGCACATGCTGGGCACCCTCACACAGCGCAGCAAAATGGCAGACCTCAACACTGCCGCGCAGGTGCAGTCACCCGCTAGGAACAGCTTTGATTCAGTACAATTTCCATCATTCTTTGGTCAGTTAAGCAGCTTTTCATCACCGATTCTGGTATTGAGGTGTAAGCAAACGGTGCCGTACCCTGACTGGGAAGGAAGCACTGAGTGGGCCCTGGCAGCCCCCTCACTGTCCGCCCCCCGAGCGGTCCGGCTGCCCCGCAGCCGCCCTGGGCAGCTCCGTCTCCTATCCCGGCGTCTCCCCTTGGCGCCAAGCACTCGCGAACGCCCCCGTTGCTGCCCCAGACACGGCGGGTCGGGCACGCCGGCCCCGCAGCTCCTCTCCCTCCTCGCTTCTCCTCAGCGCCGGTCCCGCCCCGCCGTGCCGCGGGCTGCCCGGCCCGTGCGGCCGTNGGCTGGGAGCGGTTGGGGCCGCCAGTGGCCCCTGCCGGCGGGTGCCCCCGCAGCCCAGCCCCGCCAGTCAGCCCCAGAACCGCGGGGTGCCGCACGGGGGTGGCGGCGCGGGAGGGCCTTCAGGCAGCAAATGCAGCGTGAACCGTGACATGAGCGAAGGCAGGCTCGGTGCCCTGGCACCAGCTGGGAGAGGGCTGTGCTGAGCGTGGAGGCAAGCCCTGTGTGCTGGGCCTGTGCTGACTGACGGCACAAGGACAGATAAAGGAGGTGGATGAGGGCTTTCTAAATGCAAAAGGCGAAAGCAGAATCCGTCGAGGTCTCTCCCCTACCCGTTGGCACCTCCTGCCTGGCTCTACTGGCCATGGCTGCTGTGGGAGGCGCTGCCGGGCTGCCAGTGCCAGGTTAGCCAGCCTCAAGGGACGCATGAGTTGGGCCTTGTGCAGAAAGAAGCACATCAGGTAGCAGCAGCAAAGTGTAGTTGAGGTATTTCCATTGATGGCCGTTCCTGCAGACACCAGCTCTTCTCCCAGTAACTGCTGAGGTGCGGAAACCAGGCCTAGCTTGGTTAACTCCTGCCCTTGGCTGTGGGATTCGTTGCAATATCCTGTGTGTAGCTGTGAGCAAATGTAAACTTTCGCAACAGCGAGAAGTACTGCGTGGGGTATTTAATCCTTATTATACATGTAGCCTGTTTTCAGTATCTTTCTTAAGCCCTTTTCTGTTTTCTTTAAGCGTATGGGCACTGCTGAAATAACATCTTAAGAAGGAAACAGAATTTTCCCACTGCCTCACTAGTAAGGCTTCAACTTCTGGGGTTCGTAGACTTGTATAAAATTTATCTTATCTGTGTTTCATGATCTGGTGACGATTTAGTAATGACGGTCACCCACACAGTGTGCCAGGACACCATGCTGTTTGGTAATTAGAACTCCTGGAGTTCTGTGAAGGCCCCAATTAATCATCATAGTGCCAATTAAAAAGGGCATTAGAAATACTATTGCTATCAATCCTGCATGGGTCTTCTTTCTCGAAATGATGTGTATGTAATGCACTCAGATTTGCACACGTATGTGTACTTCTTTTTCCAGGTCAATATGACCTGGCAGAGCAATTGGGCAGAATGTATTGGCAGCAGCAATTAATTTATGTTCCACCTTCCATCGTATTATAATTAGATCCTAAACTGATTCCAGTCTGCTAAATCTGAGATCAGGTTTTGTTTTTGTAAGTGGGATGTAGTTCTTGATGTGGCACCGTTACGCTCAAGTGCTCACTGAAGTTGCACTGCCGTATTATCAGGGTGTGATTTTAAGGCCAACATTCATTAAATCCTTTCAGAACAGGGGCTTTGTTGTCCTGGTGTTTCCTGGTGGGAAACTGTGTGCCCGTTTGGGTCACCAAGCACTCCAGTAATACAATAATTGTGGGTGGAGCAGGTAGCATTTTTACCTTGCACTGTTTATTACTTTTCATTTTGAATTCTTTTTGATGCTACTCATAAGTTCTTTGTATTTCACTTGTTTGAATTGAGACATTTTTATACCTACTGTGTGCCCCGCGTGTTTGTTTTTGTCCTGAAAAGTCCATTTGAAAAGTTGAAGTGTTTATGAGACCAAGGGAAAAGTAGAACGCTGTTCTGTCCATATTACAGATTCACAGATGCATAGGGGTTGGAAGGAACCTTGGGAGATCATCTAGTCCAACCCCCAAACAAAGGCAAGAAAAAAAATAACATTAGGAAGCAGAGTTCATGCTTTGAGCAAGGGTTTGAAAATTCTTGAGGGGTTAATTTTTTTTTGTTTTTTTTCTTGTAAAATGTCTGCCTAAGGTGTTCGAAGTTTCAAAGCACTGAAAACCACTGTTGCCTCATGCTCAGCAGAGGTGTTAAGAGGAACGGAGCTGGGTGGGATGGATCTGTCATAAGCTCAGCACTGTTACCAAGAATCAGGAGTTGAACTCAGGCTTTTTCTCTGCTTTAGCAAATACTTTATGAAATACAGAAGCAGATATATATATGTCATGATCCTGTTACCACAGAAGCTAATCTGCTGCCTCTGTCTTTTACTTCATTCAGTTCCTTAGGTACCAGGTTTTTGGTAAGTTTGGATTTGATGATATGTCTGTTGGCATCAGTGTGGGCTCCATAGTGGGATATCAGTTTGGTTTTCCAGTTGACATTAAAAGAATCCTAACAAATAAGGCAAACAGCCAGTTGACATTAAAAATAATAATCCAAGCAAACCCATTTCAATCTTTTTTCCCAGCCTCCAAACCCCAGAAATTAGATACAGAGGCTATGCATTGAAAGAAGGTCAGAGAGTTATAATCACTTGCACTCTTTTGCTTGTCTTCTCCGTTGTATATGATCATCGTCATTCAGGTTTTAATGATGTGATCATAAAGCCCAAAAGATTTTTTTGACTGCAGAAGATGATACAGCTCTAGGAATCAGGCTTCTGTTGTGAAGGAGCTACCTGTCTCGTTTCATTGCTGAGCTCAAGAGATGGGAGTCTTGTGAAGGAGAAGACACGCCTGTTACTTGTCTCGTTGCACAGCCACCATCGTAGTCTCCCCCGTGGAGGACCCAGCATCATCGCATCAAGCAGACAGCACCTGCTGATGTCCCAGTGTCTGAAGCGAAGCGACAGGGGCCTGGGCAACTACAGTTCTTACAGCTACCACTGAAATTTGGGGAGTGATGCTCTGAACCCTCTAAACCACCAAGAAGTGCTGAATAGTACACGTAGTGGGTGGACCTGCCTGCTTTTCACGTGGGCACGCGAGGAACTTGGAGTCAATTGACCTTCATCTTGCTGCGTCCAGCAGCACCCCAGCTTTTGTCCAGGAGAGGATAAAATGACTTTGTCAGTTGGGAGTGGGAGAGTTTGCAAACAGCAGATAGCCTTGTTCTATTTTAACCAGTCACATGCTAGCCTGCTGAGCACCGTGAAAACTAGGATGGTGTTAAGAATTTTGCATTCAGAGCAAAATCCAGAGGGTGTTACAAGGCAGCCAGAAGTGACAATAAAGCCAATTATTAACTGGCTTCCTTTCATTCAATGAGAGCCCCTGTTTGTCATTTATATTGGGGCAGAGAGAAGATGCAGCTTGCGAACAAATGCTGGGAATTTAAAAGGGTGAAATTTTAAATGAGAGTCTTCGTAGTAATAAAGAAGCATAAAGCTTGTATCTGCTAAAAGCAAATTTAAAAATGAAGCCTCTTTCCTGCCCTTCAACTTAAAATCTTACGATTATCTTAAATACCAAAATGTGGCTTCATTGTTCATTTCCTTCTTACCAGAATGTAAAATAACAGGAGCTTGAGGTTTTAGTGTATTAAAAAAAAAAAAAAAAGTAATCCTTTTTCATTATAACTTCTGGTAGTGTTTTAATTAAAGGTATTAGGAGAACCATCATGTGCGACACATTCTAAAATTCTCTTGTACAGTGTGCTGGGCGTATCTAGGAAAGGGATTACGTGCATAAATTGTTCACTCACAGCGACGTAGACTGGATTTTGTTAGTTTTGCCTGTTTATCACCAGCAACTTGATCATGTATTTTTACATGGAAAATAACATCTTTGTGTGTGTTCTTGCAGTTCATAATCTATTTAACGAATTGAGAGTGGTTTTGGCAAAGTTCAGTGGTGTTTCTTCGTACGGAAAGGAGCCTCTTTAAAGACAGCTACATTTTGACACACAGTTAAAGAAAATAGCAAGAAAATGATGTGTCTGCTTTTGTGTGTGGCTTTCCTTTCTTCCTGGATTTGCCCCACCACCTTTCCCCACCTCCCTCCCACGTATTCCCTCATAGCATGATTCAGCCTGTATTTGTATGTGCCACAGTGAATGAATCCAGCGAAGGATTTTCAAGATCCGCTCTGATAGGCCATGCTGTTTGGTCGGAATCATAAGGATTTATCTGCCTGGCTTCCTGGGCTCACACTGGGCTGCCTTCGTGGCCAGGTACTACCCTTCTGCAAATTCCATGAACTCAAGAGCGTAATCCGATGGAATTCTTTGCCAGCATCCTCTGATCTGGTGACTGATGTTTTACGCCAGTATTTTTCTTTTCGTGTTTTTCTCAGAGTTGGCTTTATGCCGCTACCCTGTAAAACCAGGTCTAAAGTGTATCACGGCAATGGCGATGAGTGATATAGGGTTACGTATGAAAATTGCACTGGTTGCTGTTCAGAGTGTGAATGGGTTTGGGTTTTAAACTCCAACATTTTGCGTGAGAAGAGAATGGAGGAAGGGACTGGGGAGGCTGTCCCTAGGAATTGCCATGTAACATGTATTTGTATACATTTTAAAAAGTGTAAAGTGTGAGGTTTTAGGGGATCTTTTCAAATACAATGGTGTTTCCACCCACTCCTTAGCCTCCGTGTAAAACAGGAGTGTCACTGCTTTTAACAGCTGCCAGTGCAGCTGAGCCGGGTTTGAATGGAAAGATCTTGTTGATTGACGTTTAAATAAAATGTTAATTTGTTTACATGCCGCCTGGTCCCAGTGGACTTGTTTAGATCCCCAGATGCCTTGAAAATTCAAAGTCTTTGGCCGTTGTAAGGAATTCGGGCAATTTTTCTGTTTATCCTTTGTAGTATTATCTTCCTCTAGGAGAACTGATTCACTTGTAAGATGTCTTTAAGTAGTCTTTTGTTTTCATATTCAGTTTCAAAAAAAAAAAAAGGTAGGCAGGGGTGTAAATGCAGCTGAAGTTACTGGATGTAAGCACATAAAACCAATTTAATAGATGAAGCAGGGTTAGCATTCAGGAAAACAAGTGTCTCCCTGAAACAGCAGCGTATCCTGGCTTCTCTGCTTGGACAAAAGGAAGAGTAATGTGGGTTTTCCACTGTTGTGCTCTTTTGGAACAGTCAGTAAATTATGTCAGTTAACTTCTTTTTTTTTTTATTTAATTGTGTAGCTGACAGCTGATGGACCATCAATTCTGAAAACAGATGGGAAAATCTTTTCAGGTGCCCCTTTTGTAATTTTTTTTCTTTTTTTTTAAGTCCTAAGGATCTCACCTAATTACAAGGTGTGTAGAATGCCTGTGGCCTAATTCCTTTTACCCAAACAAGTAACATACATTCAGGAATCTGGGTGTTCCTTGAATGTTTTCTCCGATAAATGGATCTCAAGTTTAGTTGGCAATAATACAATAGATCTAAATTTATATTGCTATGAATGTATGAAAGAGAGCACAAAATAAATTTATACTTCTTTCCATCTGTGCTTGGTACAAGCATTGGTATACTCAACAAAAATCAGGTCCAAGTGTTTCATTGAAACAAATAAGTCATTTCTTATTATACAAGAGCAAAGTACGTATCTTGCATGTATTTGAAGGTTTGTAGAGTCCATGTGAAGAAATTTCTGCCCATTAATGCACATTATTAATGAATGCCCCCAGTTCATTTGGGATTTTTGTATATAGAGAACAATATTAAGAGACTTGTGTGTTTGAGTTTTTCTAAAGTGTCTGCAACAGTATTTACTTAAGTGTAAATGTCCCGTGGAGGCTTTGCAATACCAGCATTTCAGCAGAAAGCCCAAGGTGAAAGTTTATAGAGTGTGCTTTGGGTGTCTCTACTGATTGTAACATTAACTATCTAGAACATTATGTAAATAATAGAATTCTTTGAGAATTTACTACAGATAGACAATTTTTATCATTTTTATTTGGTGAGATATAAAATGATGCAGTTTGTGAGCTAAGGTTGTCACTCTGCTTAGCTGTGTCGGTTCTGCTGCACCCTCTGATTGACCCAAGAACAGAATATAGAGACATCTCCTTTTTCTGAGCCCCCTCAGTTACATGGTTTCGCTCTGCTAGAGAATGGGTGCATGTGTGTACCCGCCACATACTCTTTTTCTCAGACACCTCAAAAGACGAAACTGGAATACCAGTAATTTTTGATTACATGGTCGTCGTAATCTCTCAGTTATTAGCAGTCTGGCACCCATCGAGAGCAGCATTTGCAGCGCTTTCGGTCTTTGAGTCTTGGCTTGACAGAAGATTTCTGAGAAGCCCAGCAAGACATGTGGGAACTGGTTTGAAATCCCAGATACCTCGAAGAAACAACCCCCCCTAGGTGTCAAGGGTCCCTATTGCAAATTTAAGCACACTTCTTGTTTCGTTGTTGATGAGATGAAAACGGAGGCGTTTCCCTGAGCAAGCGGCCCCACAGCGTAACAGCATTTTGCAAGAGGGGTCAGTGAGGGTGCCGCGGGAAACGGGAGAGCGGCGATGGTGTCTGTCACCTTCCTTCCCTCCACAACTGCACCTTAAACATAGGCTGCTCCTGATAGAGGGGCAGGCAGGTTTTAAAAAGAAGTAAGTGGAGGGAGCAAATAGCTCTCACTGAGTTTATTCCCTTTATTCCTTCTGCGAAACCAAGGGAAGCCTTTGATAATTCACTGCTGACAAAAATGTCCATTTTTTTCTGTCTCGTATGCTTTGTTTTTATATGTTGGGCAGAGTGAACAAGCGTAAAATTGAAGCAGGCACAGAAGAGGGGAGGAGAAAAGGAAGGACCAGTCCTAGAGAGCGAGTTGTACAATGCTAGCCCTCACAGCCTAGAAAAAAAAGCTGTTTGAAATTGCTGAGTATGAAGCAAACATCGCCTGGGTCAGCTTTGCAGCGTGACAGCAGTACACACGTGACCAATAATTCAGCCCGACAGAGGAGGTGGTCAAGAATACAAATACCACGAATGCCCTGTTCTGCTTAGGCACCTAAAACGCAATACGTAAGCCCGGACTTCCCTGACGGCGTGCTGTCTCTCCCGTCTTCTCCGTTGATGAGTGTCTTCCATGTGAAAGTGCAGCCTTTCTGATCTCATCAGAGAAGAGAGGCTCTGTCTCTGCGGTCCTTTTTTTGCAACCTATGCGCTCTGTGAACCACGCTGTGCATGGGGGATTTGTTAAGAGATGCATTGGGACCTAACGTGTCACAGGCAGACTTGTTAGGGATGAAACCCTGCTGACAGAAAGGATTAGCTGCAACCGAGGGATGAAAACAAGAAGTCATATTTTTAAGGCAGATCGTGGTGCAAAATTTTGATTATTTATTGGGCAAGAAGATAGTCAGGGCTTTGTGTTATTAGAGATTCTGTACCCTAGGAAACTGGCAGCGAATTCAGTGTGGTGCTGCCAAACTGTACTTCAGAATCTGAGGTTTCATATGAAAAAGGGGAAAAAAAGCAAAACAAACAGAAAAGTCTCTATACCCTGCAGCTGCAGAGAAAATACTCAGAAATTCAGTGTGACCAGAGTTGTGTTCTTGTCTTGAGTCAGCAATCAGCTTGAAGCAATAGCTTTGAGAAGAGCGAACTGTGCTGGTCATTGCAGTGCATGTGAGCTCTGAAGCCTGACATGTTTACACAGAGCTAGCTCATTTCTGTGCCTTTTTTTTTTTTCCCCAAAAAACCCTGAAAGTAATGCATGCTGTTTGAGAATGTATTTTCCTGTGACAGAAGAGAACCAGAAGGAAAGTTTATTAATGTTAAACTTCCCTTCCTCTCTTCTTCTCTCCCCACACCTCCCCCCCCCAAAAAAAAAAAACCAAACCAAAACCAACCAACAAACACCCAAGCAACTTTTCAAATTGTGGAGAAACAGAGAAACAAGGGATATTTTCTTTGCCCACCGGAAAAAGCTTTAGTCATATCCGGACTCTTGAAAAAAATCAAAACAAAACCCCCTTCTTCCCACTAACTCCTACATTCTCCTCAGTGCCATATGCCCCAACTTACAATTACCCAGCTTTTAATACATTCCACTTCTGCTCTGACAGCTATACAATGTACAACAGTTGCACAGCGTCAGAAGGCAAATCTGTGAAGCACAAAGAATAAAGAATTCAGTGACAGTTTAAAACAAATGTAGTGAATATGGAAGTAAATAACATAAGTAAAACTGGATACTGATGGTATTTTTTTCCTTTCCGTATGTCTGTCTAAACCTCCTGTCTCAAATTTACCTGCACAGTACTGTGATTTTCCCTTTTGGCATCAGCTCCACTGAATTTACGTTTAGAAGGCTGCAAAATAAGGGGGATCTTGTACCTAGGGCTGGTGATCAGCCCGAGGAACCTGTTAATCAGTGGAACAATTGTATGGTGATATGCCTCACATCATGTTTGAGCATTGGAGCTCAACATCAGAAAAGCACTGTAATTGCTAATAATTAGTACTGGCTAAGCCTCACAAGGTTTACTTAAAGAGTTCCCTCGTGTCAGATTCATATCCAAAGCGTATCTGAAGTATCTGAACCGTTTAAGGATCTGGGAGGCAATACTTTGTCATTGTGTAAGTCAGAAGACCTGTGTATGAAAGGGCAAGGGGATTGTGAAATAATTACTGGCTCTGCATTTAATTTGAGTCGATGAAAATGCCAGAATGATTGACGTGTTTAGGCTGAAGATCAAGGAGTTAGATTGGAATAGGGTAATCAAAACCAGGGACGTCTTTTGTAAGTTTTTTTTAATATTTCTTAGGGAAGAGATAATGGAGGACTGTGAGAGTATGGCAAGGGAGTGTTGGAAGGAAAAGCAGGATCAGAGGTCACACCTGTGTGAAGCGGTGGTTTGGAAATGACAAGTAAAACTAGAAATATACTTCACTTGACGGTGATGCATGGGTGCCTTGACCTGCGGAGGAAGACTCGGTGTGGCTTTGCACTGTGGAGATGGTAATTCGATAGTGGCAGTTACAGGTGAAAAAGTTTGCCGTTAAAAAATACAGTGGAAAAAAATGTCTGGTCTTAATTATGTATGGGTGCTCATGGCCCCGGGCCCCGACTGCCGGGGTAGCCGTGCTTTTCTGCAGCCACGGCTGTGGCACTTTCTGTTGGCCGTTTTTCCCTACTTTCAATGTGATTCTCCCATCCCTATTTTCTCCAGCTCAGTGTGCCTTTTACTTTGTGCTTCGCTTATCTTCAGCACTGGAGGATTCTGCCCCGCTCACCTGTGTCTTTCCTCTGGTACCACAAAACTGTTCGGTTGGCCTCGTAAGGTCGGTAAACTGAGGAGCAAGGCTCAGAGTCGGCGTTGCTATACCTGGGACTGTACATATATTTTCCACAACGTGGGAGGTGGGATCAGTCGTATCTTGCTTACACATCTCTTGTATCCCAAGGGCAGGGAAACATTTGCCAACGGCCTAGAACTTTGCCTCTCTACAAGCAATAAATGCCAAGAGTCTTGTCAGCTTTTTACATACTAAGACAAAAAGCATGTTATGGGCTGCTGGCAGCTTCTGTTCAAACATGAAGCATGGATTGTGAGGTTAGCACAGGTCTGTTTGCTTAAAAGAGGTTCTGATCGAGATGAATTATGAAAATGTCAATAAATACCACATTTTAAAAGGTAATAAACTGCCTATTAATGTTGAAGGCAGAGCTCCAGGCAAACATTAGCAGCGACTTGAACCACCTACCTTTACATACCTTCTTCCTCCATAGCACTCGGCATGAGGAGCCAAAGCAACTCTGCCCTCCCCGAAGGGAGTTCTTCAATGCCCAGATAGCCAAAAGTGCTTCACAGACACCACGTTGTGTGTTTTGTTCCTTTGGGGGGGGGGGATTCAGTCATAACTAGCCATGCAAGTCCCTTATGCACATGTGACATCAATCCATTTCTCAGCTAAAAATACCCAGTACATCGCGGTTTAGTGTGGTGCAGTTAATCACATGTCTGGGCACCACGATGCTGAGTTGTATTTTGTTTTGAAATGGCTGTGTATGGAAAATTGGAAAAAATAAACAGTGAAATGCCATGTTTAGCATAGTTCTTTTCTTTTGCAATTCTTTGTAAAAATATACCAAAGATTTCTTCTGAAGACTTGACCTTATAAATAATGGATCTTTTCATATGTCAGGTCAGGGTTTAATTGCTTGCCCACCCAGTCAGGAGTTTCCTGCTACTTGCCACGTTCCGATCTGTGCCCTTTCGTAACACCATTTTAGAGATTACCAACTCAAACGACCCATTTGGGGAACACTTCCATCCATAGGTCTCCCCCTTCCCCTTCGCTGGACTTGCAGTCTGGTTAGTGTTTAGACATTGCTTTCAGATAATGATAATGTGCCTTTTAATTAGCATCAATATTTCCGATCTTTTGGGAAATAATAATGTGCAGTTTTTTTACTCCTTGACTGTTGACAGATGGCCACTTATTAAACATCATTGAATTCTGATATCAATCATTTTTGTGCTTTTTAAAATATGTTTGTCATTTCAATGAAATGATACATCCAGGAGCATGTGGTTTTTCACACCGGGTCGTGTCGGCTTTGATGCAGTGCTACAGCAGCATTTGGGGGACGCCTAGTTTTTGAGGACATTATAACTGTAACCTCCGAGGCCTCGCTAACTCGCCGTGTCAGTGTATATGGGTGTGATAAAAGGGGCTCTTGTGTGGAAGTAGCCTGAATGCTTTGGAGACAAAGCCACTATTTAAACATTTAAAAAGCTGAACTTCTGAGAAACCTGGGTTTACATGCAGAAAACATTTCATGCGCTTACACAGGAATTCACATGGTGTGTGGTTTTGGGAATGCCGTGACACAGCGAAGATGAATTCCTGTACGTTGTTTGCAGCAGTGCTTTATTTCACCTGATGCGTTCTTGGCTAGGACCTCTAATTTGTTATTTGTGAAACTTTGTTTAATGGGGACAATTACGATCTGCATTGTGTCCTTGCTCATCTTAATAGCAGTATTAATTTGCGGGAAGGGACAAAAATTATCTTGCAGAGTTATCAAGGGGTGTTTAGGCTTTCTGAACGCTAATTAATTCAGAGCTCAAATGCTGTACCTGCTGTTTAAAAGGCTGGCAGCTTGTATTCATCACCTGAGTGACAGCTGTTCCTAGCCTTTTTTACTCTTTAGAGGTGTGGGGAAGATTAACTGCTTCCATGCTAATGAGCGCCATTGCGTTCAAAATTTAAGTTTGCAAAATTTTGGTTTTAACAGGTTTGCTGATTTTGACAGTATAGTAGAGAAAGGATTTGCGGTGGTATATTGTTAAGAGAAATTGCTAAGCATTTCTCCAATACACTGTTAGATTTTCTGGGCAGAAGACAAAAAAAAGCCTCTCTAGCATTTGATGTCAGAACCAGGTCCTGCATGTAAGCTAGAAGGGAAAGAACTAAAACACTGCGGAGTCAGATTTGAACATTTATAGTGAGTGGGGAATCCGAAGAATTTTTCTCTTGGAGTCAAATTATTTTTTTAATATTTACTGTCAAGGGAAATATTTATTAGTTGCAATTCAATTAAATGTTCACTTAAGCCGTGCGTCACACAGTGTCACACAAATGTCACACAAAGTAGTAGAGAACAGTTTTATATTTTATGCATTCAAAGATCGTTGAGTTGTTATTTGTTAAACTGAACTCCGCACTAGGAAGAAATTATAGTCTTTGGTGATAAAAAGGAGGCTTAAAGGCTTGCAGGTAGTTTAATTTAATTTAATCTGAGAATGAGTATCATCTGGTATGATGCAGATATTCATAGGCAGGTTTGAGAGGATTCCGCAGTTTGCCTGAATGATTGAGGAAGTGAGAAACTAATAATGGATTGCACTCTTTCACAGAGGAACAGATAGCTAAAATATAGCTGTTAACTCCATCGCTCCGTTCTCTCCCGCCCCCCAATCAAAACATTTTAATTGTACTGCCTTTTCTTTTTGGAGGAAACATGAGACAAATCAGCAGTTGCCTCGTGTCAAAGGGTATTGCAGAACTGCTGATACTGAGCAAAAGTGCACAAAAGTTTCCACTTACTAGTTTAGGATAAATTGAATGGGTTTTTTTCCTTCTCCTACTTCAAAGACCTATATAGTCTGGTATGTGTTTTGCTATATAAGTATTTCAGAAATACAGATTTACAGTAGACATGCCATAATAATGATAAAATTTTCCTTCTCATTTTGGAGGCGTTATATCTTTAGGGAAACTCAGGGTGGACTTGACGAAAGCCTCTGGGATTTCATTCTGCTCACATCGGTTTTTATGCATTCTGATCCAGTAAATCTCATTAAGCACATGTTGAACTTCCAGTATTCACCGAAGGTTCTGTTGTCTTCAATAGCAAATTAAGCACATGCTTAAATGTTTTTCAGAGCCTTAGGAAAGGTGATTAAAGAACAAAGCTATGCTATTAAAATATTTTAACTCATTAAAATCCAGTAGATTTGCTGATACTGATTCACTGAATACTCTATATTGAAAGTAAAACAATTACGTTATAGTTGGCTGGCTCTGTTGTGCCGCTCGGAACGCCAGCATCAGGATATTAGCTGGGTATTTCTGCTGTGACAATACATTTCCTTTTACTTTTGACCTACGGTTCTATTCTTATAAATAATTAGTGATTATAATGAGTGACTGAAAATATAGTGGGAAATAAAAAGGCTTCCAAGCTTGTTTACAAAGTATTCTTGATAATGAAAATTATTTTTAAAAAAAACTGTTGTCTTGTTCCAAGTTGCTCAAACACATTAACTTCAAAAGACATTTTTTGTTTTCATGCACAGGGATGATTTTTTGAGGCTTTAGCATTGTTGTCTTAGTGGTTTTTGTGTGTGGACATTTTCTGTTTTAATTTACTGTGGAGTTTGATACAGAGTAATTAAAAAACAGGCTTTGGCAAGACTGAGATGTAGTCTTTGAATTAGCGTGTAGGATTCTCTAATGAGTCCAGCAAGCGTTCAGAAAACGCACTGCAGTATGTACTTCTGTCCTTCGTATGTTATCTATTAAAATGTTCCTCAATTTTTTAGAATTTTGTGAAATACTTTCTGTAGGGGAGATGCGTTGCCCTCTAATCCATGGGGAGAAGGTTCTAAAATAACTCCGTAATGATTCAGAAACCAGAGGATTGCTGAAGTGTTTGGGGTGGGGGGTAGGGAGGGTGGCAGTAAGTTAGAGGGAAGGTTGTTGGGTGGGCTTTTTCTTTATTTAGCTTACCATAGAGAAAATAGTCAGACCAAGACTGAAATATTTGGGGAGGCTGGACATGTCATTGTTAGCTTTCCCAGGTTCCTGTCCTGGAACGGTTAATGTGTGTGCAAAATCGTGAGCTGATTGAAATCCTGAGTTATTTGGGGTCTGTAGTCTGTCTGCAGCTTCTTGAAATAAATCCGAGTGATAAAGCTACATACTTGTTGCCACTGCGGTGTTAAAATCTTACTAGGATTCAGTCTCAGTGCGCTCACTGAGTCAGCCCAAGAAGGCATCGAGTCTACCGACTCATGTTTGCTTCTTGACCTTTTGGCAAAGATCAAGTGTAGCGTATGTTTTTATCAGTTTAATATCGGTTATGTCCTCGACTTGAGGGTTTTACATTAAATGAGTTTGGGGACTGGGAAATGTACTAGGAGCTTACGCCATCCTCTCCATGCATGAAACTGGCTATTGCTGTGTTTCTAGAATGGTGTGAAAAGAAAAAGAGAACAAAAAAAAAGGCAACAAGTCCCCTAATGACCATAAATGAGTGCGAAGGGAAGAGCGGGAACAGGGCAAGCATAGATTATGCTTCTCTAAAGTACTCTCATAATCTCCACCTATTTTCAGCTCAGGGGTTTTCCTGAGCCTCAGTAAACTGCCTGTAAAAATAAAATAAAATAACACTTCTGACTGCATTTTAATCTTGTTTTCACTGCCTTCTGAATCCAGATTAATATCCATTTTGTGGTGTCCAGTATTATAACATCAGATTATCACCTTCAGGCTTGGGCATTATACTTATCGGATGCAGCAAGCCTACAGTCAGACTCGCCCATGTTGAAGAGCAAGTTACTGCATCACCGTCGCTGTTGATTTTTCACTGACCACTCTTACAGGTGCTGTTTTTCTGAGAAATGAGACAAAATAGCCATCAGAAATAGCTGCAAAATCCAAAAGAGAAGAGCCATGCTGCATCGTGGCGAAATGGTACATACAGGGTTTGATTTGGTTTGGTTAAAGGCCATTGGAAAGCAATAGACTGAGGAAACACTGCTGTCACCAGTGTTTAAAATTTATTCAGAAATACGCCAAAAACTATGGAGAGCTGGTGTTCACTCTAACGTTTTTGATTGATTAAATACCAGCTTATGCCATTTTGTAAACTGGAGGTCCAGAACCGTTCATACATGTGGCAGTCAGTGGGTGGCTAACAAAAGCCGGTTTTGTTTGGCCCATGACATAGTTCCCGCCGAGGTCTATGTAATCCAGCAGGTGATGACAAGCATGGTTTATGACATCTTTTGAAACAGAATCAAGCCACTGAATGCCAAGTTGATGTGACAGGGTGAAAACTGGAAGTTGTATTAGAAGCAAAATGAATGCAGTTGAGCTGGAGAGTGATCAGAATAATTTCTAGATGCTGTAAGAATTTGACCCTTCAAGGTTTTCTTACGAAGTATGTGAGGTAATACGGAAAGGAGGAACCTGTGTCATTATAAATTAGTGTCCTTGAGTTAAGTCTCATTACCAAGACACCTTCGGTTTTTTAATTATTTGACCTGCCATGGTTAATAAAAAGAAAGTTAATTTGGTGTGACATTTTTAGTCATAGCTTGGTGCGCTACCAAATTAATTGCGATAAAATAAAATAATAGTTTCAAAGAAAAACCCCAAACTTCCTGTTCCTTGCATTTTGAATTGGTTGATGATTTCTTAGTCACTATTTATGGTCTCAGTACTAAAATTAGGACATGTTAAATGTTTGGATGGGAGGGAATTAAGTGTTAGTTGCTACCATTTTACTATTTAATGGACAATATACTATTTTGATTCTTTAAAACTTCTGTTTAGAACCAAAGAATAGTTTATACCATACAGAAATCCACTGCAGCAAAATACCATCTTATTACTATGCATGCTACAATGCTTACAGGTTATTGTCAATATACAGTGTCTACTGGCAAGGAAGCTTTTGTTTGTCATGGGAACAAAACGATTGCTCCTCATTTTTCTTCACTGCTGAGTTCTTTAAGTGAAAAGCATTTTTATCCTGGAATAAATATTGATTCTCTCCTTTCTCTCTCTGAGAAAATTAATTTAGTGTGAGTTATTTTCACCCAGGTGAGGTAAGGGCAGCTCAGGACCCCACAGGCTACTTAAACCTGTGTCACAAGCCAGCATTCAAGAAGTGTCTTCATTACCCTTAGGTCAGCACAGAGATGCTAGTTCTTTTGAAGAGTGTCTCTTGGGGCAGAGCAAGGGAGGATTTGTGGGCCACTTGTCTGTAGCAGTAGGACTGCAGGCTTGCTGTTTTTTCTAGGCAAAAAAGTAGTAGAATCTGTCTACCTTCGTTTCTGTCCACCTCCCCTGCTTCGGGGTGGTTCTGTAGCCTAAACCCCGGGGTTCTAGGTGCAACCACGGGCACTAATGCATTGTGCCTTCCAGAGGCAGCCTTTGGAGAAACATCAAGATCTGCATTTTGCCGTGCTGATTTTTAGCACGCAGAAATCCTTTTCACAGTGCATTGGGGCAAAAGCAGAGAGGTTGGCAATAGCCAAGTTGTCCCTTTGTAAATAGGCTGAAAACACGGAAGAGAGAATACAGAGTGTTGGGATAATGCATGGGAATATGTTTCCAAAACTGAGCATCCGTTGCTGTAGCTGCCCTTCAGCTGACAGGGGACATGCTCATCCTTGGAGAGGGGCTCATTGGCATCTTCTTGATACGGAAATTGAAAGAGTAGGCAAGAGTGGTGGGAGGAGTCGGACAGATTTCTTTAAAGAATTGCACACTTCCACTTCTCTTTGCAGCTGTCAAAAGGCGACAACCTGAAAAACATCTGAACCTTAGCAGACGACTACATGTGCCTGTTGCTGTCATAGTCTTTGATACCAATCCGTGTCCTTGTGCATCCCTATGAGATTCAAAGCATAAGCCTGTGTTACTGTAGAAATTGTGTCATGCGAGCGTGAAATTTCTACTTCCCCGACCGAAAACTAACTTTCATTAGTCAAATAATAATTAGACCAGATTGCTGGGTTCCCTTTAGAGAGTGATACCTATGGTGTCTTGATTTTGCCATTATAAAAGCAACAATTAACATTATAAGAAATCAGTTCCATGGAATTCATTGCAGCGTGATAAGCTTTTGATATTTTCTGGCATGCTGAATCACTAGATATTATTGTGAAAGTTGTTTTGACGTTTATGGGGCCATTTTCCTAGTAAAACGTTTTGAAGAGATGAAGAAAAATGATAAGGATTGTACATCTGTAGCACAATGTTAACTCTATATCTCCAGCACAATGTTATCATGCTTTTGTTCCAGAGTCAGTACTATTCAATTCCCGTTTCATTTCATTTTTTTTATTTTTGACTCCTCATACTATTTTTTTAAAACAACCTCCACCACAATAAAAAAAAAAAAAAAAAAAAAAAAACAAAAATAAGCAAAAAAAAAAAAAAAAAAAAACAAAACAAAAATGAGCTGACACATAACTCACTTCTGTGCCTCAGACAGAGCACAATCTTGCCACTGACTTTCTGAAAACAATTAGGATTGTTTGAGAAGGCTAAAATGGGGACTTTGATCTGGCCTGTGTTCTCTCTGCTCAAGGGAGTGCATTTCGTTAAAGTGACGATTCATGACATTCAGTACTAATGTCAAACGTAGTTCTGCAGTGTGAAGTAACGTAATTAAACCACCAAAATAGCAGAACTCAAGCAGTGGAACGTTGTTGAATTTGTAGGTATTTCCACATAGGTGGTTTAAAATTTGATGGAACAGTGATGTGAGTGTTCGAGGCATGTCCATGTGAGAGGTAAGAAAAACAAGCCTTAAGCAAGCATTTTATCCAGAGAGGAAGATGCAATATTTATGTGTAATAGCAGCTGGGTATTTTTAGAATTATTTTAAATTCCTTTATAGTAAGTCTCTGCATGATTAGAGAATAGATACAAATCAGCTAAGGTAACGGTTTGTCCCATTTGTGTGAAGTGGTCTTCCAGGATAAAATGACAATTTATTTCCTTCTAAATGTGGTATTCATTTGGGAATAAATTAATTAAGGCTGAGCTGATAAGTATCTGCTGTTGTTCCACAGTCATGACGTGGCAAGACACTAAGTATCTACATGCAAAACTCATTCGTACATAAAAAAAAAAAAAGAAAGTGCCTGTGCCTATTGTTTGTAGAGCTGTTATGTGATACTTTAAATAAATGACTTAATTCCATGTTCAAAATAGCCAAAGGTATAACAGTTTATTGTTGTTATTAACTTAGATTGCATTAGCCTAACAGCTCTTTCCTCATCTGAGAGCCTTTTCTCACGGTACTGGACGGTGGTCTCTGCGCACTGTGCCCTGCCTGGTTTACTACTTTATCCGTGCCGTGTCTTGAACAAATACAGAGGAAGATGATGTAAATCAGGCATCCTAAAATGACTCAGAGTTCCCTCAGTGATCTTCACTGACAGAGAGGACAAATTTGGAGGGTTTGTCAGTGGGATCACAATATGAATTGCTTAGTTACTCCGTACATGCTGGAAAACTGGGTGGTTTCCTTGTCTTTCTGTGCGGGGAGATCAAATATTCATGCAGCAGAAATGTTAAGACTGTCAGTTTTTGAAACAGTTAAGACAACAGAGAACTGCACGAGAGCTTTCCACCAAGTTGTGGAAGACAGTCTATTTGATGTCTACATGTGTTTAACCACAATTGCTTTCCATGCTTCTTCCAGTCATCCTGTGTCATTTTCTGTTGAGTTATTTTTCTGCCTTAAAATTAAGCTAATTGCAAAATGATTTCATGTAACAATATTGAACGTGAAGATATGTAAATGTTCTTTTGTATGAAGTCTCTGCAATACTGTCTCAATGAGGTGGATGGCAGACCAAGTGCTGAATCTTCTAAAAATGCTTTTGAATGCTGTCTTCAAGCAGATATTATGAGGAATGATTATAGCCAGAGCTTAACTGTAAACTTCTCCCTTTCCTGACAGTACTGACATTTACTTCTTTCTAGACAAATAGATGAATCAGAGCTAACGAGTTGTTTTGATCACTGATGATGTTAATGCAAAACCAGGGCTCATATATTTTGACCCTATACCTCTGAATTAACTGTAAAAGACTGAAAGCTTAAAAGCTGATGTTTTGCAAAGCCTTATAAACTACTCTAAAAGTTGCTCCATTCAGCAGGCTTCACCCCGGGGTAACAAACCACTGGTGAGCCCTGGATGGCTGCATACGGAGGGAGTCTGCAGGGCAATCCATCATCCTGTGGACATTTGCTGGCACCTAGCACTGGAAGCTGAATATTTAGTAACACTTTTTTTTTTCCCCCTTTCTTCCCCACGTGAAGCTTTACCTATGGCTCTTACTGTGAGTGAAATTGAGCGGTAGCCTGTGATCCCAGCGAGTCTGATTCACAGCAGGCTTTTTACTTAGAGGTTTTCACAGCACTGTGTTTGCACTTCTTACTGTCTGCTCGATTGTCCAAATATCCTCCATTAGAGTAAGAAAAGGAAATGTGGGTATGTGAAAGAGGGAAAGAGGATTTAACAGGAAGATGCTAAATATAGAAAATACAAAGTGAAATCTTGACCAGATTGAGACTGAGAATTCTTAACCTGTTCCAGTTTTAGTATCCCTATATTTTTGTTTGAAGAAGAACACAAAGGACTATGGTGTTTCAGAGTGAGGAATTGAACGTGCAACATGTTGCTGTGTACTGGAATGAGATTTTGGTTGTGACGGTGGCTTCCAATAGTCAGTTTAGGAAGTACGATATTCAATATTTCTCTCAGGACTGGTATTAGACTACGTGTAATTCAGCTAGGGCAGCATGTTTAGTCCTTGAACCTTCATGCTTCTGTGATTTTAAAAATATTTTGCTGTACGTAGGGCTTTTTTAAAAAAGTGGATATCTAACCCAAAGGCCATGTACAAGCCTTCAAGTTTAACCTTTTCATTTTCCTTGACACTCTAGAAGAAGATAAGGAGGGAATGCTGTCAGAGGGTTTACGAAGAGGATGGAGACTGGTGGTGGTGAAAGGGATAATGACTTCAGCTCCGATTTTCTTCCTCCCACTGCAACAAGGCATCAGTATTCTCTGCTGGGTGCAGCCAGCCTGCAGGAAGCTTTCGTTCCTGCAAGCCACAAGTAAGCCAGCAGATCATCTGGGAAATTACAGAGACATCGGAGCTGGACTTGTGATGACCAGTTTTTAAAATAAATAAATAAAAAGTGTGGACGGCTGGTGAAGGGGAATGATAGGAAGAACGCAAGAAGGGACTTGGGTATACTTCCATCTGCAGAACTGTAAAGATAAATACTGCTATGGTATCAGGTGCCATGAGCTGCCAGCCAGCCATAGCAACAGATCTTTGTCTTCCATTTCACATACACAGGGGAGAGCTCATGCAAAAATCAACTTGCAGCTGGCTGGCACTTCAGGGGGATCACTGACAGTAAGGAAGCAATAAGACTGAATGTTTTGGGGCTGCGATGAGCTGAGGTCTTCTGTTATCATATAATGGCTTATTATACCATAGTATTCAGGCAAATGTGTATGGTGTAACGATATGTCAGTTATTTTGTCTAGTAATCAGACCCTTCATTTTGTGCTGCAGAAACAAATGCCTTTTTCAATTACTTTAATATGCTACATTCTTTAAATTAGATGGTCTACAGGCAGCATATAAACAGCACTCTCCAATATTATTTCAGAAAATGAATAGCACGTGTGATGCCCACGCTCATCTACAAGAGAAACTGCAGGGTGACATAGGTTCTTGTTATTTGCTTCCATATGAACAGCTCTGAGTAAGGGTCCATTCTCCAGAAATAAACATTTGCTGCGTTCTGGCTCGGGGAAGGCTGTGTGTCTATTTGACATGCTCTCAGTGGAGAATTGCTTATCCATGCCTGATCCTGACTGGTTTCACCTTCCAAAAGAAACTAGCGTAGGTCAAAAGTTGGCAAGATGGATTGAAAAGTGTTTCCAGCTGATGGAAATGCTTTTGGTAACCAAGTTGGGGAATTTGAAATCTAATCTACTCTCAACGGAAAAACAGCAAATAGTCCATGTTTCAACACGAACAAGCTATTCCAGTATCTAAAGTGCTGACATATACGAGTTTTTCAAATAACAGAGACTGTGAATCAACTACTTTTGCATGAAAGGTACAAGTGCAAAATATCTTCTTTAATGGACTGTGGTATGCCAAAAGAACTTTCTTGTTTACGGGTTCACTGCAGTGCTAATGGCCACACCTGTATGCGAATGTCTCGGATGCCCTTTTCTCCTCCAGTGCTTATGTTCACTGATTTGGGATTCCTAATTTCTTGTTTCTTTCTCTAAGTTCTTAATATTTTTTCCTTCTGTAGTTGAATCTTTCTCTCCCTTCTTAGAATATACATAATTTCCATTTTTTTCCTTTTTTCTCATCTGAGTTTCCTGTTTACCTTTTTCACTCTTGCCTGTTTGCCTTGTTTAGGTTCTTCCATATGCCGTTTCTTTGATCATAGAACCCCTGTCATCCAACACTTCGAGGGAAACATGCATTCTCCGTTGTTACCTGTTCCTCTGTTTGTACGAGTGGGTGCTGTGAGCTTAGGAGGAGAGGAGCTTTGCCTTGTTGTACAAAGATTATTTTATTCCTCCTTGATTTTCTTAGCTGCTTTTCTCTGCCCTCCATTCCCTCCCATCTGTGTCTGACTGTAAGCAGAGTGTAAGGCAAAGTAAGGGCCAAGTGTTTGTTGGGTTTCCTGTTGAAATACAGAATTATGATGAGGATGTGAGTCAGAGACTGAGTAACACTGGGCACAACAGCGTAGAAGTACTTTGTGTATATTTCTTTATTATAGAATCATAGAATCATAGAACCATTAAGGTTGGATAAGACCTCCAAGATCATCTAGTCCAACTGTCCCCTTACCTATAGTACCTATATTACCCACTAAACCATGTCCCGAAGCACCACATACAACCTTTCCTTAAACATTCCCAGGGACGGTGACTCCACCACCTCCCTGGGCAACCCGTTCCAATGCCTGACCACTCTTTCTGAGAAGAAATTTCTCCTGATTTCCAACCTGAACCTCCCCTGGCGCAACTTGCAGCCATTCCCTCTTGTCCTATCGCTGGTTATCTGTGAGAAGAGGCCAAACCCCAGCTCACCACAACTATAGTTTCTTTTTTTTTTATTCCATTGTTTGTCCTTTTTTTTCTCTTCGTACCTCTCCTAGCTCATTTAAGCAACTAATGGATGTATTATAGGAGATCTTTAATCAAACATGGTTACCTTCTTATTTGCCTGAAACAAGGAGCTCCTTAGGTAAAGGAATTGTAGCAGGAGCTGCCCTTCATGGCCTTGCAGGGCTAATGGAACCTCTTGTTATACCCATATCCACCTTTGCACATCACAGGTTTCTTGGTCAAACTGGTGTGTGCAGATTTCTAGTGTAAATTCAGAACTAAACAAGGCAAGGAACCCTTACAGTTGTTTTGGTGAAATCTTTTAGAGCAGTTTCAAAATTGAATTTTGCCTGACAAGGGCAATCAGAAAAGATGGCTTTCTGTAGTACAGAAGCAATCTTGTTTGACTGTCTTCAGCAAATTCTTCCACTGCCAACTGACTCCTGAGATTAAGTGGAATTTCTAACAAATCCTGTTACAACAGGTCAAGCACTGGCTCTCTACTTGTACTTACTTGTTGCAGGCCTCAGAAGAAGCTTATTTTAATGCAGCCATTTTATGGTGCCTGGAATATCTTTATACTCTGCATTGCTGCGGCTAGAGATAATGGATGACCACTTGGTTAATGTTTGATGGCAGTTACAATGCACATCGCCAAAGTTAAGTGTCCTTATGTCTTTATACAAGAGCTGACCTTCAGGGACGGTAAACATATTGTTTGGCAACAAGTTAATTACAGACTTTATCTTCCAAAAACATTCATGTCACGGGTGGGATAATTAAGATGTCCTTGCAAGTGAAAAAAGTTCTTGAGTTATAGTAATGTTCCGAAGTAGGTGTTAGAAACCGAGGTCACAACGGTATTACAAGAGCTGTGTACTCACGTTGTTTTGACTAAATAATTCTCCTCTTCAGGCTATAAAAATGAAAGATGGACTTAACTGATATGTGTGGCAATATATTCTGTAAGTCTGTGAAAAAGCCAGAGGGTTTGGGGTTGTGCAGGGGTATGATGGGCAAGCAGAACTGATGGAGTTTGATTTACTGGGGGATTGATGGCGAGGGTTTATTTTGCTTGTCTCCCCTTTCCTCCTTTTAAGGCCTGTATCTTTTGTTAAATGGTTAGGATCATGTCGGCCCTTTCTAATTTTATAATGTGAACTTCATGGTGATAAATAGCTAATTATTTGCAATTGAATTAGGCTATGAATTTAAATATGACAGAAACAGATGTACCGGTGATTACCTTCAATGCATTGCTCGGGGGACCTAAGTTTAACATATAAATACCTTCCAGAAATGTTATTTCTGAAATGGAGCAGTGCAACTATTGAAGAATATTGTTGAGATGTTAGTGAGTTCTGTGGTACATGAATATCCTCCGGACTGATGTATCTTTCCTGGAAGAATTCCGGGAGGGAAGAGAGGAGTGTCCACTGATGAGGTCTGCAGTTCCAGTTCTGGAGTGCTGAATGTCTAACCATGTCATATGGGGGAAGTTATGACGTATTTTTTTCACAAGTTATATTCAAAAGAGAACACTGAGCATTTTCCAAAGATGGGGCCATTACAGGGGCACATGGCAGTACTGTTTTGTGGGTGCCACTGAAATGCAAGTCTTTGCTGGCTGGCTGAATTCCGACATGATGCAACAGGTTAACTACCCCAGCATGCCTAACATGAAACTAAGAATGAATGCACACACTAAGGTAATTTAAAGATTTGAATTGTAATATCTGAAAAGAGCATGGACACTGCACATGTTCTCTTTCTCAAAACTCGACTCAGGAGATCGATAGGTCTACTAATCAGATAATTCTGAGTTACTGTTTTCAGTTTCAGTTTTTCTATTTGGAAAATGACATTCCAGCAGAAACCAGTCATTCCTTTTTTAATAGACAATGCAATTTTGGACAATCACATAACTTTAGACTGTTTTATTTTCTTCAGCAGAAGAAAAGTTGTTTAAAATTAGCGAAACATTCCCCAAGGATAGTCACGATACATGGCACCTGATGAATCATGCCTTGCCAAAATATAGCAGGAGTATGAATGATTGGAACATACACTTTGAGACCCCTTCCCGTGTATCCATTTGTGCTTAGAATGATCCCAACAGGAGAGAAGAATAGAAAAATGGGATGTAAGCACAAAGACTTAGGCTGACGGAACTGTGTCGTTCCTGTCTAAGGCAGCACTGTTAGTGCACCCGTACCTCATTGTACAGTAATGCAGAGCGTGTCCAGGCTGCGTTTGTACAAAGCGCACGGCAATAGAGTAACACCACCAAAATGGGTAATTTTGAGGCTGTCTCGGTCACTGTCTTGAAAGTTAAATCTCTGTATCTTTGCACTTACGAAAATTGTTGTCCACAGATATTTGGGCACGGTGTGCTGAGGAAAAGTCAGGTAATCGCTTCCAGATTACCTCGTTACTAAATGGCACTGGAATGGGATTTTTACTGTGCAAATCAGTTCAGGGGTTCCCTATTTTGAAATGCATCTCCAGCCCTAACCCAAAAGCTTGTTCATATTTGTTTTACCTTCTGCAGTACGTGAGAGTTGAGTAAGTCAGGAAAAGGTATATCTTATAATGAAGTTTTCCATGAACATTGTGTGCACCATGTAACGTTTTTATTTTCATGTAAAATTAGATAGTTTCTGGTGAGCCAGCTTTTCAGTTTTGCATGTTTTTACTTCTTAAATATGCGGTTTCCTCTTTGATTTCTTTTTTTTGGAAACGTCATAGCTTATTTTCAAGTTGTCTCTGTTGTTTACCAGGTTTACTTGTGTATTCAGCTCTGTGTAATAAGGCTCTGTTGAATTCCATTTGAGGTGATTTTTTCTGCATAACTGTGTGCAAATAAGTGTTCTGATAATCCCTTTCTTTTTACATCAACCAGTTTAATACTTGCTTCTGTCACTGTTACATGGAGATGAGAGACTTGACCTATTTTAAAAAATGAGCTTTTTAGCTTTGTTAGCTACAGGAACACAGAATTTTAGAAGTTCTAGAATTTATTTTTCATTAGACAGTTGCCATCAGAATTTGCTGGGACACATGTGGGTGATATTTTCCTTTTAATTGTTATCTTTTGCAATGGAACTTAGTGGAATTATTTTCTTCTCGTAACCCCCTGATGCCTCGTAACCCTGTTAGTGCTCTTCAGTGTTTGACTTTGACCTGCTGCATAGCCTTCAGCTTTGTTGCATAAAAATTGCTTGGGTACTGCTAGCATGTATAGATTATTCCATTTCATGTGCAGTCAAGCAATAGGCACGGAAGTTGATTCATGTATGATTACAGTTATTTCTAAAGTGACATTTACCCCAGAACTACATTAAGTTGTTAGCCCTGGCAAAAAAAAAGAAGTATTTTGTTAATGCTATTCCGTATTCAATGGCTTTGATGGTACTTGTTGCAGATGTTTCAGATTACTGTCAAAACTTCATTATCAGCGATAATACACTAATGCAGCAAGTTGACATAGGGGTTGACTGGATGTCTATTGCAATATATAATTAGGTTGGTGTAATATGATACGTTTCCACTGATCCTACACAGCCTTTAAATGAAATCTGTTCGAGACTGAATTCCCTTGCTGCGTTGTTACTGTTCCCAGAGTGACGGCTACCATGTTTTGTAGGATTCTTGCAGGGGGGTGTGCATACGTTAAAAGAAACTCCATGTTGCGCAGCTGCAAATATGTTTTCTTTCAGAATTTCTTTTAATATCAATATCACTGAAAATAATAATACCATTATAGAGTTAGCAGAACATGTATCTGTCTCATTCTAATAAATGAGATCAAAATATATTGTGTTTATGGTATATGTAATCCCTATACTGTGTATTACTAGTATTTACAAGGATTAAGGCATTTGAGAGCTATTGCAGTTTCTAACCTGTGTAAACAAAAAATTGTTTGCAGAGATGTTTGTCTGCAAAGTGAAAAACTGAATTTTTAATGGAATCCTTCCAATAGCTGTCAGTTTCTTCCTCAGAGATTGGTAATTGAAAGGTTTGTTGTTTTTTTAGAAAAGGAAGATGGTTTCAATTATCCAAAGCTAGTGGAATGTTTAACTACCCTTCTGCTATCAGTGGACTTGTTTACATTGGGATTTTGACTAAATTGAGATTGCACATATCCAGATGTTATCTGCCCGGCTGACTTTTTCATTTACTTTGGCAAAGGAATTGATGGCATATTGCTACCATCTCTTCGTCAGTTTTCACATTCTATATTGCAGGCGACATTTAGACTTTTCTTTTGTAAACTTCTTCCAGTAAATTGTTAACTCCTAAATTTTCGCTCTTCTTTTCTGAGGGTGTTTTCCTTGTTTTACGGTAGGCTCATCCAAATAAAGATTATAGGATATGGAAAGTTGTGGTTTGTATCCTTTGCATGGCTGTACGCACAGCAGAACAAACGCTAAGTTTTATTTTTTATAGTTCATTTCTTTTAGTCTTATACACATGGGGAATGTCACTGCTGTAAGACTAGACCGCAGCCTTGCGTTTTGCCTCATGTGGAAAGTGTGGCGTTATTAGGCTGCCCAAGGGGCAGGGTCCATACTGAAACCAAGAGGTGATATTTTGATCCTACTGCAGGTTTTCTCATCGGTTAGCATGAAAAAAAGCCAAAAGTCCCAAACAAACCAACCCAAAATCCAAAAGAAACCTTTCTTCTTCTTGATTTTTCTCTCTGTTTTGCTGTGCTAAGGGGCAGAGATGTGTCTGAAATGCATCCACTCTGCAATGTCCTTCAGCCAGAGAGGAAAGGCAAAGCTCTCCACCGAGAACTGCTTTCTGCCCAGCGTCCAGTGACCTATTGTGCCAGTGGCTTGCGCAGAGGAGCAAAGGCTCCTCGTACAAGTAACTTACAGCAGGATAACATTCCGCAGAGTATCTGCGGGGAATTGTAGAAAACATTAGCTAGGACTATGCAGAAGTAGAACTGGAGAACTGAGAAACAGAAACAGTTGAACAAGAGGATCATTTAATTAATTGCTGTCAGGTTGTTTTTCAGCACTGGTGGGGTTTGGAAGTGGCTGGGGAGGGAGAAGTATCCTAGCCCTGAAACCTGCTACTTAGGATGTACTCAGCTGAGAGGCAGCTTGAATAAAGAATTCCATTTTTTATACCTTTAGAGCGCTAAAAATGTAAAGTGGGTGAGTGCTCCAGCTCAGCGGTGATCAGACAGAGCTGCAGCCAACAGAAACTGAGGTTTGAACGTGTAAGATCCTAATCTGTGTCCTAGCAAACCTTTCTGTGGAGTTATTTTACCTCTTTCAACCTCCAGACCTTTTGGTTGCAAATTAAAGAGAGTTCACGGCGGTGCTCACGTGACTCACAGATGCATACATCTTATGTTAGATCTGAATGGAGCTCCACTTATTAATGTTTATACAGACTGGGTAGATCTAATCCTATTTGCAGGCCTTTAAAATGCCAACTTTTTATTTTAAGAGCCTGGTTTACTTTAACTGCAGTATTTAACCTCAGAAATGTGTGGGTTGTTTTTTTTTCCTCAGTGGTATTTTAAAAAGTGTAAGGCTTTAAATCAGTAAAAGTAATGAAAATTTATATGCTTTTTTGCATGTATGATTTAAGCAAATCTATGGTAACCATATGTGGTGGGATTTGAATCAAGCAGATTTAATTGTTGCTAATACTGTTGATTTTGGTAATGCCTAAAGACCAGCTTGCTTTGGTAATGTAGAAACACATGGGGACAGGTTTGTAATCTCCTGTAGCAGCTAGGAGGTGTGATACCTGTCGAAGTTGTGGTCAAACCCATGAACCACATTTGATATCAGCAAATATCAGACTAGTTCCAGGTTGAATATGGGAGAGAAGGGAAAGGGGCAAGAAAAATTGATTATGAAGATGCAAGATAGTTGAAAGGAAACGTGATGCTGTAAAGCGAGAAATGAGTAAACAGTGAAACTGAATTGAAGGGAGAGAAAGTAAAGATGATCTCCTGAGCAAAAGAGCAGTTAGCACAGGAAAACACATCAAAACTTCAGAAATGTGTGAATCACCAGAGACATCTCTTTTTGGCAGCTCTTGCAGCTGTCTTTGCTAGTTGGAGAGCGGCTATGTTTCTCTCACAGAACTTTCCCCCAGGCCAAATGATGGAGAGGGATTGGGCATCTGCTGTTAATAAATTATTACCCATAATTAGATGTTTTACATGTGTGCCTACAGTATACGCGGGGCCATGCGAGAGGTGAATGCGAAACTGCGTCCTGTCCAATGGCTCCACAGCCTCCATGCCAGGGACAGAGGAAACAGGTTGTGCGTTACAGTGGTGGCGATGGGAGCTCTTACTGTACCTCTTTTTCTTCTCTCTCTGCGTTTTATAAGAGAGCAGGGGTTTGCTCAATGTTGTGAATGAGTCATATTTTCAATAGGCAGTTGACTCACTGTATAATGACCTGATATCACTGTAAGATCTGTGAGACTAAAGAGAATTATTTTTAAAAGGTGGATATGCAAAACATAACATGAAAATAAGTCTTATGTGTATCTTACAGCATCTGCTGGGTAGAGAGCTGGCCTACAGTGTTAGCTTTTGTATAAATTTGAACCATATTGCTTTTAGGTATGGGAGCAGTAGCAGAGTATCATGAAAATCTGCAAGAATCAATTATCCCACGGTGCCTACTTTTTTTCCATTGACCTCTTTGAGGACACATTTGGTTTTCGTAATTTTTTTTTTTATTTTTATTTTTTTTTTTAGAAAATGGTGTTTAAAAACTTGGAATTTTATTTTTACAGGATGATTTTACACTGAGAGAGTAGTGCTGCCACTTCTGGGCAGGTGAACCTGGGGATGGCTGTTAGAAACCTGTATCTTCCCTCTCCCTTAGGTGTTTGCAGTGGCACTGGTTAGCATTTGGTTGCATTGCTACATTGGTACTTACGGCCTGGCCTCAAAGAAAGGGCAAGGGCAGGGAAAATTTACCAGTACTGCTTTTTGGGTCAGCCAAGCTTCCTTCAGGAGCTCCCAGTAGATCATTCTCGTCTTTGCTCCTTGCCTTGTATATAATTACTTTGGGCTGAATGACTGCTTTTTACCTGAGTTCAGTGTTAGTTGCTCATTCAGAGAGCAGGGCCAAGCTGTCAGCCTCTGATCTGCTTAGTGTTATCAGATGTCTTCTCGATCGCTGGTAATAATTTACTTAGAACAAAAGAAAATGTGGGCTCTGCTTAAAACCTGAGATTCCCATGGCCTCTTCCCCTGCAGAGCTGGGAGTCTTGAGAGAAAAGCTGATTTTGTCAAGAGCAGAGCAAAGAAATCAGGATTAGTGGTAGAATCAAGAGAGTTCTGAAGTATTTGGAGAGATGGAGCTCTCTGGCTGGCGGGCAGAGGGATAGCGTTGCGCAGAAGGAAAACCATGAGCCAAAGGACATCACAGAGGGTTCTGCTAAATTCCAGATGGCATTCAGGAGTGAAGAAAGTGAGGCTTTGGGATGGAGGGATGTTTAGTTTTGTGGAGTTTTTTTAGATTCTTTCATCTCTTGGTGTATCTAAAGTTGAGGTCCCCAGGACCTCTTTACAAAGCTGTATGTTACAGATGTCATCCAGACCTGGTTGGTGGAGAGAGAGATGCACTGTAACCCTGGGTGCCCAGGAGGAAGGAGCTGTGAGAAAAGGGTAGATTTAAGCTATCGAGTTGTTAATATTTTATGAGAGGTGTTGTGAAGAACTAGGGAAGCTGGGGATTATGTCTCTCAGTAACTTGGCAGAAGAAAGAGACTGAGCTGGTACTAACTTACACCAAAGGAAACTTGAGAGCACCTGGGTGCATACCACGTCTAGTTATAACAGAAGAACTGCAGCTGACACTGTTTCCCTGAAAACTTGACAGGTTGAAATAACAGTGGGAGTCTTATGAAAAGAGTGGAAAAAAATATTGTACAAAGAAGTGCATGGCTGATTGCATCAGTGCCTTTATGTCAGTAAGTCTTCGCCATGAGACACGCACGAAGGCTACGGAGCATGTATACACATATGGTGGCATATACATGTTTTTTTCTTGTGAGGTGTCATTAACAATAACAGCTGTTTCTTCTAAAGATTTGTACAAATTTATATTTAAATAAAATGATCAGTACCAAACTCTACCTGAAGCACGCCCAGATTTTTCAGACTCTAACATTCAGCTCCCTATGTTTCATTTCACATTTCATTCCTGTTAACAGGCAGACAGGATTAATTGGAAGCAAGAAGACACAAACTGGTTTTATTTAAGGAAAGAAGATAAATTATGCAGTATGAAATGAGCGAAATTCAGAGAATTCAAGCCTTAGAATCTCAGTTATTAATTACTTTGCCTCTTGAGTCTCTGAATTGTAGCTCGCAAAAGCAAAATGAAACAAAACTCTGTTATCAAAACTTCAATTTATCAACCCAAACAGAATGTGCGGAGGTCAAGGGAGTGCCAGAAAACAGCACCCCTCACCCCGCTGTAGATCAGCGAAGTCTACCAACCATAGTTCACCAAGTCCCGCTCCACTGACTTGGCTGCTTCCCAGTCCCATGTCACAAAATGAGTTCCCTGGTCCCAGGTGGGCCTCGGCACGGGTTCACAGACCTGTCTGCGCAGACATCTTCAAGCCATTGACTAGAAGCTGCAAAGGAAGAGTGTGCTTCCAGGTGACTTCCTAGTGTCCCCATTTCCCCCTCTGTCATGGTCCTTTAATTTGAGCTTTTTATCAAAATGCTCTTAATCCACTTTCTCTTGACTCGTTTCCATAATTGTTCTACCACTTCATAAATGCACTTACCATTATTTAATATTCTTTCCCAAAGTAAATTTGAACTCTGAACAGTGTAATGCAAATGCAACAAGGACAAAATAATGTGTATAAGTTTGCTGGATGACATTTGCTCTAATTTCTAAAACAAGAGCATAATTTTTTTACCCTTTAATCCTTCTTATTTTAAGTTCTATGCACAAACTTTTAGCTTTTGTAGAAACTACGAAATCAGCGCATACATTTTTAATGCTTTCGAACCAGGAGGTGTTCATATTTTTCCCTAGAGTTCAGATGCTCCCTAAAAGTGTGCCCTTACTTCAAATTTGCTATGCTTGTCTCAAGCATGTGAATGTTGCCTTGGATCATTTGCAATGAACAGCTGCAAGGAGATCTCAGAAAGAGAGAATATGCTAAGTAAATTAGCAGTTTTAACTGCACAGCAGTCAGCAGTCTTTCATCTGCGGCATTGTGCGCTTGTCTATGAATTCGGGAGTAAGTTTCCGTAGTTCCAGAAAGCTCCTGGTTTTGATGTGTGGAATTCCAATGAGCAGGAACTTCTGACAGCATCTTTTCCCAGTATTTACCCTTCACAATGTCAGCAAAGTCAAGCTTAGGTTTTTTTCCACCCCCGTGTCACTCCTAAAATACTTTTTTTCTGCACAGTTAACAGTCCCTGTTAAGAAACTCATTGCCTGAAGGTAGGCTTTGCTGATGAACACACCACCTCTGCTCGTCCAGAACACCTCACTATGAAAGTACCATCCCTTGACCCTTTTTACCTCAAGAGGGTAGGTGTTACAGAAACCGTATTTTATCAGTGCAGCTGTGGTCTTGGCTATCACTCATGATTTAACACCACCCTTTCATGTTGGAGAATTCTGGGGTAAAGTGACAGTCATAAATCTTCATATTGGTAAAATTCCTGAAATGTAATCGCTACATGCACTTTATCATGTATTCTGTGCTTCAGCCTGTTACCGGATGATGAAATTGCAGGCTTTTGGGAGGGACAGTGGGGAGCTTTTGGGTGGACCTTTCATGTTTCGGAAGTTAAAAGACATTTACTACATCAGTGTCATTATAGTATATGCCATCATTTCATGGTAATTTATGTAAGGTAGTAAAATGTTTGTTCCCAACTGCTTCTCCATTGTGCAGTAGCATGAACTGTTAGCATAGCTATGTGAAACAGGCTTGAAAAAAATGATACTGTCATAAACTGGGTTTAAACTGTGTAGAAAGCACAGCATATTTTGAGATGGAGTTCTATGCAAAGTTCTGTTGTTCCCTCTTTAAAACACTGAGAGCAGAGAAGTGCATGCATTGAACTGATGATGAAAAAAGACTGAATTGAGCAAAACTTGTCCCATTACCTACTTTGCACGTTGGATGTCAGATTAGAGCAAAATTAGTCCTTTATGAATCAGATGTTGGTAATAAAGATTATGTAAGATACATTAATTTGTGCCAACTTGCAGAAACTTGTGAAGTACACAGAGACTTTGAGAATGCATAGGGGTTGCCTAGCCGTCCTAAGAAACACCACTTTCTTCTGCTAAAAAAAATGTGGGTAAATCTTCTTGTTTAAGTACATGCTGAGCTATAATTTATCATAATAAGGTTTATCTGTCATTTTACATAGGAACGGCAGCATACTTCCCCCAATATTTTTTCTGTAACCATCAGAAAACAAGTTGATTTTCACTGTGTTGGTAACTGAAGGGTACAATATTTCCAATTGTTATAAAGACACTTTATGCTTGTTGAAAAGTTTTGTCTGTAAGAGAGAAATGTGCTTTGGACACTTCTATCAGAGTAGCGGATGGGGTGGTTCTGCATTAGCACTTCTGGGAGTTCTGCTGTATTTTACACTACAAGTGTTAAAAAATTACTCACACAAGCACCTGCGTCTGCAGAAGAATAATTATCCTAGACCAGTAGTAGTTCCAAAATCTGTCATTTTTCTGCCTGGAACCAGGATTTGAATGCAGCATTCCAGCTGCTAATGGATATTCAGGGTCCTTCCGGATGGAGTCTTGATTAGTAGATGACAGATTAACAGAAGAGCTGTGTTTTATGGTTAGGGAGGTTAAACAAAACTCGCGTAGCCTTTTGGATGGAGGGGAAGCAGGATCACTCAGAGACTTTGCAGGAAGTCACGGGAGGGGAAAGTCAGAGTGATTGATGAACGTGGTCCATTATCAAACACTTTGTGAAAACTTTTATTTCCTCTCAGTAAAGCACATAGCTTGTACAGGGCACAAGTAGAGAATTCATTTTGTTGCATTTCGCTGGAAATATGTCAAACGGTATTCAGGCCAGAATTTAGGAAGGGAAATTGCATAGTGTGTTTAAGCCAATCATGTAGTTCCCTTTGAATTTAGCAGCTTTTCTTGTTTGGTGAAAAATGTTTTGTTGGAAATGAACTTCTTATGTCAAGATCTTTTAGATTTGTATATCCAGGCACGTGAAATAGAGCCACGTAAGTTACGAACTTTTTCTGTAAAGGAAATACGTAAATAGGTTGATTATTTTCATCTAACTTAGAATATTGCAATTTTCTTCTATTCTTACCAAAACAGTATTTAAGCATTATTTAAGGAAACTGCGTTTTCTTACTTGCTATTAGCATTTGAGGCAGCGGCTATCCCCTAGGTAAGGAAATCCAAGCTTGGGGAATAATTATTTTGTACGTGCCAGGCATTGTTGAAATATTCTTTTGGATAGGAAAGCTGCGAAGATGTTCAGGCTCAAAAAAATTCATTTGACAAATCATTCTGAACAAGAATGGTATAGGCAGGCATCCATGGGCTTTGCAGACTACACAGTCCCCAAGGAATGCAGCAGCCTGGCATGTAGAACGGGATGTATTATCCCTGATTGATCGCGGTAGGTCTTTGTCTGTTGAATGGCCCTGGAGACCAGGGTCGAGGTTTTCAGCTGAAATGGATGTGGGCTGGGATCTACTAGGAGCCTAAGATAACATCCATGGGAGACTGTGAAACGCATTAATCCCTTCTAGTTGCAGAAATGCCAATGAGTGTTTCTGAGCCACTGTGTTTTGGACAAGCCTGAAGCTTTGTGTCACTTCTAGGTATGCCTAGAATATGCCTCCGTATGGCAGGAGCATCAATATGGTGCGTGTCTGAATCACCATTGAGGGGACCGTGCCTGTAACTGAAGGATGGAGTTTTAAGCCATGTGCAGCCTGAGGAATAGCTTTCTGTAGGTAATTATTTTAGTCGATCATCTTAATTACGATTTAAGTGTGATTTTAAGCTTCCCATCACACTGGAAGGAAGGATGGGGAAGGTACTGACTGGAAAGGGAAGCCATGCCCCAGGAAGTCCTCTACAAAATATTCACATCAGACTTATTCAGGTTTATTTTGTGCCAGGTGTTCCTTTGTGCAAGAAACTGATACTCCTGGCAGTCCTGAATAATCAGGATTTACACATCTCCTTTTAGACTCTGGAATAGCTTGTAATCTGAGAGACAAAAGAGAGATCAGGCTTAGCTCCTTTTATCTGACACTGCGTTTCTGTGACCTACATGTCTTGTGGCAGATAGCTTGAATATCCTGATGCAGTGAGCCTCTCTATAAACTGAAGTGTGCTGTCAACTGAAGTACACTAAACGAAATGTTGGTTACGTGGGCGACCTGTGTAAGGGTCTCAAGTAAGCCAGAATCCCGGGATTAAGAAGTGCCATTGCTCCCTTAAAGCGTGCCAACCGACCAAAAGCTGCCAAAATTCAGTTAATATTCCGCACCATTCCACTATGCCTCTACACAGAAGTTCCCTGCGTGTAACACAAATAGCGCCATAGAGTCTGAAGTGTCGTAAAGCCCCTTCAAAATTTCAGTCTGATAGAAATGAATAAAATGAAAGAATCTAACATTTGAAGACCTCAGAGGCTAATACAGAAGTTTTCCTTGCATATATAGGTTCTTGAAGATAATCTCAGAATAGATCACAGTTGTTTGTCAAGAAACCTACGCAGAAAATCTGTGGTGGTTAAACAATTAACTGTATCTCATATTTCCATGTTAGAGAGGCTGAAAGGATGAAGGAAGGTAGGCTGTTGTTTTCAGTCCCAGTACAAAGGACTCATCTTTTGATTACTTCCTTAAACATGAATGTTTAACATTCTGCTCCAAAATTTTTAGGAAAGAGACTCTAACGAGTCATTAACAGCCTGAACTGACTTGGGTTTTAATAGCTATGCTTCTGCCTCAGAAAGAGGTGTGCGTTAGAAAAATCTCAAAATCGGGGGGTCAGATTTGCCTTTCCTGCTTTTAACTTCGGGTTGGATGTGAAGCCATTTCCTAACCTCTGTCAAATGCAGAATAAGTTTCCTGAGGAGAGCTTCTACCCTCGTATATGATGACAGCATAGAATCATAGAATCACAGAATAGTTTGGGTTGGAAGGGACCTCAAAGATCATCTCTTCCACTAGATCAGGCTGCCCAAGGCCCCATCCAGCCTGGCCTGGAACACTTCCAGGGATGAGACCTCCACAGCTTCTCTGGGCAACATGTTCCTGTGCCTCACCACCCTCACAGGGAAGAATTTCTTTCTAATATCTAATCTAAATCTCCCTTTTTTTAGTTTAAACCCATTCCCCCTTATCCTGTCACTCCCTGCCCTTGTAACCAGCCCCACTCCAACTTTCCTGTAGGTCCCCTTTAGGTACTGGAAGGCCGCAATTAGGTCTCCCCAGAGCCTTCTCTTCTCCAGGCTGAGCAAGCTCAACTCCCTCAGCCTGTCTTCATAGGAGAGGTGCTCCAGCATCATTCAGGCTGGAGAATTTCACTATATTCCTGTATTGCCCACATCTAGATTCAAGGTAAAAATCCCTGGGTTTCTGCCCCCGGGAAGTTCAGCAAAATGCAAGTGCATTTATACTTAATTCTGTTGGCAGCATGGCTTCCTTTCTCTAATAAAATTTATCCATTTCCTTGCATTTGATTTTTCTTGCGTTAATTTACTTTGTTCCTCCTATCTTTCCTATTCTCCATTTTTTCACTTCTTTGGAAAGTAACTGCATCTCTCTCGATGCTACTCTTTTGCTTGCCTCAGTACTCTCTTGCGCATTCTGTGTCTGTTGCCTTTCGTCTAGGTATTTTTGTGATTTATTTGCTCAGCCTTCCGTAGGGCTTGTGCTCTGCCAGCTTTAAACTACACGGTCAAAATGATTCCTTTTTGAATGAGTCGGTTAATCTGTTCTCCACATACTCAGCTGTACTCTGTTGTCTTTCTCTTTCAGCGGCCTGTACTTATCTCACTTAAATGGCACTATAATGCATTAATTGTTAAAGCATCATTAAAGATACTTAAGCAACCAGCAGTATTCTTGTTTTCTGGATGGAGAGGCACAGATAAAGGGAGAGAGACTGTTCATGACGCGGGATTTTTAGGTGATAATTTCCTGTGTTTTTCCCTCTAAAATTCCTCCCTGCATCCGTTGTGCCTTTGAAAATTTTGCTTGAAACGCTTTACCCGGAGCAGGGTGTAAATAATGCAGTGAGAAAGTATCGTGCACTTGTTCCATAAACTGTTCTGGGTTTCCTCGTCACGGATGAGCACCACTGCTGGTGGTCTCCTCTGGTGGGTTGCTCGGAGGGTTACGGAGATGCAGGAACTTCCCTGACAGCGTATGGGAGGCACAGAATTGGTTTTCCCATGGTAGCCTTGTAAAGACTGTTGTAAAATCAAAGGGACAATAGGTGGTTTTCAAGGGACTGGCGTAGCCTTATGTGGCATAACAAAGGGTTTCACGTTACTAACTTGGATATTTCTAAGGTGCTTTTAATGCTTTGAAGGAGAGATGTGAAAATCTGCAACAGACATCCCAAAATCAAAGTGGGCCACGGGACTCCCCTGTCCCTCTCTGCTCACAGGGAATCCCTAGAAGGCTGGCTGTGTTTATTTTCAGTTTCAAGACCCGCACTCGCGCTGCCTTGCACACGTGCGAATGCTTGGAGTGTGTCAGGGTCATACTTCATGTGGAGTGAAGACATGGAAGCAGGTGATTGCAAAGTAGCCTTTTTGTCAGCAGGGTCCCTGCCTCCAGTCTGTTCTAGCAGCACACAGTGCAATAAATGAATTTAAAGGAGGCTTTTGAAGAGGCCCCCATTGCAGGGTGATGGCCGAGTCCTCTCTATTGTGTTCGACCCTATTTGACATCTAACATTTAGTGGGGCATCTTTACTATTACTGCTTTCTCCCAATTAAGATGTCCAGGCCTTGAACTTAAATATCTTCTCTCAGCTTATGCCAGTTGATGGTCCTCTGGGTAAGTCCCCTGGCTAAATTTCCACAAAGGCTTTTGGAGGAGGGTAAAGAAAGTTTTTTTGGTTCTTTTAAAACTGACCTCCCTGTAGAGCTGTCTAATTTCAGGAGGCACACGGCAGAAACCCTGTGTGTTTTATTGCTTGTTGTAGTGGAACTTCTAATGCAGATAGGTTTTCTCTGCCTTTGAGAGGCAGTGTAACGGTAACACAAGGAGCCTCTGTTGTTATCACTTTGCATCAATGTGTTACTAAAGATTCCCACTGACTCAGGCCATTAGGACTGTAAAATTACCCGCTAACAGACAGCGCAGGCCTGAAATCTGTGATAAGAAAATAACAGAAGGTTTTTGACAAATAAATAGTCATTGCCTTAAGAAGTCTCTTTGAACTCTCCAGCTTTTCTATGCACACTGATTCAATCTACAACCTACAGAATCTGCAAATTTTGTTGCTCCTTCCCTTTATGACAAGTCTTCATGCCCATGCCCAGCCTAACTTCCTTAGCCAACGTAGAGATTTCCTCAGACTTCTCCTGTGCTCACCATATTCCCCACCAAGGCCACTTGCAAACTTCACTCAGCCATACTGTCTTCTGTCCCCCACAACTTCTTTGCAAGTCTTATAATTTTGGTTTGGTACAAAAAGATACCTGGGGGTAAGGCTGTAAACAGATTTTCCTTATTCTGCTTCCTCAAATGATCTTCAAAAAAAAGAGACTTCCAAGTTGAATTATTTTTTAGTAGCAAAATCCATGTTCTGTTAGATTAGATTCAAACTGTGTTCCTCGTCTTTCAAACTCTCCATATATAAAAGATTTTGAACGTTTTTTGCTATATTAGAAACTTTCACAAATGAAAATGAAGTAGTAAAAGTTCTAGTATAGAAAATGTTGTCTAAAATAGAAATGCAGAAATTTTTTATTAGTTACTATTTCTAGCATAAAGTAGCTGATTTGTTTCTGGTGCGAGGAATTTTCAGTGTAACTTGATTGTGGAATGATAACGCGTGCCTGAAGAAAATCCAAACGTTAGTGCTGCGAAGTGCCACCTGTAATTTGCACCGGCAATTGCAGGTACTGCTCGGGGTGTAGCAAAATCCTTAGTGGATTGAAAATAAAATCATGTGAAGATGACAGCTCTGTGAATGACAAAAGATGATCTCAATGTTCACGTGAAACATCATCATCTTGGCTCATGATTTGAATTTTATGCTCAGAAATGCAAAAATTGCAGATTTTGCCAGTCAGAGACTGTTTAGATTTATTTACATGTGGCATATTTGTTTCCTCTGTTTTGACAGCTAGCCCTACACATTTGCTCATAAATAATTTAAAAAATCAGATCCATATGACTTCTTTCAGACAACTTCTTTAGAATCTGCTTAACGATAAGCATAAGGAAGGTTCAGATGGTTCGAATATAAGTTCACTTCTGAATAATCATGTATTTAATTGCTTTGCTAAATTGAGCGATGGCTTGCAGTCAGCAATAGCACGTAAGCCTGCCTCTGCTTAGCTTCATGTTCGGCTGCTTTTTGAGTAGGGATATTTTGTCGACTCTGGGTCCCCCGTACCCAAAGGAGGCGATTGATCCAAAAGGAGGAGGTGGTATGAAGAATTGCTTTTCAGAAAAGAACTGTGGACAGGTTTGCAACATTACTGTTGCCGAATGCAGTATCCGCACTGGACATCGTGGCTGTGTGCTCTCTCTGGGGTCCACAGGTACGGTCTGGTCCATGTCCAAAGCAGCACCCTCCTGAGTGGGGGCCCAGGTATCTTTTCTGCTTTTTTTGTGGCCCTAACATTGTTATTTGGGGGGCTGGTTTTGGTTTACCCCAGAAATGCATCTGACAGGGATGTTGTTCCAACGCTAGAGATACACCATAGTTTATCATGTTACATTCATGATGATAAAAGTCCTTCCTGAGCTGGTGCATTTTTCACTTTGACTAATTTAGAGGAAGCTGGCTTACCTACTAGCACGTAAAGCAGTTTGATTTCTTCGTTGCATGAGCAGTTAGCACAGTCTCTTATGAAGGAAGAACAGTCGTGAAGAGTTTTAAGACCTTGATGGTCAAAGTCCCACTTTTTATGGTAATTAAATGGTCTCACCTTCAGTATTTCTTTAAAAATAGATCTTAAAAAATCAGTAGTATTTTTTTCTCCTTACATGCAATGATGAAAGGGATGGCAGATGAGCTCTCTAGAAGATTTGGAAGGTGTATGCAGGAGCCTGGGAAGGTCATGAGTTACATGAGACAAGCTCAATGCGGAGTTGACTTGACAAAATCTCTTACGGAGTTCTGCAGTTGCACCAGTAATGGGGGGAAATGGGTCTGTTGTGGAATGGGGGAATAATAAAAGCTGCTGCCATTTTGTGAGGAGGGGACTACTTGGAAAGGATGGGGCGGGGAAGGACCCAGGTGTGCTGGCTTCACCGGTGATCAGCCGAGGAGAAGGTGGAGGGTGATGCTGTGCAGCTGTGGAAAAGAGCAGGCTGCAGTGCTTCAGAGAGCAGCACCAGGGAAGGTGAGCTCCTGGAGTATGGTGTGTGGTTTGGGTCCTCTGCCTTCAAGAGAGATCTCTCTGGGATAGCTGAAGAGTTGTTGGAGGAAAGACAACATTGTTTGTGTGGAGAAATGAGAGCTGTCCCTTGGGACAGGACAGGCAGACATCAGGTAGGGAGATGGAAGAGAAATGCTAATGGTAGTGTGAGCTGGCCCTGTTTGTCTGAACTTGGAAAAGACTCAAAAAATTAAGTTTTGCTGTTGGCTTGAGGTGCTGGGGAGGGAGCAAAGACGGAACTTAAAACTTCATGAAAGGGTTTATGTGATATTGCCCTTGAGCTAGCAGATTTTGAGGCCCTTCTCTGTGTTCCCATGTACTAACTAGATATTAGTACTTTCTACAACTATCAGTTACCGTGCTGTTAAGGGAAAACTGCTTTTCAAGAAAGTCATATGAGAAGCCTTTTGTACATGCTGCAAAATATTTCATGAATGTATTCTTTAGGTGTGTTTTTCTGCTGTTGCTTTTGCTGAGGCAACTTAAGCTTGAATCAATTTGGGTGGCATAGTAAGATGGCCTCAGTTTAGTGAGCAAACGATAAGGTGAAAAAAATATACCAAAAATAACGAACAGTGATTTATTTACTTTTGGTAGGTACTGTTTATTGTTTTCTGTTATTGTGGTGAAAGTAAATTATATATAATCTAGTTCAATGCAGTTATGTAGATTCATCTGCTTTTTCATACTGTACTCAGAGTTCTCAGCAAATCATGCAATAACAAGTGTTGATTTAAAAAACAAAACAAAACCTAAAACCAGCTACACAAACCACTCCAGCAGAGTTAAGTGTGTTGTTATGCCCTTAATTCTGTATTTTTCTTTCTGCATGCAATCATTTCTATTATTTGGCAATCATTATGTGCTGTAGTGGAAGTAAGCTGAAACACTCTAAGCACAGAGTTGACTTTATAAAGAGATTTTTAGAAAGAAATGGATTGTGGCAGGGGATTATTATCTGAAATACATCGGCATACACAGGGTATCTTTCATATTTAGTGGCACTACAAAAATATTTGTAATTAAACATATGATGCATGGAATAATTCCCATGGGAGCCATTTCATATAATTAATTTCCAATAGTTGCATTACTATGTAATATATCACACAAGAAGATAAATACTCCGAATGGTAGTTGGAAAATTTAAAAGGCTAATTCCTCAGTTCTTTAGAGAGAATAGATCCATACAGAAATGGCTTCGTGCAGGAGGAATAATGCAGATGAAATGTTTCACCCTCTTTGGGGAAGAAGCATGGGGCTTCTTGCAGCAGGTCTTTATTAGGAGTGCCAAAGAACTCATGCTTTGGGTCAAAGTATGCTTTTATTTATGGTTTTGGAGCTTACTGGGTCAAGTCACAATAGAATTTGGCTTTTTATTATTTCCACCTCACTTTGAAATCACAGTATATGAGAATTCTTTGACGTAAGTTTACTTATGTAACCTGCTGAATAGAACGTTTTTTCATTAAAACATAAGTCTTCTGGCTTACAGTATATTCAAGTTCCTTGTACGTTCTGTAATAGCTAATAGGAGGCCTGATTAAAAATGCAGAGGGCTTGTCAGAGTGTGAGAGGTGATTTACACAGCTCTGGGACAGCTTTCTACATAGAAAACTGAGACCTACCTTCCGTGGTGTTTTTTAAATCTTCCCTTTCTCCCCACCCACTTTTCCATTATCTCGTATAGCGCTAGTAATAACAATGAATATATTGTGAATGTCAGTTAAAAGCCAAGTCTCTGTCTATTACAACTAATGAAAATATATTGAATTTAATGTACTTGGTTGGAGATATTAGTTTCTGACAGTAAATGATTGCTCAAGCTAATTATGGTCGTTATCATGCAAGTACAGTGCATTCTTTAAGCCTGAGCTATTACTGCTATTTGAAGCTCAAAAAAATTTTTTTTAAGTTTAAAAAAGATGTTAAGTTTGTTCTTGGTGTTTTTACTTTTCTGACCTCTTTTAAGAGAATTGAGTCCATCACATCTCTGTAGACTTGCAAGGAGGCTCTGATGCATTCAGAATTATTTAGCTTGCATGGGAGGGTGGAGGACAGGTGGCATATTTACTTGTTGGATCTTTTCTTTTTCCAAATAATTTTCTTTTCCCTCTTAATTCCCACCATCTCCATTTCCTACATATAGGGATGTGCTGGTTTTGGCTGGGATAGAGTTACTGTTCTTCATAGTAGCCAGTATGGGGCTAGAGTTTGGATTTGTGCTGGAAACAGCCCTGAGAGCACAGGGATGTTTTAGTTACTGCTGAGCAGTGCTCACACAGAGCCAAGTCCTTTTCTGCTCCTCATACCACCCCACCGGCGAGTGGGTGGGGACGGCGCGGTCACAAGGAGTTAGGAGGGGACACAGCCAGGACAGCTGACCCCAACTGGCCAAGGGAACATTCCATACCATATGATGTCATGCCTCACACATAAAGCTGGGGGAAGAAGGAGGAGGATGTTCCAAGCGATGGCATTTGTCTTCCCAAGTAACCGTTACACGTGGCAGAGCCCTGCTTTCCTGGGGATGGCTGAACCCCTGCCTGCCGTGGGGAGTGAATTCCCTGTTTTGCTTTGCCTGCACATGGGTCTTTTGCATTACCTATTGAACTGTCTTTATCTCAACCCATGAGTTTTCTCACTTCTACCTGTCTCGTTCTCTCCTCATCCCACCAGCAGAGGGGAAAATGAGTGAGTGGCTGTGTGACGCTTAGCTGCTGGCTGGGGTTAAACCATGACAGTGCTTTATTTTTTTGAGCTTGAAGTTCTACTTCCAGTGTAGTAATAGATGAAATAGTTCTCTCTGTGAGTAAGCTCAGAAAGTATGTGCTCCTCTGTGATAGTATATTCAGGTTTCAACTTCACATATTGTTGTCTTCCTAAGAATAGCAACATAGAGAGAAGAACTAGAAGCTCTTTAAAGCTTAGATTTTTTCTTAGCCTAAAACAATGGAAACAAGTGTGTATATTGTGAAATACAGCTGGTTCCTACAAAACAGTGGGAGTGTAGAAGCACAAGAGCATGGCTTTAGCTTAATGCAGTTCTTTGTTAGTGCTCTTTGTTACCGAAGCAGGAGATCAGCTGGCATCACCTGTAACTTCCAGCATATTTACAAAAGAAGAATTTGTGGGATCATATCTTAAAAAATCCTTGGGATGTATCTCAGGTACCAAGACCTGCGGTCCCACTCTGTTCCTAGGTGCTTAAGGGGAATACCTGAACACGAATGTCTTTCTAAATTGGAGCTTTTGAGTCTAATTTTTTTCTCCTTTTTTAATCAGTTCATGATAGCTGTAATTCACATACAGTAATGTACAACTCATAAACTGTCAGAATAATTACATTCTACAGCCTTCTAAAAATTTAAAAGGATGGAAATATTTAACAAGCATAGAGAATATTTTCAGATACTATCATGCCTTTGTCAAAGCTTCCCAATTTGACAAAATTTCTGTGTGTAGCTAATGGAATAGTTTGCTATTAATTCTACTTCTTTAGAATGTGTTTCACTTGTATATGATGATAACGTGCTGAACTCTGCAGTAAAATGTATTGGATTATAACATACTTGCTTGAGAAAATCTGTTTGTCAGCTGCATCCAATTGTTCAATGTAACTGCAGTTATTGTATGGTAAATGGGACGTGTTTTGGAGATGAAGTCATAAGAATATTTTTTTCCTTGCCCCTTCCCTCAAGACCATGGAAATTCAGAAGAATTTCACTTCTGAAGTGCAATGGGTGTCTGTCTTTGGCACTCAGATTTTAAATAAGTGCAGAATGCAAGATAAAACTGAAGACCATGCATTTTTAGGTATGCATCATTGGCTGTGCTTTGCAGCTTTGTTGCTCTAAAGGAACAGTTGCCTTGATTATACAGAAGTCATGAGAGCTGAATGATTCTGGCAAGTTAAAAATGTAAAACCAATGTTTTCACTGTTAAAAAATGCAGGAGTGTAGCCACTGATACATTAAATTAAGGCAACTGCATGTAAGTGCCCAGTGTGTATTCATTTAGCGTGTTGCTTGGCCTAGCTGTTGGATGACTACTGCGTTGCTTCGTATTAGTGAGCAGATATAGATGTGAAGAACAGAAGCCATCTAGAAGCAGCTAATTCATCTATTCATCCAGCCTGAGCAGATCTTAAAACCTCTGCAAGGCGTAGCTGCCTCTCCAATTTTTGTAATGCAAATAAAATGTACTATCTACATTAATTAGTGTTTTTGGTAGGAGGCAAAAAGGAGGAGTGCAATTGTTTCTTAATAGGAAAATAACTGTTGTATCATTTTCTTTGACGTCATCACCATTTTGCAGTAGTTTTCTTACTAGTTAATGATAATCTCTTGCAGAAGAATAATATGTCGTCTTTTGGTGGGGAAAGTTGTGTGGGGAAAAAACCGCGACCGACTAGCTCATGTGCTTGTAACGTCTGTAGCACCACGTACTGCTCAGAACATACATATTCGTTTCGGTTTGTTTTCTGTGCTTTTTAGGAATTCTGTGCTGGTTGTTTACATAACTAGCGAATGGATCTGATTTTTTATTCTTAATGGGAATGGCCCCTCCTGATGTGCTAGAAGGTCATCTTCTAATCAGTGAAGTGCATAATTCTAAGAAAATGAGGACATTTGCTGTGCCTAGCTTAAAATTTGAATCATTTTGTGTTTAAATGTGTTAAAACACTGCCATTTTCCAGCCACTACTCCTCCTTACGTACTGGAAACCTGACAGGTCCAAACCTGTTTGATGTTAGATTATTGCTCTTTCTCCCCACTGCCCACCCGCCCATTATTTGTGAACAAATCATTTAGCAAATGAATATCTAAATCCAGTGGCTCTAAAAAGAATAAGAAACACTGTTAGCCAGGAAAGACTATCTAAATGCAGGGGAATTAAGTGTTTGATACTACCAATAATGGTCTGGCCATCACAGGGCTGATATTGCTTAGTTGACAAGAAGATGAAAAGAAAAGCAAGCATTTAGACCATCTGTATGTTGTTAAAGTGATTTGGGATCCAAGAAGACATCTGATTTCACTAAAGAAACTAAACATTCCTAAGAAGATAATAGTAATATCAGGAGCTAAAAGGTGATCCTATTTTATTTTTCTCAAGGATAATGGGAAACAGCTCATCTGAGAGAGCTTCTGTTTTCTCTAAGAATAGACACAATGTACTGAAAATGGAAGACTAAACTGCACCATTCTCTGAGCCTAAAATATTGTAATTTTCTTAAATGAATTTTCCCTTCTGCTTTTCCCCTACGCACTCATACGCTCTGGCTTGGAATGGATCCCGGTGCAGTGTTGCTTTTTGTACAGTTAGCCTTATTGCACCTACGTATTTCTCTCACATACATGCTATAAAGACTAAAATGACATTGTTGTTTGGAAGAATAACAGGGAAATGATGCTCTAAACTTTTAATTAATTTTTTTTATTTACCTGTGCCGAGTAAAGGTAAATATCACTTATAAAAACTACTGCAGTGCTCTCTTCAGGTCAGAATGAGCTCAAAAATTGAATGTCTCTTCAGACTTGCTGAAAATAATTTTGTGATTGCCTTATGTTATTAGTTTGCAGTGAGATGTTTGGACTCTTACTGTTTGTTTCCGGATAGTGGATAGCTGATGGCTTGGTGTTCTTAGAGGCTCAAGTTTTGTGAGGTGTGAAGTTTGCTTTGACTTGATTTCTATTTATGATGTTTATAAGGAGAAAAATCTCATGTGTGTTTTGAGTAGGAGATAACTTGCAGGATTATACATTCATCGTGCCTCTCAGATGATCTAGCACCTAGATGGCTTTGTTCTACAAGACTCAGGGTAGTGTCTTTTCCAGCAGCAGCCAGCAAATGGGAACAATCTCCCTCATGTCACGTTGCATTAGAGAGTTTATCTCTTCCAGTAGAGCGCTATGCAAGATAGAAGCTACTAGTGGCTCCTCACCACTGCTCAAACAGTCCAGCTTGAAGGACTGAAGTGTCATTTTACTAGAAATCCAAGATATTTCCCACCACTGTCTGGTTTCCTTTGGGTGTTTCTAGTTGGTTTGACTACTCATTAGAAGGTGTTGGCCTCTGGCAGTCTGCATGTGCAGCCTTTATGAGGTGTGTATGCATCAGCTCAGAGGTACAGATGTATCCAGTTGTGGAAATTAAAAATCCTTACCTAGCAATGCTTGCTGCATCAATTTAGGATGGTTTTGAACTTCAAGTAGGTGGATAATAGTTTGTAGTTGATAAGCAAGTAAGCGTGTCACATGTTGCTATTGCCTGTGCTCGCACCTGGAGATGAGATGAGATGCTCTGGAGAGGTCATGTCTCAAAGGTGACGAGTGCGAATAAATTTTCCTGTTACTCCTAAATTGGTAGCAGCGTCTTTGTGTTGGGATGCAAAGTAGGTCCAAATTTGGCAATCCTGATAATATGATCTGCTTAATAGAAAAAGGAATTTGAACTAGAGATTTTTGAATATCTGCACATATAGGTCTGTAGGTCGTTTTGAAAAGGTATCATCAATGGGAAAAGACTAGATTTTTTATTTTTTAATAAAGAAAGCTTTATTCACAGTAAATGAGTTACTTTATGGTTAAAAGAAAGTACTTACCCTTGGGTAAATGCAGTAGTTTCTGGCAAGCAAGTTTTACCTAGTGTTTCAATTCATTATCTCTCTGGGAAGCTTCTTGGGATGATATTCTGACTTGTCATGAATGTCACTGCTGAATGAAAGCTAGGTGATTTGCGTTTGTTTTTCTAAAGACATACTTTTCGTCACAAGCAAAATGCTCATGGTCTTTGACTGGATTATGATTGTCCCTTGGAAAGGAGAACTAACATTATTGAACTTGGTTTTTCATTGTGAAGAAGTTAGGAAAATTTATTGCATATAAAGATCTCAGGTTGCACAAGGATCTACTTTTGATGGTGGGTTTTCTTGATCTGAAGTGCCACTTCATAGTTTCATACTCGACTACCTCAACGTTAGCCTATCTTTATCAGTGTAAGAAGAAATAATAATTAAAATACTACCTTGGGTTGAGTAACAGTCTCATAGAGTGCAGCCTTTTTGGAGATGCCATTTTAAGACACTTGTTGATACGCTTTTCTCATTTTTACAAGGGCAGGAAGTGATAGGACAAGAGGTAATGGTTTTATGCTAAAAGAGGGGAGATTTAGATTAGATATTAGGAAGAAATTCTTCCCTGGGAGGGTGGTGAATGCCTGGCACAGGTTGCCCGGAGAAGCTGTGGCTGCCCCTGGATCCCTGGCAGTGTTCAAGACCAGGTTGGATGGGCCTTTGGGCAGCCTGGTCTAGTGGAGGGTGTCCCTGCCCATGGCAGGGGGTTTGGAACTCGGTGAGCTTTGAGGTCCCTTCCAACCCAAACCAGTCTGTGATTCTATAAATTTCTGACACAACACTTCAAATAATGGACCAGCTCCACCAGGAACTTATCACAGGCTGATTTATATGTGGTGTTGGTTTTTATCTAGGTTAGACCATTTTGTGTCTGTTGTAGTTGCTACTTAAAATGGTTTACTTTATTATAGTTTAAGAAGAAAGAGCAACCATGACATTATATGATATTTTAAAATGTTTGTGTCCTGGTTTCCAAAGGTGTAAATATATTGAGGGAGAACTGCATTTTAGTGAGCTTAATGGTATTGATAGAACTTCTCTAGCCTTAATCATTCCCTGGAGCAACTTAAATCTATATATAATGAGCAGTCTGGAAACAGCATGTCTACCTCTACTGTTAGGAATTGGAGCTTACAGTTTTTTTTTGCTTTTGTAGTTGGTGTTATGTTCAACTTGAGTAAATTCAATTCACATTAACCTTGAAGTAAGGAGCTTCAAGTTGTTGATTATTACTTTTCAAGTCTTGAGTGTTTAGTTTCTCATTTCTTTGTGCTTTTTGTCATAGGAAAATGAAATGGAGTTAATAAATTTTATTTCTAACATCTTTTATATTCTTTGGTTACAAAGAACGACTTATTTCAGTTGCTTGCATAAGAAAAGCAAATTAAAACCAGGTGATATCAGCTCTATTGCTTCCAAATGCACTTTTAAACAGACGCTAACAAGGCTGCTGGGTTTTATAGGCTTATTGACAGACAACAAATGAATTTCATCCCTTTTCTTCTATTCACTGCTGCTTCTTTTTCCTCCTAGCTGCGCTTTTCTGGGCAGGCATAATAATTGAAGTGTACAGCGTATGAATGTTCCTGACTGGCACTGTGGCAGTGTGATACAGTCTGCACGTGGCTCCTGACTTCCTTGCATATGAATTTGAGTCAATTGTTTTACAGCTTCCTTGAGAAAGGATTTTAAAAGGGAATAATTGAGGAAAAGTAGATTATATTTTACTCAGAAGTGAAATACTCAAATTTCATTTAAGGCTCTGAAAAATACAGTACGTATTTTAAATAGAATTTAAGAAAAATCGCTACATAAATTTTTGTCACTAATGTTATCCAGTGGTCTTTATGAATTGTTGCTTACATCTCTCTCTGAGCCATAACTCAAGATCAGATTCTTTCCTGAGGTTTTTCCTTCTTTTCCTGTACATTTTGTGTGTGTGTCAACTAGCCCCAGTGCATGCGGATTGTGAAGGATAGCAAGAATGTTGGTTGTGCGGTAGAAAGTAATCTGACTGACTTGACCTCTTGCCATGTATGTTTGTTCTGTTACCTAAGAGAATTCTGTTTCCTCCTTCACTAGGTTGTTTTCCACTTTCCCTTCTCAGCATTCGTTTTGTGTGCCTTGATATATTGGTCCTCCCTTTAGTGGATGATGTTGTTTTCTCTTTTCAGTCAAGGTGGTGTTTCATGTTTCTTCATCTTTTTAGCTTGATATTGCATGTTTGGTGGTGTGTTTGTTTTAAAGATGGTGTTTCAACAACGCAATAATGTATGTGTATACATAAAAATGATGAGCTGTGCTCAGGTAGTTATTTCTACATAGTAAAAACAACAAGAAGAATGCTTGGGTCTCCTTGGAGCTGGCTGTGCTGCAAGGAGAGCCATGCTATGGAGTGAGTTGCTGTTTCTGAATGTTGTTTCCACAGAAGATTGCATGTATGTGTGTATTGCCATAGTTCTGTACTTCTAGGGCCTTTCATATGGAGGTGGTATTAAGCCAAGGAAAAAAACAAATAGCTAAAAATGAGACAGAGAATGTGCTCTATTTTTTTTCATCTGCCAAACAAGGTCTCGTTCTGTTGTGGGCATTCCTGCCCATTCGAGCAGAGACGCAGCTAGTATCACATACTTTGTGTCCTGCATATGTTCCCTTCCCATCTATTGTTGAGCTAGCATTTTTCCTTACCACTTCTGTGATTCAAGTGGAGGAGGCTCTTGCACTCATCCTGTCGCAAAATGTGTGTAGAAATGCTGTTTATCACAGGTATCATTTACGCAACGGAAACGATTGCCTTGGATTGGCTTATTACCATGTCATATAGGATGTACTGCGTTCTGGTTGGGTTTTGATGTTTAGTGACAAAAGCACATGGAAGTAAGATGTCTAATATGTATTTCATTTGCAATAGATGCAAAATGTGTTTTTTTTTCTGGGTTTTTCTTGGTTTTGTCAGTTTTCATGTATATTCTTCCAAATCGGTGATTGTATTTAAAGAACAGCATTGGATGGGAAACGTTCCTGGTTATGAGTTAAAGTACTGCAAGCAGTAATGTTTCCATTGAAAGATTTGTTCTGAAACACCCAGATTTTTAGTATATGAACTTATTTTATAGATGAGCAATACTTGAAAACTGTACACTTGCTTAATTTTTAATACTCTATGATCACATATTAACAAGATGATATCCTTAACAGGTAAAGTCAAATGCTTTTACTGACGCATACATCATATGAAACTTTTAGTGACAATATCATGAGTGAAATTTGCATTCATTAGTTCATAAAACATTATAGGAAGCTGCAATTTAAGGATGTTTATAGCAATCTGAAAGAGGCAGAATTTTTTTTGGTAGGGTCGTGCCATACTGAAGAGCATTTGTGCATACAATTATGCCATTAAATTTCGTACTAGCTTTAAGGAGTTGTTGTTGCTGAAGTGGTACTGAAAACTGTTTAGTCATAGAGGTTGAAAAATTATAAATCAGGTCTGCGAATTAGCTAGGGTGTGTTTTTCAGTTTTACACTTACTCGCATTTATCTCCTGTTCAGCTACATTATTTACTTGTTAAATGCACAGGAGAATAATAATATGCTTTTAATAGCTTATGCACACATAGATACTAAAGAAAATTTGTGTTTCTAATGCAAATACATTTTAGATCAACTGCTAGTTAAAATGTGTAGATATGGATGTCAGTTGTTTGATGTATACTATGGAAATGTCCCCTATGGCCACTCTGTGAACTGTTAAGGTTCCCTGATCCAGTGTGCGTTGGATTGGATGAGAGATTTTTCCATCCATTTTGGGTCTGGTTTGCAAAGGCAAGTGGGATTGTTTAAAGCACTATAACTTTATTTGTGTGCAGTTCATGCAATATACTTATACTTACTTATACTTACTAATTATCAGTATAATGCCAGGTCTGGACAAGGACCCTTCTTGGTCACCTTGCTGGCATTCTTCCTAATTAACTCTCTGATTATGGAAAATAAGCACTTGTTCGACCTTCAGAAGAAGTACCTGTGGGTGAGCCTGGTGCCACTCCTAAACATGAGATTACTGCTGGGGTGACCTGTCCGTTTCCGCACTGTGGGCTGCAGCGACATTAAGCAGCTCCCACACGGATTTGTGATGCAAAACAGAAGAGAAGTTAGATGACTGTAACTCGTTATTAAAACAGAAGAGAGAAACAAACAAAAAAAACCTCCACCAAAAGGTTTCCTACAAAAAGCTGTTCTTTCATCTTGGGACTCCTTGTCCTCTCTCAGCTTAGAGAAAGCCTGGCTGCTCATTCCACTGTAATTCCTTTCTTTATTTTCTGTGTGTAAGGAACGTCCCAATGACATTTCTGCATAGTTACTCAACTTTTTATTTTATTTTTTTTTCAATTATCAGTCAATGGAGCAGGAACATGGCTGTGTCTAGCTAGAAATTGCATTTCAAGAAGAAAATGGCAAGTTCCTGGAATATCAAAACCCAATTCTTTACAGTTCGTTTTAAAATCATGATAAATAAATCAAGAAGTACCTGACGAATTAGTGCTCATACAACTCTTTGGAGGTGTAGGGTGCTGTTTCCAGTAGTAGTCACTTAATTTCTTTTGGACATAGGAATACAGGTTTGTATCTTCATTCAGAAAGAACTGTCGCAATCCCAGAGATGCGCTGGACTATGTGGTAGCTGAGTGCTGATTAACGTACACTTGTGCATACTGAAGGCGCTTGGCTTCACCCGGGCGCCTCGCTGCCCAACTGGGGGTGTGCATTATCAGCTCTACTCTGTCTTGCTGCTTCATTATCTTTGTGTGCAAAGCTGGGAAGAGAACACAGGAAAGAAAAATGTCTTTGCACAGCAATAATCAATAAGACCAGCAGTATTTTAGGCCTCTGGTGATCACAATTTAGTTGTTTTGAAAACAGTCGCAAGAAAGACTAATGATGTAGAACTTGTCATTTGCTGATTGTTCCTGACAACTCAGAAGAAAGTGTGTTAGGAATGGGATTAATTAAATATTCTCTTATCTGATTGCATTAGTGAAGGTTTGAAATACTAACTGTAAATTATACTATGTGGTTTTAAATCAATGGCAAGCTTTACTTCCCTTCCAGGTTACACCTCTTGAAGAAGTTAGGTGACTCCAAGCACCCTGCCAGGTCCAGCCCCGTTGTAAACCAGTGGGAGTCAAAGCAGCTCCGCACCACGTACTTTTGGGACAGTGTTGTAGTGTGTGGCTGAAGAAATTAATGACTTATCTTTGAAAAATTACTTTTTTGGTGATGAAAGTGGGTGAGGCCAGTTTTGTGGAGGGTGGTTTTGGTGGTTGGGTTTTTTTTTTTGATGCTTATGTGTAAAGGGAAATGCTATATAATTTTCTGTTAGGTTTCTGCTAAACAGGTTGGTTGGACTATTGGAGAGTACTCCAGTTTGAAATGAACCAACTTGTACAGCCTCTTTTTTTTTTGGAGTTCAAATTCATGTATGTTTCTACTAGGATAACTTTTCTCTGTTGGCTTTCTAAGGAGACTAAGCCAGAGAAGTGATGATGAGTGTTAGTTGCCCTGTATGATATTGGCAGGCTACAAGATGTACTTTTGGGAATAAAATTTCTAGGTTGGTGGAATTATCTGTTGGTTTGCATACATCTTGTTCAGCAAGTAATATGCTATGTTCACACGGTTTCATATGAAAAGCTACACATAAATAAGTTAAAACTTGGAAAAATGTCAAAGCTGCTTCCTTTGAGACCCCAAGTAATATGTCTGAGGACAGATTTGGAAGCAGAATGTGGTCTCTTTTGTGAATTTGTTACAAATATAAAATCAAATGTTATTAAAGTCATTTTGGCTGAGCTGCTGACCTGCATAGCAGCTGCTGTGAGGGCAAAAGCAATGAGGATGCAAAGCTTAGAAACATCCAGGTAACTCGCTTAATGGGTTGCCGTGGTATGAAGCTATTGTGATTGCCTGTAGTCAGGGAGTTAGTGTGTAAAGCCTTCTAAAATGAACAATATTTTTGGAATTACGTTTTGCGAACTGTGGCTGTGTCATCAGTATGATGAAGATACAAAAAGAGTGCACAAGTGAGGATATTAGTAGGGATGTCCTGCCTAAATTTGGTGGAGGGGAGGGCATGACTACTCTTATTTCAGTGCTTCGGAGGCTACTCACTCAGAACTATGCTGCTTATTCCAAATTAAAAATGAGTGTGAGGAGGTGTAGAAAGCACAACTTAAGGGGAAAAAAATTTTAGGTTTCTATTCTATTTAAAAATAAAATAATCATTCGTTTTCCATGTCTTGTGAAGGAGACTCAAGAAGCAATTGGTTTAGTTTGAAGCAAAGATGCTTTTCCTTAGATGTCAGAAAACCTTTTCGAAGTCATTAACTCAAAATCATTTAATGGAATTTCCTTTATAGGAGAGAATTCATATGTGCTTATCTATCCATCTAAACCAGCCTTGTAGATATGCAAATGTGTTTCTGTACAAGTTATATGGAAATGTATTTGCATAGAAGGCTTGGGACTATATAATCTCCTCCAGCTCCGTATTTCTCTGATCCTCTGGTGTTTTTTATTTTTCTTGCCTTGACCAAGATTGCCATTTGAAATGTGCTTTACTAGTTATTTCCTGTGGTAGGTTCTTAAGAAAATGTGCTGAAACTCATTTCCAAGCTGCAGGTACTAAAATCTGCGATTTGTAAGTCTATTGTAATTTTTGCTGCATCCTAATAAAGAACCGGTTAAACAGACTGTTTTAAAGGACAAAATTATAATGAAGCAAACCGATCTTCTTCCGAGAAATTTCCTCCTGAACTCGCTTTCCTAGTCTTCAGATTGACTGAGATTGCCTGAATAAATGGTAAAACCATAGAACTAGTGCTTAATAATAGAAAAATTGACAGTCTCCTGGCTACTGTGTAAGCGAGCATTGCTGTAAGTATTTACAGTGTGCGTTTACCTTGGCTCCCATGCACTGGTTTTTTTAATCAAGCGTCCTTTTCCTGGCTGTTTTCAGTTTTCTCCTTCTCTCATAAGCTGTTATCTTCCAGTTTTGTGATTCTTCCATCCCTCTAATCAATCTGGGATGGAGACAGAAGGTGAATAACATACCTTCAGATGTTTCTTCTGCCTAAAAAATTAGGAAGATCCTGTTATTTCATTGAGAACCTTGGCAACTGTTAATATAATGGGAATTAAATATATCTGCTTGGATCATTCTGGGCTGAGCCGCACGCACTCACTCTGCACGTGGAACTGGGCCACAGATGTTTTCTGCAGATTTTGAGTGCAGCCATCAGGACAGAGTGATCTGAGGCCTGTATTACTGAGGGTATGTCTTCATGGTCCTTTGCAAGCAAACCTGAACAAGCTCTGCCTGTGCTCTGAGCTGGCTAGAAGCTCTCCGGCAGTGCTAGTTTGCTGCCGGGGCCTGATCTAACATCCTCTTCGTCTTTGTCTGGGGAGTCAACTTGACTCAGAGAACCATCATCACTTAGCGTGAAGAGTGAGTTCAGGTACAAAAAAGCTTTTTAGTTAGTTGTTTAGAGCCCTATGTATTATTAGCAAAAAGTTCCTCATCATCCCAGTTGGAAAGAACACTTTTAGAATGTAAATCCTAAGGCCTGGGGGATTAGAACACTGTTAAATGAGATTTTTTTCTGACAGAAGTTCTTATTTGTTGTCTGAATTATGGGGTTTTTTAATTGTGAATGCTTAATAGGAGGGGAAAAAAAGTTACAATTTTTGAGCTGTAATTTTTGCTTTTTGACATGTTAAAGTTCACAGGACCTGGTAACTTGGGGTTCGAAGTAGCGCAAAAGGTTGTGCGTGGAAACGGAAGCCTCGGACTACACCGTGTCGCTTCCTAGGCTGGTACTCACAGCGCTTGAGGTGAGGGGAAGAGGGATCTTTTTGTAGGCTAGGTTTACTGATTTATAGGTGGGGTTTAGTGATCGAGACATAAATTGCTGCATTTCAAAATACGTTCGTGTACTGGGGGAAAAACAGTGGAAGGAAGATTAAGGTACAGCAACCAAATTTAGTTTACACGTGCAGCTTCTTGTGCAGCTCTGATACCCTTATTCTCACTTCAGACTGTGTCTGACTTTTAAAGGAGCTCTCTGGAAAAGAGGCTTTTTTCTCTCTGTTTTTCAGACGGTGGTTTTAAGTTGTCATTAAAATCAGTCAGCATCCACTTCAGCAGGACTTCCCAGGATGTGGCTCCATCACTTGTTTGGCTGGAGGTGTGCGTAGCACTCGGCACTCCTTGCAAACCAGCCAGAAATGAATCTTCCCTATACTTGCTACAGAGCAAACCATTCTAAGCAGTGGTGCTTTTGCTGCTCTTTAGAAGTGTTATGGGACTAGAGTCATTTTACAGAGATTATAATCACATGTATGTGTATTCTTACCTCCTCCCTTACGTAGATTAGAGAGAACCAATAGAAAGGTTTTTTCGTATTCAAATGTGTAAATATCCTGGGTCAGCTTTGTTTATCGCTAAAAGGTTCAACTTCAACACGGTGTGTGGAGAAGTGTTGTACCGGGGCTTCCTCTGCAGCTGTCCATGGAATCAAATGCAAACTGGCAACATGCTGCACGCAGGGAGCTCCGGGGTAAGGACTGGCTTGTGCTCATCCATCATCTGGGTCCGGAGGCCCATTCTTCAGAACAGTCCAGAAGCCTCCATCTCAAACAAATATTTTCCATTTTTTCTTTTAACTAGTACTGTTCTAGATAGGAGACAGTGTTTCCTTTACCAGGAAAGACCAGGAACATGTTGTTTCACACAATGCTACTTAAAAAAACCAAAAAAGAGCAGAGGCCCTGATAATTTTTTTTCCAATCACCTGCCTTTAGTGTTTTGAAATTTATTCAGAGGAAACAGAAGCTAACTTTTTGAGAGATAACGCAAGCTATTGAACATACTTAAAAATTTCAAATGTTCCATTTTTAAAGCTCTTATTAAAAGCAAGATTTCTAGAAATTATGTGCTGCCGTACATCAGAACTTCTAACATACCAAACTCAATTGTTAATGTTTTAAATAAGTGGAAAGAGTCACTGTCGGGTCGGTGGGGACATAAATGGGCCTTGTGGCTTACTCTGAAACTCTGGGACTTCTTAAAATTCTAAATGTTTTTAAGATGCTGCTCCTGTTTCTTGGAAATGACTTTAGGGGAATAATGATGACAGCATATTGAGTAAGGAAGATAAGCACAGGATGAAAGAAAGGGCTTTAACACGCAAGCGAAGTGGTGGTTTACAGTTACTGTCTGTGTTTATCTGTACAGGTGGGAGGGGGAGAGCAAAATTTTAACTTTCCCGATGAAAAGGAAGATGAAGAGGCAGGGATGGAATTTCAGTGATGGGGAACAATGTGGAGGGAGCCCACTGTGCTGGGAAACCAAGGGAGAAAAATTTCCAGTGTGCAAACATTGGGACGCAATGGAAGCCCTGTGCTGGTGGTAATCCTCGAGAGTGTCAATGCTTTTGTCTTGATTCTCTGATTCCTGATCTAAGGGTGAGTTCCCCTTCTGGCATCTTTATCTCGCCTAGATCCGCAGGCTTTCAGGACCAAAAGGAGAAATGTGGCAGGTCAGTCATCTTTCCTTGTGTGGGGTTGATTCCTGCAGCGTTTGGATGCCAAAGAAAGCAGCAGGGCAGTGTTTGGGGCATGCAGGTTCATTTTCAGCTCTTCCATGCTGCTCCAGCGCATTGGGAGATGGTTTCTGAGCCTAGCTGACTTGTAGGAGAACCATCTGCATTGTTAGTAATCTTGTAATTTAACAATTATTTTTCCATTTTCTATTGTAAACTTTAGGTTTGAAGGTTTAGCGAACCTTTTAGTTGGCAATTGTGTAGGGGACTGGGTGAAATTAGAGATGCTGTTCTGGGCACCTTGCTTCTGAAACTTCCAATTGGAGTATAAAATGTGTTTTCCAAGCAATGTGCTATTGGGTTTGCATACAAATATTTGCCTTTGCAAGCCTTTTTAAACTTTAATTATTGGAAAGGTGTTTTTTGGATTTACAGTTCTGGTTCAGTTAAGGCCAGCCTGCTACCAATATATATATAAAAATAAATATTTACATAAGCCTCAAGTGTTTGCTTCTGTGCTTTGACATCCAGAGTGTGCAATATCATTTATCGAGACAATTAGTTTATGGCTTGTCGGTTTGGGAAGGCTCATGTTGAATATTTAAAAAATACTTTAGGAAAATTCATTTCAGCTAAAATATTTAATCAGTCACATCTTATGGTGCGCTTTCATGGTATTCTGGTTTTTGTGATGCACAGGAGGAAAAAAGTACCAAACGCACCTCCTCTTATTTCTGTGTGCTCTGCTGCTAAGCCATGCTTTTCGGAGTACGAAGGCAAACAAGGAACTAGTTTCCTGGAAAGTTTGCATAGATTTTAATTTAGCAATGTGACTAAATCAGGTAAATTTATTCAAGGGATTTGTTGTTACTTGCTTAAAAAAAAAGAAAAAGCTATTGAATCTCAGCGTGCGTCTTAAAATCCAGTAATAAAATAAGTAATATGGCTGAAAAATGCACATTGGAATTAGCTTTGACACTCTATTTGCTTTATGTCTAGCTTTATCTTATGATGCATTATTCACTGGTAACATACAGACTACTTTATTAAGTCTTAATCAAATGCATTTTATCATAAGTGTCAATTAAATATTTTGCTATTGTATTTCTGTTTTAAAATACTGAGCTATTTGTAGGGGAATGATAAATGCGTAGCAGTTTGGTCAGGAAGGGACAGTTATATTGGCATTTTGTGAAATTATCTATGAAGTGTAGTTCTACATTCTGGTCTAAAATGCTTGTGGATTCAGTCTACTTTATTTGCTTATATGAAACAGCAAAATTGAGAGAGCAAAATGGCTGATGCATGTTTGTCGCATTTAGATGCGTTGGAAAGAGCGTTCGGAAGCGTACCTGAATGTGAATTAAGCCTTTTTGATCGCTGCAGGTTGGGTTTGCGTTGGAACTGGCAGGGATTACACGTACATGGCATTTGTGTTGTGTCATATGTAAAAATGGGGACCATTTGTGTGTGTTACTGTACACAACTCTGTAGCACCTTGGCTAGAGAGATACGTGGCTCGCATGTGTGAGTCTGCTTTTTGGACTCTTCATACACTCGGGCTTGCATTGATTGTACTCGTAAAGATAATTTCGTCTGCCTTGAGTTGACTGGATAATGTACAGCAACAATTAGTAGCTGTTTTAAATCAGAATCTTGGCACTTTTTCCTGCTTTCCTAGCACAACCTGTTTGCGCTCTAAAAACGTGGAGTTGGACGATTAGCCCCATGTAGAGCTGTAAGGAGACACCAGGTTTGCAGGCAGGTTAAAATACGAGATGATGATTTTGAATTTTCAGCATCTCGGCCGAAAGCTTGCGGTATCTTCCTTACAAAGTACAAATAGGTTAAATGGTTGCTTAACTGTCTCCCATATGGGAAGCAAGAATTAAGTGGTTTCCATGTCACTAATCAATTTGTTTTGTTACTCCCATAAATTTACATTTCTCTGCAGCAACAAAGACTTGTCTAACTACAAAGCATGCTTAAAAGCAGCTGCTATTTTTCATTAAGAGGGACCAAAAGATAAAGCAAGCCATTTACTTGGGCTAATACAAAACCTTCATTTTTCTCCATAAATTCTGCGTTAAGCTTCACTAATGCTGATGGGAATTAAGCACATGTATAGTAAAAAAACCAGACCTCTGAGGCTGTAACAAACTCTTTCACAAACAAAATAGATGATGTTCACTGCTGATACTTTTTTTTCTTTCCCCCAGGCTGACTGAACTGTTTGGTCACAACACACATCATGACAAACAAAGCAGTATTTATAGTAACATTAGGAGGTTTATAAGCTCAGAATCAGTGCAGCCGTTGCAGTGTTACAAGTTCTGGCTCTTTCATCTCAATTTTAACGACCCTGAAGATGTGACATCTAGAAAAAATGAGGACATTCATTCTTGAAGGGTTGGGAAGTGTATAAGTATTATTTTGTATTTCATTTTCCTATGGAGTAGAAGTTAAGGTAAAGGATAACTGACTCTTCTAGGGTGTGATGCAGTTATAGCGCGGAACTGAAATGCAATCACGTATCCGAGCGCGCCTGTTGCATCTCAGTCGGGCCGTGCTTTGCTGCTGTTCGTATGTCTGTTTAATGACCAAAAAAATAAAAAGCTTCCATAAAGTACTACCATACCAATCGGATTCAGTCCTGCCCTTCTCACATATTTAAGTCTGTTTAAATGAAGTGATGCCCGTGTGCAGAAGCAGCTTTTAACTTGTAATAAAAGGCAGTTTAAATGTGCGGCCTGCTATTTCTTACGTATGTGCTATCAGACACTGTTTTTCCATACGTGCTTGAATGAATGAAATTAGGCCTGTATAAAAGAAATAAAAGAACTTTGCTTTGAGCTATGGATAGCAGATGGATCCGTGTTAGGGCTGATATCCTTGACTCTTTCAGCCTTACACGCAATACTCTTATTTGATTGCTTTGCAATATAAATTGAACAGGTGTGTAGGGTTGTTAAGAATATAAGCTGTAAGAAACTTGCATGGTTGTACCCTGAGAGAATTTAGACAATGCTCCTGTGCTGAGCATTGAAGATGTACTGAAGTTCAGGTTCAAAATTTTAAGGGGTATTTAAATGGTAAATATGGTGGATTTTCACTGCATTTTATACCATATTTTTTTTCACTAAACATATTAAAATGTGTTCTGACTCAGGTTGTAATGGCTCTGACTGTCCTTGTTGGAAAACCGTACCTGTGGTTGAATAGGAGCCTTTTCTAAATTCCTGCTTGAGCTGCTTGGGTTTAGTAGGTGTAAGACTTTTGCCTTGCTGGCAGTGCGATGGTTTGAGCTGTGTGGGAATTCTACTGAGTGTCCTTTCTGGAAACAGGACAAAATCCCCAAGCCTCAGCCTGGCTCAGAAGCTGTCAGCTTCCTGGCCCGAACACCATGGATGTCTCTGAGGCGCTTGGTGCACCTTTCTTTGTTCATCAACACTGTGATGCTGAATTTGAATACCGGGATATGTTGATAGCTCTTCTGATTTCCTTAAAGATTTCGTTATTGTACCGAAGCTTTTAGTGTTTTGCCAGTGGGATTTCCATGGGTTTTTTTTCCTCTAACTTTTCTTCCTTGACTTGTAGAAAAAGATGTTTTCAGTTCTAACTATCTTTGGATGTGAAGGTGCCTCTGGCATTGCCAAATGATTTTTTTTTTTCTTTTCTATATTTAAGTAAAAAGTAGTGTAAAGCTAGAGAAGTGATTGACTGAAAATTTGCTAACATGTCATACTTCTGATTCAGGTTTAGACAACAGAGATCTTTCTAACTTGAATAAGAGAAAACAGTTTGTAGTTACAAGTGTGTATGTAGATGTTAAATACTGTATTCATTTAAAAAAAACCCCACATTATTTTGTGTTTCTCTATTCGTTATTCTGAATTCATTTTGAAGAAATGAGAATACTACTTGACCTGTCTTGCAGAGAAATGAATGGTTCTCTCTTGAAAAATCTATACAACTCCCCACAGTAGATATGAAGCGTCAGATCTATGTCACGGTTGCGCTGGAGGTCTGGGAGGAGAGCGAGCTTATCATTGCTTCCTATGTGTTTCTGCCACCATCTGAAGTAGGAGTGATGTCTGGGAATTTCACCCATTATTTCTGTATGTTCTGTACCCTTATTGTCCCTTTCTGACCACCACCCACGTTTCTGTTCTCCACGATTAGTCCCTCTGTGGGAACTGCTCATGCTGCTGTGTACCCGGTGGTGCGAATCGCATCCGCACACACAGATACGCACGTTTCTGAGCCCTGTATTTCGGGTCCCCGGTATTATTCATTACCGGTATAAACACAAGTATGTAAGGTATAAATACCAAGACTATGACATTTCCAACAAACCCTGTAGAAAATACCCTTCCTGGGAAGGTAGGTGGCCTTCCAGAGGAAACAATTCTCATTCTGCTTCCAACTATGTCCTGCGCTTGGGGATCTGTTTCAGGTCTTCAAAACACTGAGCCCTTAGATCCCAGAAACATAATCTATTGCAAACTATGACAGTACTGCCCTTTTGAAAATGTGTTTTTAAAGATACGTAGAAGTCTAGGAGTAATTTGCAACTGAAGAACATTTTCCCTTTGGGATGTCATAATTATTTTGGAGACTTAATTTGTCATGTATTCCCTGCTGAGTTCTTGAAATATTAGTTTGCTTTCTTGAGGTTTCTGTGGTGTGCAAGGGCAAATTCAGATATTTGATCCTCTGGCTATAGCTGCAATTGATATGATAAATAGGTCAATTTGTGCTTCTAATCATGCCGATAATGTAGTAATCAAATTCTTGATGACAAACAAACAGATATGTACATTGTGGAAGAAAATAAGAAGTCTCTTAAAAAAAAAAAGCAGGATGTTTATATGAAATTTTTCAGTCATTATACTTTGAAATGTAACATTTATCTTGGCATTCAGTTTCATTCTGTACTCTTGAAGGCCCCTCTCTCATTTATTACTGTTAGCATACCAGAACAAATATCTTTCAGATGTGAAAAATCAATCATCTCAAAAATGTCTCCAGTAGTTATTTGGGTGGATTAATGCAAGGTGTTGGGAGAGTAAGGTTGAAATGAAATGTCATAATTGAGCAGCACAAGTCACCAGAGAAATAATAATCAATTGATCATGGTTCCAGCTTGAGAAGCTTCTTAAAAAACAAAACAGGAAAAAAACAAACCCTCCAAAAAAACCCCAAACCCATAAGGAAGAAAATCAGATAGTGATATATAAGACACTAGATGCTGGAATGAGCACAAGGTTTGTGAGTTAAGCTCTTTGAATACAGCACACAGTTCATTACTTTTCAGACTTTTGGTGGTTGACCCTGAATCTGTTTTCAGAGCTACTTCATAGTTCTCTAGAAAATAGAAAATGTAGGCCAGTAGAGATTACTTATTTTGTAATATCTAATGCCTGAGTGTCAAGTCCAAAATCTTTCTCATCAAACCCACGTAGCCTTGGCACCTGCAAAGGAGATGATGAGTAGCGATGATATTTTCAAATGAGAATTGCAGAGAAATTATTTTTTTTCACTAACAGTTTAAATCAGTTGTCTGCAAATACTAAGAGTTTTAGCTGATTTGAGGTAGGATAAATCCTGTCTGTGCAGCTGAGGGCTCGTTGTCGAGATATCAAACAAATTGTAAAAAATCTTTTCCCCTGTAAAATGCTAAAGAATAACTCCTATGAATAAGAGATCACCCACATTTATGCTGCCTCTGTGTAGTCAACTGAAATTACAGAAAACACATCGCTAACTCCTGCCACGATCTGACTGTTGTCTTCAGTGACTGAAGCTTCCATGAGAGGGAGGAGGAGGGTCATTAATACATTATTAATAGAAGAATGTTTTATTAATATAGCATATTTTGAAAGGAGAGGAACATTTTATTATACAAACATAACCTCTTCCCCCAGTATTCTGATGGTCTTAATTTAGGAGGTAGATGATTTTCCCTTTGCAGCATACAAACAAATGTGGAGAAATGAGATTTGTACCTGTATGAGGGAGTCTGGTCCGTTTTCAGTGAAGGAATGTCTAGGTTTTATAGTGTGTATTGATTGAACACCAAAGCTGATTTGGGGAGACAAAATATTTTTGAAAGCGAAATGGGCTTGCTTGGGGCAGGGTGTGGGTGGAAATGGGTTAAATTCTGGTAATGCTTCAAAACTTAGATTTTAGGGATAGAAAAAAAAATTATGTTCCTATCACACATAGGACTCTGCTGTAATACGTCCATTGCAGTGAATCTCAAGAGACCCGTGAGGATGTTATGGGTTTTGTTGGGGATTTTTTATTATTTATAGTGTAGAAAAGCTGATGACATGGGTTAGTTTAATTTGCATTGTAATGAGCCATTCCTTTTCCAGAAAGTGTCAGTGAGGCTAAAGTGTCTGTATGCAAACTACCCACAGGTCACATTCTCTGAAATCTGAGTGCTTTCGTGGAAATTGGGAAACTAATTATTAAATGCCAGTTGTCATTGCTGCAAACTCTGACTGCAAGAGAAACCAGATTCTAATATACAACACAAAGGAGGATGTGACAGATGTTTCAAAGTTAACCCTGAGTTGAAGGAAAAGGCAGGAGGGGAAGCATTGTTTGATAGTATTTTGACATTAAATTAATTCATGGAATTGAGTTATGCCTGGTGGTATTTTTAGTGCAGGTACAAAAGAGGGTACTGAGAGGAAAAAAGGGACTGGTGCGAGGCACGAGAGAATAGAAATATTGATTTGGGAACTCAGTAGACCGTTTCCCAATGTGAATTTCACAGACCTCTGGAGAACAGTTCTGGGGATGTGCTTTTAGGTCAAAATTTGATGTTTGTCCAGGCCAATAAGGTAGTGTGGTGTTAGTGATTATGTTGGGAATGTCTGGTTAAAATATTCACCGTATTACCTTGAAGGGGGAAAAACTTTGGAGTTCAGCAGTATGGAAACTATTTAAGGTCAGGGATATAAACTAAATTTTTTAAAGTTCACGGGCTACTTCCTTGTTTTACCAGGCATATTCAGGAGAAAAACCTGGCCCCACGGAGTTGAATGGCAAAATTTGTGTCAGGTCTGAAGTCAGAATTTCATCTTCACTTTTTTTTTACTTTTTCATTTTTTTTGGTATCCCTTTACAGCCATAGAAAACTGGGCAGTTGAATACAGTGTATCTTAAACCCAGACCATTACAAAAGGTGTTACTGTGCAGGCTTTCCTTGGTGATAAATGATTACATGAGAAAGATGCGCAGGTTAGCTAAATGGTCATTTTCTTCTTTCTCGCCCTCAATTCACTTGTATATGGATTGATCCCTTGATATTCCTGCTCTGACTTTGAGGTCTGCATTCATTTGGGAAACTCCTCAAAGAGAGCAGTGAGTGATCTGTACTTAAATTCTGTGTATTAATTCAGATTCAGCATTGTCTTGCCCTCGTGCCTAAACGCAATAGGCCCGTGCAGCCGTACGTCGTGCTCCTCCTTCAAGGTGAACTGTAGCTTCTGTTTATGAAAAGTGTTTGTAAATTAGCAAAGATGAAACAACAAAATTCCAAAACACTAACAAATTAAATAGTTTTGTTTAGATGGTAAGTAATTCAGCATGGATCATTAAAATTAATTAGAAGTGTGTGCTTATTTTGAAGCTGTAAGAATTCAAAGCAGATGGGATTTTGAAGGAAAGGGTAATCACCCTTTCTGTATCTTTCAGGAGTTTTAAAAATAACTCAGCGACTTTAATAACACTCAGTCCAGCAAGGCTCCTTCAGCTGGTGTGCTAATACTGTAGTGATGCCTTTGCCTTCCATACAGCGTCCCTTCAGATGCTTCACTGAGTTTTCTAACTTGCAGCTAAAGTCCAAAGCTTTTGAAAATATTAATCATGCAGTTAATAACCATGGTATGTTTTAAGTTTATCAGGAGACTCTAATTAGAGAATGCTCACTGCTATGTAAGAAACCATGGCATGTGAGCCAGGGCAAGTGACTAAAAACACAAGGATATTAGGATGCAGTGCTTTGCACCAAATCCGACCAAGACACAGACTCGTGCTTTCAGTATGCCATTGCGGAGCCTGGCTCAAGAAGTTGAAGGTGTCAGCTTGAATGAAGGCCACTATGCAGATTGCACAGGTGCTTAGTGAAGAGCAGCAATGAAGAGCGTCATTTAGGATACCCGTGTTATTGTTTCACATTTTTAGCGTTCCTATTGCTCCCACTTCAAACAGCCGTTCTGTAATTTTCAGCTGTTATTTTGCCCTGGTACCTAGCCTGCCAAAGGGCACCGAGATTTTGGTCTTGGTATGGTAGCAAAGCTTGGTAACTGTTACGAGTCCTGGAGGTCGCGTGGGGGTCTACGGGAGCACAAGGGCCCAGACCAAGCATCGCTGGTCGTCCAACAGTCAGGTGGTGACTGGGAAGCAGTGCGACCGTACTGGAGTACCTTCAGTTGACTGGAGGCCTGAGGAAGCTTTTGGTTTGGACTTAATCCTCAGATGGTTCCATGTAGTGGTGGTTTAGTCTATTTTCAGTACGTTCTTGCACTTTCATTATTTTGAATTTGAAGTAGTGAGCCAATAGAAATAAATATTCCTGTCTCTTCAACATCTGCCTCAGCAGTACAGTCTCTGTAGTCTCCAGCCTTTCTGAACAAGTAGCCTGTGGTCAAGCAGGTTTTAGGTGAGCCAAACCCCTTGCTAGAAACCCAGGTATTTGGAGCTCACATAGTATTTTCCCTGTCGTACTTAGTCTTCTCTCAGTGACTGTAAAGGAAGCCTTTGCCAAAGGCTGCTGAAGGGTGAGCTGTCCCTGCGTAGGTACCCACTCACTTCCCAGAGGACTAGGGCTCATAAACTAGAACTTTAAAGGTAAATCAATGGCTCCTATGATCTGTTAATTGATATCGTGGAAGTTTAAAGGGAACATTCAGGGAGTCAGCTAGCCAAATATTAGTGGGGAGCCCTGGGAAGAGCAGAGGTTTTAAAATAAAACAGCTTTTACAAGTGAAGGAGCAGGCTAGCCCAGACTTTTTCAGAGTGCTTGTTCCTTACAGACATTATCTCTTTAGGGGAGAAAAAAAAAATTATCTTAATTCTTCTGTTTTAAATAATGTATGTAGCTAGTACTCCTTTAGTGTGTTGGGAAATGTCTGCCAAACCCAAGATCAACTTAAATATATTTTTTCTGAAAGTGGAATTAAGGTAATTCGCTCCAACCGTAGGCTTTTCACTTGCAGGACTCATACCCTCAGCTGTCAGTTCAAACTGTGGGGCTGTTTGCAGGAGCAGGCCCCATTTAGGGTTGGTATCTACTAATTCTGACTTTTCTGAAGATTGCTGGGGAAAAGGGATTTGAGTTCCCTGGGATTTTTGAGAGTCTGTGCTTTGCATAGCATCTTTTGGGGTGGGTCGACGCTGTAATTCCTTATTGTTTTATGGAGGTACGTAGTGTAAGCATGAAAGGGTATTGGTTACAACACCCCTACTTCTCCTCCTGTGAGAAGTGATGAAAGATGTAATAGAGTTGGTTTGTACGAACCGGTGAGAGTTGCGGGTTGGCCGGCTCCTTATTGATCTTTGAATGTGTATCGTCATGCATAAACCTGTTCAGTATTTTCCTTAATGACCTGGATGATGGAACGGAGCTTGTGCTTATTAAATCTGCAAGTGTTTCAGGCTGGACCGTGAGCACACTGAAAGGCAGGAGTAGAATTCTAAGTCACCTTAAATTAAAGAAACAACTGGAAAGTTTAAGCCTAGGAAAAACTGCCTCTTTATGAAAATAGCAAACTATGGGAATGGGAAGGTAGTGGAGTTTCCATCTTTGGGAATCTTTAAGGACAGTTAGAAAAACATCTTGTTTAGTTGATCATCTTTTGGAGATGGGAAATAGCTTCCCAAAATCCCTATCAGCTCTACTGTCAGGCTGGGTACTGTACTCTGCCCCCATTTGGTGTGAATGGGGCTGGGCACATGAGCAAATGACTGGGTTTGGGCTCCTGAGACTCTGTGTATTCGGTCACTTCGCAGGTTAGGCGCAGAAGTGTGAGCACTTACACCTCGCGTAAGCGGTAACTGCTTTTCACGTGGTTAAAGGTGATCTAGCTTTGTAGGAGAGCCTGCTGCTGCAGTGGACTACAACCCGCTCTACGTGCGTGGTCATCCTGAGGAACTATAAAGTTGTCACATGCAAATGCAGGTTAAGTTATGAAAAACTGGCTTTTGAAGTGTATCTTAACACCACGAGAGTGTAGTAACCTACCAGACTTGTGAAGAAGTGCTGAGAGAGAATAAATTTGATAGCCTTGCCCGTAGGTGAGCTCCTGATGGGCTCGCTGTAGTTGGTCAGATATTCTAAAGATAGGTTGAAATGGATTGTGCTTTTATTCCATTGAAGAATATGACATGAAGTTCATTACAAATACAGCAAGTAAGAAGGTCAGACACCTTGCTGCTTCACTGAGGAGTCTGATTAATCAACTGTTGATCTATAGTGAGAGAAACAATGTAATTAGAAAAATGGATTAACTGTAAGTAAGCTTAAATCACACAGTTTAAAAAATTGTACAGAAAGCAATCTCCCTTGCAAATTACATGCAAAATAAACTTGGTTTTGTGAGCAGTTTACTTTTCCTTTAGAGATGAAGCTTTGTCTGTGTTGAAAAAGAAGAAGAAGAAAAAAAATAATCCACCACAACAAAAAAACCCCATAAACCCCAATGACAAACCAACAAAAATGCCTGTCTGTTAGCTAAGTAAGTGTGGTAACGACCATATTGCTTTTCTGGAGTTCGGAGTGTGGATCTTCCTATACTGGCAAGGTAAGCGCTGGCAGGAAGGGGTGTAATGCGTCTTTACAGTGCGACCACAGCTATTATTTTGTCAGTAAAGATAAAAACCATTTCTGGTGGGGGAAAAAAACTTAAACCCCAACCAAAAACAAAAAACCCAAACTCCCAACCATGAAGTATCTTCCAACCCAAACCCTAGAACCAGCGCCAAACGAAAATGCAGTGCAACCCTCCTACCCAGAATGGTTTTGTGTGCCCGTAAGAGCCGTGTAGCTCGGGAGCGGGGTGCTGCGCCGCGGAGGCTGGGGAGCAGCGTTATCTCTTCTCTTGGGCCCAGGAAATGTGCAGCGTGAGGTTACACTTTCTTTGTGACTCCAGGTTGCTATAAATGTGGAAAAGAATGTAACACAAATAGTGCGTGAATGCAACTGTGCAAATGAGTCCCTTTTTTTGTACCTGTTCTCTAGCTCACTCTAAACCATTGCATCTCCCTCTCCAGCAGAGGAAAGAGGTGGCTCTTTCCTCAGCCTTCTCCTCATTTCTTTTCTCTCTGTCTAGCTTGCAGCTTGCTGGGTTCAGGCAGGCAGATGGGTGCCCCTTACTGAAAGAGACAAAAGCTTTCATTTATTCCTCTTCTGAACAGGAACATGGGGCCATAAATGCTCCCCTACCTGAGCGGGAAACAGGGCTGTGTGTTCTCCCCTCCCCGGCCGCGGGGTGATCTGGCGGGCTCTGTGCCCGGCCGCTCCCTGCCGAAGGCTGCCTTTATGCAGGGAGCAGCCCAACCGGGGCAGAGCTGGAGGGGCACAGGCGCAGCAGGCAGAGCAGTCAGCGGGAACCGGAGCGCTGATTTTGCTGTATGAAAGACCCGAAGAAGTAGCTTGCAGGCCGTTTAAGCTAAAAGCTGGCGGAGGCTCAGTTGGCTGTCTCTGCGTCTCAGGACTCGTATTTTGGTGGTGCTTAGTATTTTTGGAAGCTTAGCCCAACTTTGTTTCTGTTGTCAATAAATGTTTAATTTTACCCATTTTGCATTTGATATGCATCATCTCTTCTCAGACCTAACCTACTTACTCAGCCAGTGACAACGTCCAAACCTTTTAGTGTGTTGTTCTCTCAGCCACAGAAGTAACCAGCGCAGAAGTAGCTGTGGACTGCAAAACCTTTCTGGTTGCTAATGTGTCACTGAGCTCTCTTTGTGCCTTGCAGAATTTATTTCTCTCTTGTTTCTGCTGGTCATCTGTTCCCAACTATCTTCCAGCAGGAGCCTTGTTTTATGTGCTGGTGGTGGGACATCTTCCTCACAGCCTGTTTCCTCATCTGCTTCACTTATCTCACCGCTTTCCCAGACTCTCTTGCCCTTTTCTTTCTTCGCCTTGCAATGACCTTCTCATCTTCCCCCTCTCACCCTTTTCTATTGTTCCTTTCTCTTTTTTTTGATTGTTTTTCCCTGTTTTGTTGCATCTCCCTTGGCTGTTCCTTACTCCCCAGCGGCTCCATGTGTTTGTGATTGTTTGCCAAGTGCAGGACATCCAGTGGGGTTGGCCAATGCGTGTTTTTGCAGCTGCTGCGTGAATCCAGAAGGGACGTTTTGGGGTATGGAAGCTGCTGTTTGCTTGCTGCTCTGTATGCATGAGTTACCATCTCAAGCGTAGGCCCCCTACGAGAGCTGAGGGAGAATGGGAAAGGAATTTTGAAGCGGTCAGCTTTTTATCCATAGTTTAGGGATTATGCCCACAGTGGGTGAGTTAGATATACAACTTCCCAGCTCTACAACTTTTATCTCCCCTGTATCTAACAGTGCTAAATTCCAGTAGGATTTTAAACAGTGAACACACTTTTGTACTGAAGTTTAAGTCAGTTATAGATTAGATTAAGGCACTTTCTGTTGGGAGGGAAAGTATGCAAAGATCTTTAAAGGTCGCCGAGTGGGAGGTGATCAGCAGAACAGACCGTGTGTGCAGCTGTGTGCGAGCTCCTTGGAAGATAGCTCTATGGGCTGACTCAGGGCAGTGGGATTTCATGGTTCCATGTTTCTGTTTGCTGGTAGCTGTAGTGGTTGGGGGATTAATAGTGAGAGCTCACAATTTACTTGTTAGGGTGTTTTTCAGCAGTTCGCTGCCCTGGCATGTCTAAGCTTTGGGAAGTATTGTGTGTTGTTAAGGTGACTGATTTCTGAGAACTTGTATCACAAGGAGAAGCCATCCAGCGTGATGGATCCAGTATGTAAGGTGGGTTTGGGGGAGAAAGTGAGATACAATTGAACGGCTTTGAGATTGGAGTCAACTGATGTTAAATAGAGTTCTGTTAACACCTATGAGCCAGTGTTAAAATCATGCAATTGGAAATCCTCCAATGCAGTGGATAGCTCAGAAGTTGGTAAGGTTTCTCTGCTGGGCTGTTGTGTAGCTGAATCGTCCTTATTTTGCAGGGGCTTGGTAGGAGACTGCTGCAGTTGCTGCGTGGGGGTGGTGATGGTGTTCAGATTCCTGTTAGCCTTTTTCTGCCCAGCCCTACTGTGAATTGTTCTCCTGCTTTGAGTCCAAATTAAGATACTGAATTTTCACAGTTATCTAGTATCCGGAACACATGAAGTATAATTTCTGTCTAACTCAAATACAGTGTGAACAGCAAACCCAGGGGCTTTTGGTGTGGGGTTTGATTCTTTTCAACCAGCGTGAAAGGCTTCTAAAATACATTGAGAAAAATGCAGCTACTTAAAACTTAAAAATTTTGAGATAAGTTTTCTATGCAATGACATTTGTTATCTCAGTATTTTCTTTAGCTGCAGACATTATTTGAAACAAAATCTGGCTGTAAGTCTCCGGAGCTGTAGATATTTAATTTCTATTTTCAAGATGCATCACTAAAATCAAAATTCAGTGTGATTTGTGATTGCTTAACTGTGCAACGTGCCTTATTCAGTCATGGTGCCTATCGTGTTTTTCAGCCGAGAATTCTGTTTGTGGTCACAGGGGTAAAGTAATTGTGCATCCTAAGGGGATTATAGTAGTTTGGAGTTGAGAGCTTCTGGTTCTTCCTTCCTCTTTTATGTTTTTGTTTTCAGCGTTAAGGTGGATAGGCCAGAACAGCTATGTTGAGTCAGATTTTTCCTGCAATTTTTTTAAAATATGGAAGTTTTCTGTTTCTCAGTTGAATAAAAATGTGCTTCATTCTATAATTAACTCGTTTCACCGTTTAGAGAAAGTTTTCTTGCTGTTCTGGTTAAATAAATCACCTTGTCTTACGCTGACAAGTTAAAGGGTAGCTTTAACATCAGATAGTTTTGTGTTCAGTTGTTCTTTTTCTATTTCCCTACTCTGTTCTGTTTCTGGATCGTTATTGATCTCGAATTGCCAGGGAAAGCACAGAAACACCACGTCTGCGCAATGTCTGCCAAATCTGGCGTGTGTCAAAAAAAGTTGAAGTTCTGACATTCCAGTGAGTTAAATTGCTGAACATACCTGCATGATGATTGCTGCTGTGTTGAAGGGGAAGAAGGGAATGTTGGGCCACTGACCTTGCAACTGCAAGGTTAAATCCCCCTCTGTGCTGACTCAGATGTGGGGTGGTGGTGGCTGATTAATCAGTCATGTGTGCCAGTCCACCTGTAGTGTTACAGCTAGCAAATTAAATCACACTGGGTAGAAATGACAGCAGCTCGGTGTTTTAGGCCAGCAAACATCAGCTTTCATGGAAACTCATGTGAAAGAAGCCAGGGATTTTTTTGGGGTGTGTGTGTGTTTTTTTCCTCACTAATATATTCTGTAAAAAAGCAAAAATCCCCAAACCATAAACCTATATGTATCCAGGGCTAGAATTCAGTCTTGCTGCCTTTAAAAGAAAGAAAAAAAAATCAACCAGTGAATATTTTAGGTAATAGAAGAAATAGCAGTTATGAACACATGGTACTGTCTTCAATGTACTTTTGCTCTCACACCAACATACAAAAGATAGGGGAGGAAATCGATGCAAAACCATTGCAGTAACTAAGTGGATCCCTATTAGTTTTCAGGCAATTGATTTTTAGTAGGCATTTGTGTATGTTGGCTGCTCTTTTGCTGTGAGTGGGGTGGTATTTCCAGTTAGATTTTTAACTGTCAATGATTTACCAAGCATGTTACATTATAGATTATGTTCCACAGAAGGAATGGTGGGGGGGGAGGAAGGAGAGAAAGAAAAAAGTCTTTTTCTGGTCCCAGGTGAAGGCTGAATTTTTCTGCAATGTTATTGTTACAGATGACTCTTCTAATGTGTTGATTTTTTCCAGTGCCATTGCTTTTCATGATCAGGTCTGGGTTTATTGAGAGGTTTATACTATAATCAGATTGACTTCATGGAAAATTCTGCTATATCATTTCACTGATGCAGACAGATCCCATAGAAAGTGTAGAAGAACGGTTTCAAACTTTATATTTGAATTTTACTGCTTTTCAGGTAGTTGCGTCAGTCCTGATTAGATTTGGTCAAATATACTCAAGAATCCTGTGTTGGAGCTGTGATGCACAGTGTAATGCATGAGATTAATCCATTTTCCTACTGTAGGGCACAGCTACTAACTCTGCCCCTTTTAAGGCTTGTATTCATAATATATCATTAAAAAAAAAAAAACCACCACTTTGTATTCATACCTTACCTGCTAAGCTGTTTGAGCTTCAGCAAATGAAACTGAATTTGTAAGCTACTAAAGGTGACTAAAATGGGAGCGGCGATAGCAAGAAAGTCTGGCATTGCAGTAAACTGGGTCTATTGATCCTGAAATGAAAGTTCAGTGGAAAAGCTGATGGAAAAAGTAACAGAGCACGAAAAGACAAGCTGCACAACTGATTCAAATGAACGGGCTGCCTGTGAACATTCATGTGAAAGATACGCTAATACAAACAACGCAGAAGAAACCATAATGGAAAAAAATACCACCAGTATAGTGACTTCTCGAGTATACATAAGACACATTCTCTTATGGAAAAAGAAGTTTGTGGTTAGTCAAATAAATGTGGTGTGGAGTGTCTGTGAAAGCGGGAACTGAATACCAAAGGTTTCTCTGCAAAAACCGGTCTTGAGCCTGTAATGACTGGAAGTCCAGAGCTTCCGAACGATCAATGTGAACATGCTACTTGATCATAATGCGTATTGAAAGGCAAATGCAATCAAAGTCCATTATAGTGTTTCACTGGGTACAGTAAAACAATGTCAACTCCGAAGAAATTTTGAAAAGGGCTAAAAGGCAGCTGTAGAGAGGATGCAAATTGCTGTCACTCGTTACGCATGTGGCTTACAGAATGTAAAGAATTCGTCCGTGGGAAGGAAGCTCATTAGAAATATAACTGACTTCCCCGGAGTGAAATATGGGAAAAACTGACATGGCATCTGGCCATTTCAGGCAAGTCAGTTATACTGATGAGCGAACTGATGCGTGCTTTCTCAGAGTTGGACTTCTGAGCTTATAGTCGCACCGTATATGTAAATGGACAGAGTAGTTTTCCTACAAACTTGACTGAACAATGGGGAACAACCAGAGGAGAATGGTGGTTGAGGGTGATCAGGGAAGACGCCCATCCTGTAAGAGATGCCACGTGGGAAATTTTATGGCAGCCTGTTAGAAAAAGGTGGCACAGGGCAAGGAACAGTCAGAGTGGTTTGGTTGTCAGCATAAAAATTCGAAAAATTATGTATTCTTTTTCTTTCAAATTGATCATACAGCATAGCTGGTCCCCCATAACACCACTGGATTTTGTCTTCAATATCGCGGGTAACAAAATATGGAGATAGAAAGAGGAAGGGAAGGTGATACCCAGAGTTAACAAGAAAACAATATTGTATCTCTGCCCAATTACTGAAAAGGTAGTGTGGCACACACTCGTAAAACTGTATGCATATACACTCTATGAAAAAAGGATCTGATATGTAAATCAGTTCTTTTGTAAACTCTTAAGTAAAGACTTATTTCTATACTATATTTCTGATTTCATTTTAGACTATTGCAGAGGTTTTAGGGGGTTTTATGACTGAAGTTGAATTTTGTTGAAGTTTGAAGATCCTTGAGGTAACTTAATTGCAGTTGGGAAAAAAATAATTGTACTGAAGCATTTCAATTCATCAGTCTTCTGACCACCACAAAAGTCCCCTGGGGCCCCAGGTTTGTTTGAGTACTGGTCTGCTTCTGTTTTTCATAAGCGCTTCTCGATCTTGTATGTGTTCACAATGAACTTCATTTGCACCATGCATAAACTACACGGCCACAGACAGTGGAGAAATGTGTCAGGATTTATTTTTAAAAATGCTTTTTGGTTTTTGTATAAACAGTCTGGGATGATCAAAATGAAAGACCAAGCATAACCCAGATGAAGGGTCAGCATCTGTGTAAACTTGAATGCCAAGCACATGTGTGGCTGGATTGTATCCTCCACAGGAATATGTGTTAGTTATCATGTGGGTTTACAGCATTTAAAAAAACCACAAAACAAAACAAAACCCCAATGAAAAACCCCCACCAAAACAAACAAAAAAACCCTTAACCCTGACTCAACTAGTATAAATACACTTGCAGAACGAAGATTTCAGAGTTGACATCAGATTATATCTAGTCAGAAATCCTGAAATGGTCTTCTACATACTTAAGGCTGAATCACATAACTAGTTCCTGGCTCAAGACAACCAAATTGAGAGCAGTGACGTGTCCCCTATCGTGTTTAGAGCTCTATAGTATATATTTAATCCACACCCTTCTGTAATTTCACTTTTCTGTAGGAATTGAACAGCTGAATAATTAACCTGCGTTTCAGCCTGTGTGTTGTGTATTAATGTAGTCAAGCCGACAGCTTTAGGCAGAGAAAATACATAAAATGTGTCAGGGAAACATTCTGAATAAATTCTGCTTTAATTGGAGAGGACTGTAGCATGAAAGCATGACAACAGAAAGTTCAGTGCTTTAATATCTAAAATTAGCTATCACTATAAGTACTGATGGAGTAGAAATATATTTTCAAAAAGCTGCTAGAAAGTGTATGTTCATATGGTGACTCCACCTCTCAAAGAGCTCTGCTTTTATCCTTGAAGGGTATTGCATCGGCACAGATCAAAGTCATCAGGCATATGTTGCTTTACAAACAATTTATCTATTTTCTTTTTCTTCTAAAAGATATGCCAAATAGAGAGTTATTAAGCTTTTCAAGACAATTTGAGTAAGATGAAACTTGTCGGTGGTGTTGAGCTGCCAAAACCAAATAATATAGTGTCAACATTAGAAGAACAAACTATTCCCCGAACAGCCTGTTGGGTTCTTCTGCCAATCAGACTGCACCATATTTCACTCCTCAATATGATCTGTAATTCCATTATAACTCCCCCAGACAGCGGTAAAAATACTTCAGGTAGATCTCAAGCGCTTCAGCAGCTCGGGTTATGGAGGAGCAAGGGATCTGTGTTACACCAGTACAAGTCAGCAGCGTTGCCTTTAGCGTTGAAGATGAGGACGTAGCCAGTCTGGCCTCTCGGTGAGCCACACGTGTCTTATTTGCTGCTTCTGTAAGTGCAGATGGACCGCAGGGGACGGACACAGCTCGAATAAGTGTCTGTTTAACGTCCAGACCTGTGAAGTGTGAGTGGAAACGAATCATAATGAGATGAAATTCCAGTGAGCTTGCCTTCTGTGTCTGATCCTTGAGGTCACTTCCAACCTTAATGATTCTATTCTATTCTATTGCCGTGTACGTACGAGTAGCAGAAGAAAATCACAAGCCATCACCCTTCAAGGATTTATCTTGTCCGTCCCCCCTCCCTTTTTTCCCCCTTGCACTGTGTTCAGCTGCAGCGTTTGGAAGAAAACTAAGTACCCAGATTATGTGTTATTTACATAGATCGACATCAAGGAAAATAAAGCCTTTGCTGTTGCTGCTGCTGCATTTGTGAGACTCTGCAGGCGCATTATGACGTTTTCTCTTGTTTAAAATACAAGACTGGAAGTGAAAAGATGAGCTGCTGTCTTGAGCATAACTGTGCTAACATGGTAAATGTGGTGGTTGTCCAGACAAATCTCATTTTAATTCTTTGTAAAGATCATAAGGAAGCATAAGGAATTTATAAACTTTGCTGAAGTAATGCAACTTGAGTTTATGATGGTACAAATTGGCAGTTGATGCTGATGAGAAATGTAGCTGGGCAGATGAAAAGAAAATTGCTAGAGGGATGAGGGAAATGTATGGCCGTATGGCAAAGCGTGTGGTTTCGCACGGAGATGATTGGTTTTATTTCCAGCAGCAATCAGTTCAGAGAAGTATTTCAATTACTTTATTACAGATGACCTCTGAAACTGCCTTTAAAAATTAAGAAAAAAAAAAATCTGATTGGGTTAGTCGAACTCCCTGGAAGATTAAACAGTGAAATCTGTTACTCTACAAAATTTTCCAACCTCTTTCCTGTATCCATAGTTTGTTATTGTAGGATTTCTGAAGAGATTTGACTTAGTCACTTGACTGTTTTGCAAAGTGAAAGGCGGTGTGAGAACATCAGCTTTTCGAAAGAATCTCTGAACAAAATCAGATAGGCTCCCAGGGAGGCGGGAGGGAAGTAAGACGGGAAAAATGATAGCCTTGGCTTGCTATCCTGAAGGCTAGAATGCTTGTTTGGCATTTGGCGTCTGGGTGTTTCAGGACGGAAGGCAGAATGGGTTCACAGAGAGCAGACCTGGCACTGGGAAATCTGACTGCTGTACTGTAAAGGTAGCCTCATCCTTCTTCAGGATTACAGTTTTTAATCATAATTAGAAGTTTCTGATACCCTAGAATTTGGAGATGTTCCCCAAACACATTAACTAGGAAGGGATAATAGCTTAAGTCCAGATTTTTTGTCGCGTACATAGTGCAAACCACATTAACTGTAGCTCCCCTGCTGTGTTTTGCTGTTTGTACAAGTTTGCGCTCTCGTTCCAGATAACAAGTTCCTATTTTTGCAATAATATCAGAAAGCATCAAGTTACTTCTAGGTTTCTGAATTTTCCCTCTGAGTTAGTTGGACAGCTTTACAGACCATCCAGTTCTGAATTGAAGACTGAAAAGCATAGCATGAGAAATTAATTGGGATGAGGGGAAAGTCTCATGTCTCATGACATGGTTTGCCACATTTCTGTGTGGCACAGATTAATTTTTTAAGGGAAGTATTATGTATAGCTCAGGTTTAGTTTCTTTCTAAAGTGGTACAACATTTTGCAAACAATAATGGATCGCACATTTTTTGCGTAGGTTGCAGTTTGGTGTATTTGGACTGTGATAGTTTGATTAAGTAAAACATCCCACAAACCCAGTTAGAAACATTTACTCAGATTGTAGCTGCAGAGGAACTGATTGTGCTTTTGTGTCATAACGTGAGGGCACATCCACCTTTTTATTCCAGTAGAGTATGTTTGTGATTACTTTCGTTCGGCTCTTACTGTGGAAATGCTTTCTGGCTCTCCCAGCTCACGTATGTGATTGCGTATGACCATCGATACCACAGTAAGTTTGCGTTCCTGTGCATAGAAGAATGGCAAAAAAGTCTTCCCATATTTTTGTTTTTTCCTTTCATCGAGCGTAGAAGACTGGGATCTGCACTTCTAGTAGAATTAATAGTGTATCCCTGTTCGTTGCACTGGTCCTCTTGCACGCAAGCTTGTTAGCTGAGGAGTAACTTTCATGTGGTGAGGACTTGAGTCTTCTCACGCGATTGCATTGAAGAACCAAATTAGTTGTTACGTGGAAAATTGGAAATAAAGAGGGGAATCGCCAACCTTGTGCTCTTGCGAGAGTGGGTAGGAGCTAGTTCAGGACCGTCCCTCTCTGAAGTGCATTCAATACTATGTTGACTTGTTATGCAAAATGCATGTAAATTTATGTAAATGCACATGCAGAATAGCTTTGACCCTCCAGCTGTTGGCAAGACGCCAGGGTGGCCCCAAGTACTACAGCACTTTCGATCTCTATATCCTGGCAATTTCCTGGGATTATATTATCATTTGATATTTAATGCGACTTTCAGCCACTTAACAGTCTGATCGGTTTCCCTTTTACCACCGGCTTTGCTGGCGCAGAAGTAAACAAGCGTGTTTATCACCCGTGGGATCAGTAAGTGCTAATGAAGTCGCTGTTGCTTGCGTTCTACGTTTGGTTTCGTGACGGACGCGGTGTAATCGAACTAGTAGCGCTGTAGTTGTGCCACAGCTCAGCAGGAAAGGTAAAGACATGAGGCCAGCATGGCAAAGGCTGGGCTGGCGAAGCCTTGTGCTGGTCCCTGCCATGAGGGTTAGCTTTGCGAGGGCTTCCCCGCTGGCCTTGGGGAGCTCCCGTAGCTCGTGGAGACCAGCCAGCTTGGTGGCACTTCAAGACTTGATGTTTCAGATGGCGTCATTTGGTTTTCGTTCCAGTGACTCTGTGTTTACAGGGGAAGTGGAAGCGAGAGTCCGTGACAAACTCGAACCACTGTGGGGTTTTTGTTTGCTTTTTTTAGAAGTTGGCTACAGCGTGCCAAAGCTGGCTTTGTTTTTGGAAGGAATACTGCCTGTCTCGTTACATGTGGAAATTCTGTATCTAACATTTCTGAAAGCGTACTTTGATGTCTCTCTTAAGTGTATTCTTCCAGGAATCCCTAACAATACTTTACCTTTGTTTAATTAAAAAAAAAAATAAATCACTGTGGCACATTATATCACCACAATGCAGGACACTGGATTGTTCAGGTTTGAATTTCTAGGTATTCTAATTCCTGGTCTCAGCTATGCCTTTTCAACTGACTAACTAATTGTTTGCTGTCCCTGGCAGATATTTCCAGTGGATGTTCTGTGTTAAAAGTTTGAGGTTTGGGGTTTTTGAAGCAATATTTGCATATGTAATTAATTGCTGACGATGATCAGGAAGTTATTTTTGTGAAAGCAGCACTGACTGTGTAGCCCTGGAATTTCTTGCAAAGTGATATTTCTTTTGCAGTACACATTGTATTAAACTGTACAAGTAATTTCCGTGTTCATGTGTGATGCTTGATTTATAGAGAAAAATGTGATTGTCTAATTTGCCCGTGGAAACTATTTCAATTATAGGCTCCCAGTCATGTAATCAAATATGTAAAATAAATGAAAAGACAACAAATAAAGCATCTCTTCTCTCTGCGCTCCAGCCAGGAATTTTAATTCCATTTAAATTAGCAAGACCACTTGTATCTTTTAATTTTGTACTTTCCTTTGACAGTAATATTATAGGGCTAATGACATTTTCTGGACACTGTTAGTCTTGTATATCGAATCCTTCTTCTTGCATTGTCATTTCCCTGTTGTTACTAGTGAACTTGCTGTTCATCAGCTCATTCCAGGCCTTGGAAATATGACCAAGCCTGTTCTTGCACGTATCAGTGGACGTTGTTTTTCAGGAACAGACACACGTGGTGGGTTTGTGAAGCAGAAGGATCACGCTGCCTTCACACATGCATGAAAACAATGTACTTGGTATCAAGTCACCTGGAAAGTACTTTCAAAAACTTTCATGAAATAGTTGTGAGAATAAAAAATAAAAAAGCTGTTACATCTCATGATCATGGTTTTCTCCTGAGAACGCTTCACGGATGCTTTCTTTTCACATTGCTCCCTGGCTCCCGACCTCCGCCTGTTTGCAACATGGTGTCCTATCCTCTAGTTGAGCAGCTCTGCTCAAAACCACTTGAAGTGTAAGACATTGAACCTGATGATGATGTGGGTTCACCTCTTCCCGCAGGCCCATCTCACCAGTAGCCATGCCCCTGTACCCAGGGCATCTAGAGCAGGAATAATACAGTGCAGGGTTTTCTAGAGCAGTTTGTCAACCTCCTGTTGACAGGAGTCAAGTGCTGGCTTCTGTTGAGCTTTGTCGCAACCGTGATTGGTATTAACAGTATGGAGATGTCCCTTAAGAAAAAGGAAAAAAAAAATAATCTCGTGTGTACTCTTGCGCTTGGATTGTGTTGCTTTTATGTGTCTAGTAGCTGTAGAATTTCTTGTTAACCTTGAAGGTCTCTTTCTAAGTAAGCAGCAGCTTCTTTCTTTACCAAATGGAAAAATCTGTGGAAAAAGAGAAACCCTTCCAAAAAAAAAAAAAGAGTGAGAAGTGTAAGGCAAGTAGCTTTGAACTAAAGACCTGGTTTGAAAAGGCAGATGACAGGATCTGTTGGATTTTTTTTTTTAACCTCCTATTGGGCTCGTTATATTTTTCTAAATGTTTTCCAAATAATAATCCACAATGAAATTGAAAACAGTGTTTGTCGGGCTTTTAGAGCTCTCGTGCTAACGACGACATCATACTAGAGTTAAATTTTAGACACAAACAGTGTACAGAAGCATAGAATAAAGACCCTTTGCACAAAGAGAAACCTACTTTCACTGGTTTAAAAGGTTATTTGATGGCGTTTTTTACTGCCCTGGACTTTGCAGAGTCCTGTAGCATTCTGTGGGCGCTAAGTCCTCTGTAGTGCTAAAAAATCCTTTGTAATGAAGATTTTCAGTGTTTGGGGTTTTTTTTGGGAAATAAATAACTTTAGTTTCAAGTCCTGCTTTTTGTATTAAAAAAATACTGAGTTTTCCTATATTTAGACATTTAGTTTTAGTGATTCTTACAGGAAGAGGAGGATTATCTTTGTAGAGTTCTTGTCTTTCCTTTTAAGTGTAAAGGCTTACAGATGTAAGCACTTGATAAGCGAAAATGCCATCTTCACCCATTAACATTGGTAGAATCTTTGAAGCAACTTTCAGCTGAATCAATGATTATGATGGAGAAGGGACTATTTAGATTAAAAAATTGATTCAGTTGTGTTGCCAATCAAAGTTGCCATTGGATCTCAATTATAAAGCTATTAAAAAGCTGTTGCACTGGTCTTTAACTGCAATGCATAATATCGCTCATTTGTAATAGCATTAACGTAGTCACTTAACTTGACTCTGCGGCTATTGATGCCGATATATCAGCTGCCCTGCCGCTTTCTCAAAGCAACAGAAAACCCCAGAGCCTCAAGCTACTGACAGATGCAGAATTTTTCCCTTTTCTGTAGGATTTTGTTTTATCAAGGCCTCCAGACATGTCGAACTTCAGTGATCTTGGTGTGTGGTCTTGAACCCTAGGCTTTCAAAAAGCTTGCTTCCACTAAGGATTTTCCCCTCCTTCTTCCAGATACTGCGTACCATCGCTTCTATTCCTAGCGGGACAGCATGCGCAGTGCTTGGCTCTGCGCTCTTTAGGGTGGAACACAAAACTTGGTAGTGTTTTCTTTTTTTTCCCCTTGATTTGATTTCGCATCACACTCTCAGTAACTCATTTTCTTTTAGACTTCATGTTAGGGGAATTGCAAAAGAGAAAGAGAGAATGTGTTTGTGGTGAAAGCCATGCTTTGCTCTTAGTTGGACATTGTTAGAAGGAAAAGTTAAAAAAAGTTATTTCTCTGTTTCTCAGCAATAGTCTCCTTGTGATAACAGCGTTTTTCTGGAGCCCTCAGATTTAAGAGACCTCAATCAAAAGATGCATGTAGGTGTCAGTATGTTTGCATGCCCTCACTTGATTGGTGATCCTTTTGGTAATGGTCTGCCCTGGTTTCTAGCCACAGGGTTTACTTTGTCACCTGCGGAAGCGTGATCAATTTAGAGTTTTACAGAGAACATTCATTCCCATTCACCTCTGCCACATCGCACTGTTCATGCAGGAATGTGAGATTTGGTCTTGGAGAATGGTGGGCGGGATAGCTCAGGCTCTGGTGAGAGAGAAACCTGGAGGGTAAAATGAGATGGTACAACCTGTTGCTTTTTCCAAGCAGATTAAGTCATCTTTGAAATTAGTTTAATTTGTTTTGCTTCTTCCTTGTTGTTTGTGTAGATTTCTCTTACCCCCATGTTAATGTGAGACAGTATAAAGAGGCCCCATCCCTGGCAGTGTTCAAGGCCAGGCTGGATGAGGCTTTGGGCAGCCTGGGCTAGTGGAGGCTGTCCCTTCCCATGGCAGGGGGGTTGGAATTAGATGGGCTTTGAGATCCCTTCCAACCCAAACCATTCTACAGTAAGAAAAATTTCAGCATTGGTTATACACCCAAGTTAGCCAGTCTGCTGGATTTTTATTAAAAAATGAAATGAGGTATTGTGACCGGCTGTCAAGTTGCTAATTTGTCTCTCAGATGTATGTGTCAGACAGCCTTGCGAGTAGAAATACTAACCTTATGAATTTGTTCAGTTGCGGTACAGAAATGTATGTTCTTTAATTGTTCGCTTCAGGATCACAGAAACAGAAATGCGATCTCATCAATATGCACTCGAGGCTTAAGAGCTCCATGCTGTTACATCTGTGTAGTTTCGGAAGTTTAAAATAGGCTTTGCAGATGTTGGGAGTAATAGAGTATGTTGTTTACTTTTTATTCATTTCCATCGTATGTCATGCTCTATACATGAATAGTCAATCATATTGGAGTATATCTTCTATAAGGATTTCCTGTGCTTTCAATGTGTCTTGTTTATAAATATTTAACTTTGGTTAAATTTGGGTTAGGCAATGTTTCACAAGGGTCTCTTTCCTAAGCATGAAATGCAAGTTGATTTGCTTTCGAGGTACCAAATCCTTGAGTTATTGGTGGCTTTACCAATATGGATGTCTTGCAATCGTACCACAGTGCTTCTGAAATAAGGCAGCAGGGTTTTTTTAAAATATACGGTGAAACAGCCAGAAGTCAATGCCAAAGATCATCCATTGCAACTTGGCTTGTGTTGCTATGATTAATGTTCAACGTGCTGCAACTTACAGCTTTAGTGATACCAACAAAATAGGAAACCTTAGCTGTAAACTGGTAAGTTGATCTCTTTTCTTAAAAAGGTTCTCATCATAGGAGATCAGTGTGACATCAGTTTTGCTAGGCAATATGTCTTTTGTAATGCTTTGAATTTTGCTTCAGCGTGGACCCCGATGGGCAAATTGTTGGTTATTCCTTTTATGCTAAGACAAGTTAGTGTCTGTTATGCCCGTTACATACGTGAGCAATTGGTACTGCTTTCGTTACTGCCTGAATGCGCTTTTACTAACACATTCTTCTTTTACCTGAGTTCCTGTTGCAGTAGTTTTCCGCCTCTCTGCCATATATACATGTATGAAGTTCTAAGGAATAAAAGTAAGATTAAATTCAGTCACTGACTTGATCTCCAGACTCACTGTTGTCTTGGTCCATCCGTTGTTTTCTAATAGAAAGTGTCCCTACAGCCGATGGAGGAAAGCTGAAAGGATGCTGTTGAGCTCGTAGGTTTTCAAAAGAGTTCCTTGCATTACTTTAGGAAAGAGTAAAATATAAAACTAGCATTTGCTGTAGATAGGATCAAATTTTCTATACGGATTTTAACAGCAACTGCAGTTTGGGGGAGAAACATTTCTATCTTAGCCAGCTGGAGCTGCATTGGACTGTAACTTAGCATTCACTCTGGATTTTTGGTGTCCATGTGTTCATAACCACAAATCTCGTCAAATTAGATCCAGCACTTGCATTTATGTGTGCAGTATATTATCTTTGAAAGATAAGCTGGTATGCAACTATGCATTTTAGTGTACAATCAGACTTCAACCGATAAATGGTCAGCCACGGTGCCAAATCTTTCTTACCGGTTGCAGTGTTAAACTCGCTCTGAACCATAATTTTTTGATTACAGGATACTATAGGTATTCAATATGCAAACAAAGAAACGTTTGGGTTTGATTTTCCTCCATATGCAGTGCTTTATTCACACACTCTGCAACTAAAATTTGGGGGCTTTTAAATTTCTAAGCAACATGCTGCTAGCACTTAATATTTAAAATAGGCACAGAGTGCAAGTAATTGTTTTATTGCCATCAACATATGTCTCTCCATAATTGTTTTGGCTTGTGCCCTGGGTGGCAACCGTGACTCTTAATATTCTCATCCCCGTGCCCCTTTTTCTTTCCTTGTTTAGGTTTTCTTAGTGGCAAAGAAATCGGGCTTTTAAAAATTTTTAGACTAAACTCTTATCTGTGCCCTATTGTCTCCGTGTTTTTTTTTGATTGTAATGTGGCCTGGTGAGGGAGGGGAGATAATATAAAATACAAGTGGTGTTCTCCAGTGTGGAAAACAGCCCTAGAGAAATTAGTGGGTGACTGACCGTCTTTTTCCGTATGAAACCCAAAGAACAACAGCAACGATACTTCTCTAGTCAGAGACTTAAAAGTCTATGTGTGTGTGGGAGTATTACCTTGAGATATATACCATAAAGAAGTCTTTACTTGAAAGGAGGACCCCAATTCCTCAGGCTTACCCGGGAAGGAACAGTAGTCTGGCTGATATGGAAAAATGAAAAAGAATTGCCAGCACCTTTAGAAAGGGGAGGGGATCGGTTATTGCTTGAAGATTTAGTAGTGGGTTGCACAGTCTTGTCTTCTGCCATTCAGAGACTTCCTGATGAAGTTTGAGGAGCTGGTCTCAGCTTCTAACAAACAAGTACTGTTGCAACTTTCTTGTAATCGCCCCCTTTCCCTCAGAAAAGTATTACATGTATGATTCATGCTATTCAGCAGAAGCATTTCAGCCGGAGGGTGTTTGTGTTGTGGTTTGGGTTCTGTTCTGAGTGTGTGAGGGCTCTGGTGCGTTGCTCTGTCAGGACCTCTGGTTTTGGAGCGGGTTCCCTATGCAGTCCTCCTGGTTGCCTGTGGAAAGCTGCCTGTCTATGAGGCTGGCGAGGGCTGGTTTGTGAAGGTGAGGTGTTTTTGGAGGGTGGTGGGATTAAGGATAGGGGAACAGGTGGCATCATGGTAAAGCTAGTTGTCAAATCGTGCAGTAGCCGTGCACTTTCGAACGTATGATTGTAAGCAGAAAGGATGAAATACATGGAATTGAAGCCCATGAAAAAAATTGTTTGTAAGAAGCGATGTTACGGGGAGGTGAGAGTAAGAGGGGTGGACACTTTTGTTAAATTGACTTTCACAGCCCATTCAGTGTGGAGTGAATACCTGATGTTTCCATTACGGGCTAGCATCGCTACTGCAGTAGGTGCTGGCCGAGAGCGCCCGGATCTGCTGAAGACAGACCAGATTGCTCTGGAGGCTTCTGTGGAAGTGTGTTCTGCTGTAGGAGACAGTGTGTCACCCTTAATACTTGTAATGACAAAGTGCAGTGGTGACATCGGCAGACAGGAGGCATGGCAACAGTACGTTTGTGACCGCTACCTTTGTGCCACACTGTAACTCTGCTCCCCAGAATTGGGAACCACCTGATAATAGCCAAGAACATCTTCAGCTTAGCTTTCTCTTCTTTCAAGATGGATGACAAGTGTGTCGGGATGCTACTGATTTCCTAATTATATATAAAAATGATACGAATGAGGGATAGTAACTTCTGCTTTCAGTTTGAAACATGCTTCTGAAGATCAAATATTCTAACGTGTCTTCAAAAAAAAGTTTATTAGTAGCTGGGGAAACAGTGCAAAAGATCAGCTATGCTTAAAATGTAATATATGCCACGTTGGCACTAATCATTTTGTGATATGTGGCATGATGCCTTTAATCACCTGTGAGAACTTTCAGGAATTGTTAACATTTTCTTTCATTTGTACAGCAATGTCATTCTCTGTTTTTTGAGGAAAGAATAACCCTCTGTTGGCTTATGCAAATAAATCATCTCTTAATGCACTTGAAACAGAATGATTCCCAAAGGAAGATGAGTGGCAAATCAAACTGGCTGCAAATGAAAGTAACCTCTCAGACCAGAGTTACAAATGTTTTATTCAGATGAACAAAGCGTCTTTATTTTAGCACTTTAATCCATTTTCCTTTTGCTTTTTTCCAAATAGTACTGTCATCCTGAAATGACAAGGATTGATCGTTAAATTACCGTTGCGTAATTTGCCTCATCATTCCCCTGTAGAGAGTGTTTGATTGAAAGTTCAAGTCTTTTCATGGGTATTGCTAATATGGAATTTCTAAAGTTTTGGGCAATATATTAGAATTTTTGACAAAAATGCAAACAGTTTTCTACTTGGATGATTAACATTTAATGAATAGCTTTGCAAAGGAACCAAATGTGTTGTTTCTAATTAGTTAAAGACTTGTATTCGTAGTGCATCCCAACATGATAGATTTTTCCCAAATTGCCTCTGTAGCTGCTTACTTAAAATTCTGGTCGCCTTTAACACGGACAGCATTTGCAGTTGGTTTTTTCCAAGTCACTTAAGTTTCTCTTGTCTATTAGTCTGCCGTGAATTATCTAGGGAGTAATGTTCTGTAAACATTTGTATAGTATTGTCATATTTTTAATGCTGTAAGGATGTCATTGTTATGGTTGTTAAAAAAAGAAGTCACTGTTTCTGGATGAAAGGTCTCCAGATAGGCCAATATGTTTTTGTGGAACTGCCCTCCGCCAGCTGTCAGGGATTATAGAGCTGTATTTATACCTGCAGTGCTTCTGGGGAAAGTTTTCTTGGAAAGGAGAAATGCAGCAGGTAGCGTTGTGTTGCTTTGGCCAGGTTGCAAAGCGGAGGGATGATTGGCTGCCTTTGACTGTATTCATGAGCTGGTTTTTTTTTTCCCTTTTCCTTCCCCGAACCTCCCTTTGCCGAGTGTGTCGGATCGCTGTCTCTCTGCCAGCGCTGCGTGTGTTTCCATGTTCAGGAGGATTTTTTGATGATCCAGCTCTTGGCTGCCAGAAGCGTAGTCAATGAACTGATGCTCCCAAGGTCATCCCTAATGCGCGTGGGTGTATTTCCTCGCTGTAAACTGTGTTCACAGCCATCCCAGGAAATGGAGCTGGCTTTGATTTTTTTGGCTTTGGCTCTAGCTTCAGACAAATCTGCCTCTTCACTTAAAGCTGGGGAGAGAAAGCTGACAAATATAGGGAAGAAAGAAGTAGAAACAGCGTAGTTTATTGGGCCAGTGGCTTTAATTAAAATCCCGGTACAAAGTTTACCGAATGCACGCTGCATAGTTTATGCTAAAGTTTAGTAAAAGCACATTTAAGCGCTCATTTGTTAAGCGGTTGGGTTTTTTTGGGCAAGGGATAGTTGATGCTGGCAATATAAAAAGATTCATTTGTATCTCTAGATTGTAGGCAGCCAATGTTCTTACGTTGTTGGTTTTATAATATTTACTTCTGATGCAAAGGGAACTCTAAATGTAATGAGGGATTTTAAAAAATGTTTGAAAGCAACCGAAATTCCCATACATTAAACTCAGTTCTCTGTCAGGCCGAAGATTAAGATCCTCATATATATGTATGTCCGTTAATGTGTGACTTTAATGTATGTGTATTTATTAAGAAAAAACTGCATTTTTTTTTCTGTGAATGCTCATGCAGATGGCCTTTATTTCTTTTTTATTTTTCTTTTTGAAAGACAAGGTAGTTTTATATTTGGACATATTGAGGCCAAGCTTTGTGCTTAGTTTTGCATGAATGGAAGCAGATACCAAAATCATTGTAATCATCTGGTCTGACTTTTTATGCTTCTTCTGTGCAATGAAGGAAGTGTTTGGGCTGGATTTCCCTCATGTATAAAATCATGTGGTGCAGGCCCTGCTGTTGACATTAGCTGCTCCATAAAAGAGAGCATTATATTTGTGTGTTCACAGTGGGTTGCGTATGATATACAAGGGCGGGCCTCACCGGCAGTGCACCCAGATGCTAGCAAGTCGCGTTTGTCTCGGTGGTGCTTTGGCTACAACCCCTTTGAGAGTCCAGATAAAGCCTAATATATACCCTCATATGAACCTTTTGTCCAGAAAGTAAAAACTCCTGACTGAAAGTCCCCAGTGTGAGCCTGCAGGTAGCTGGGGAGATGTAACTATACTGCTGTAGGCTGTTTTTATTGATTTCTTTCTTTAAATTCAGGATCTATGACTGTGCTGTCACGCAGTCAGCAGCATAGAAGGACCATGACCACCTTCTTGCTGAAGTCAACGGGAGTTCTGCTGTTGACTTCAACAAGAGTATGAGTCCAAGGTGAGAGAACTGGCTGTAGATCTTCAATAGAAAAAAACTAACACTTCTTATTTTTGGAGGGTAATATTTAACTATTTGGGTTTCTGTCTCTGACATCTATGCAAAAAAAGAGTTCTTCCCTGCAGGAGTTCATTGCAAGCTAAAGTTGAAGTTACAACTGCTGCGCAGTATCGTTTGATGGCTCTCGTAAGGATTTTATTAATTGACATTGTTATTTTACATGTTATAAATGAAGGATGCAGAAAAATTGAGAGATTTATTGAAAGCTCTTTTCCCAGCAGCATAGTTTTAGTTGTGGTTTTAAAGATGTTGAGCACTGATGGTTGCGTGGTGCTCCTGATAATCAGGCCCACCTCTATGGCAAACAAGTTAAGTAGCTGGATGAATTAGAGGTACGAGGCTGCTGTGTCTGCACACTGTAGCTGTGCGTAAAGAACAGAAACCCTTTTCTGAAAGGGGTTTTAAAGATGGGGGGTTTTGTTTGTTTGGGGTTTTTTTCTTTTTTCTTTTTTCTTTTTTTTTTTTTTTGCGGTTATAAGGACAGTCTTATTCCCAGTGATTTCTCCCTTTATAAGGACAGTCTTATTCCCAGTGATTTCTCCCTGCAAACTTGTGGAAACTTCTTTACTTTTTAACCTGAGGATTCTCTTATGACCCTGCCTGTGTAGCAGCAAGAATCAAGGTGGTTGGTTTTTTGTTGTGGTGGGTTTTTTTGTTTGTTTGTTTTGTTTTGTTGGGTTTTTTTAACCTGATAAACCACTGGCAGAGGTATGATCCATTGAGAGAGGAGTTGAGAGCTGGCTAGGTGTTAGTATTTCTCTAGCTGTGCTGGCAGGGATCTAAGGATCTAAATATGTTGGCTGACACCTGATAGAATTGAGAGCACAACAATTATAACAAGGTTGTGATTCATCCTAGGTCTTTATCCTGCTGTTGGAGCATGGTATCATGCATGAGTAATTCATGGCCTGAGGACCAGACATTGTTTGTATTGCAGGACTTCTTTTTTTTATGATGCAATCCATATTTTCATATTCTGTCTTTACTTGGCCACATATAGACTCGCTTTCTGAGTTCGTGGTGATCACAAAAAAAAAGTTTCATATGTAGTCTCCTCTGTATTTTGCTTCACTTTTGTTTCACTTGGTTACTTTGTATGCCCCTTCCTTTGCCTTCCCATCCAACTGAGGCAGCTCCTTAGGGAACACTGTCATTGGTGTGATCAAATACCCTTTGTGTAGTGTGGACTCAGGAACTTCTACAGCCTTTGAGGATAACTCTGCATTTGGAGAAAGAAAAACTAGGGAAAAGCCAACTTTGTGTTGTCCCATGCAATCTGTTCATTGGATTTGTATTTTGAAGATACCTTGTCAGAAGGACTAGAGTTTGATTTTAATAAAAGTCACGGGAAGGTGCTGTACCTAAGAATGCATTGTGGATCTTTCTTATTCCAAGTAGTTGGCTTTAATCATGTTTGTTGTGGTTCAAGAGGACTGTAGAAAGCACCAACAAGTGTTATATCCTATAACCACTGTGACCTGATGAGTAGGACTTGATGCTGTGTAAAGCACTGTGCTGGGTTTTTCTTTCCTTACTCTTGCTGGTATTTTAAATCATAGAATCATAGAATTTCTAGTGTTGGAAGGGACCTCAAAGATCATCTAGTCCCAACCCCCTTGCCATAGGTAGGGACACCCTCCACTAACCAGGTTTCTCAAAGCCTCATCCAACCTGACCTTGAACACTGTCAGGGATCCAGGGGCAGCCACAGCTTCTCTGGGCAACCTGTGCCAGTGCCTCACCACCCTCACAGAGAAGAATTTCTTCCTCATATGCAGTCTAAATCTCCCGTCTGTTTGTTTAAACCCATTCCCCCTTGTCCTGTCACTCCCTGTCCTTGTAGACAGTCCCTCTCCAGCTTTCTTGTGGGCCCCCTCTAGGTATTGGTAGGCGGCAATTAGGTCTCTCCAGAGCCTTCTCTTATCCAGGCTGAACAAGCCCAACTCCCTCAGCCTGTCCTCGTAGGAGAGGTGCTCCAGCCCTCTGATCAACTCTGTGGCCTCCGCTGGACTTGCTCCAGCAGCTCCATGTCTTTCCTGTACTGGTGACCCCAGAGCTGGACGCAGTACTCCAGGTGGGGTCTCACAAGAGTGGAGTAGAGGGGGAGAATCACCTCCCTTGCCTTGCTGGCCACAAGGAGAAGGTAAATAGCATTATAGTGTTTCATTTACTGGACAATTAGCAGGTGCACGCTAAGTGACTTGCACAAGACATGGAACCTGTCAGTGCTAAAGTCTAGAAAAATAAGAGTATTCCTTATGTACATATATATGTGAAAAGTACATCCCAAGCTGCTTCAAAGTAAATGCAGGGGAGGGGTCTTACGGACTTGTTTATTCATAATGACCTTTGCCTTTTGAGGACTACGTTTTCCAGTTGTCATTAATCTAAGAGGAAGGAATGAATAGCGTAACTCTTTAAAAAAAAAAAGTTGATCCTGTGTTTAGTGGTTGTAAAAAGTGGAAAGCATCCTTGAAAAAATCCTGGCTGTTCAGAAATCCAGTTCCATCTCAGTAGCGGTATCTGATCCACAGCTTTCCAGTTTTGCTTTACAAATGTGAAGTTATTGACAATCCTACACATCCATGAAAGGATAAGTAAATGAATTGTTATTAAGGAGTGTTGAAAGAAATGATTGTCATTGAAGAATTAGAAGAATGTCAGGGTTGACAGGGAGGTAATCATACTTCAGTAGCTTCGTGTTCAATTGATGCTTACTGGCAGGAAACCTGGAGAGTATTTCACAGGCCTGTAGCCTGCCTCGTCCTTACTCACATTTTCCGTCTCCATCTCTTCTGTCTCGTTTGTCCCTTTCATGTATGCACCCTTGTAGGCGTATTCTCTTGGCGGGGTAGGTTTAAAAAGCTGCAACCCTCTTTTTCCTTCCACTGGATTTGAAAAGATTGTTTCATTCAGATTAGAACTGAATTCAGTTCGCTGGCAGTCTTTATCAGTTACGAGAACATACGTGGGCCCTATTCTGACGTTTCATGTGCTTTCTGTGCCTTCGTTTGTGGTTTGAATGGATGGGGTAGGAGGGAAGTTCTCAGTTTAAGGTATGCAACATTGGTGTCCTCTCTTCTCGACTCCCTGAGTGTTTATTAAGGCGTTTGTCAGGAAGCGACATGTGTTGGGCTTTGTTTCCCACAAGGTGGTAAAAACAGAGAGGCATGACTGGGGAATCAGTGTGGTGGGTTTTTGTTTATTGATTAAGCGTTTTCAAGGCTAGAGTTTGCTGTGGTTGGGAAGTTGCATGTTCCATGTGGTGCAAAACTGTAGGTTCTGACACCCCAAGAATCTTCCCAGGCCCTGCCCTATGTGTCCAGGAATTTGTGCTGTTTCCTTCCCACCTAGTAGGAAAGCCATCTTTATAGTACTGTGTGAATGAACAGGTTTTTCTGAGCCATCTACTTGTTCATCTTTTGGAGCTTTTGAGGTCTTAATTAGGAGTACCTTGCAGCTGCAAGATGGGTATGGGCCAGCATCAGAAGCAAAGGAACTTGGAGATTCTTTTTATATGTATTTGACACCAATATCTCCAGCCTATTTATGAAACAAATTACAACAGTTGAGTCTTGCCAGTAAACTGTCTAGGCAGAAGATATGAGTAACTGTCTGTTAACTGTACCAAAAATGAGGTACTCGCTGTGGTGTGACGATCGCTTCTGGGAAGCTAAGGAGCAATGGGAATGCCCGGTGATGAAGGGTCATTTCAGGTGAGGAACACTTCTCTCAGCTGCTCTCCAAAGGACAGCAGCTTGGGCAGAAGAGACGCAAAAGGTCTGAAAAGCTTGAAGGCTGCAGAGCAATTTCTGACAGAGTGACACCTTCCCCAGGCTGCAGTTGCTGCGGAGATGTTTCCGATGAGTAGAAGGAAGAGCCAGTGCTGTTGCTGTACTTCAGCCAGCTGGTCACTTGAGTGCTTCTGCCTGTGCAGGACCTGGTTTCCCCCTCAACACAGGGAGCAGCTGCAGTTCCCTCCATTTGTAGTAGGAGACCTTCTCTTTTTCTTCAGGGTGCCACGAATTGGCAACGGTCTGGGTTTGGGTATGTATTTCATGCTAACACTGCAGAGGCTGTGGAGATAAGGCCAACCCAGACTTGAGGGGACTTTGTCATGCATCTTCTGTGCCAGAGGTTGTCCTAGGTTAGGGCAGGCTAACGCAGGAGACTGTGTCCTTTGCCTTTAGGAACTGGGGTATGAAAAACAAATGCCGGACTGTGCTGAGCACCTGTAATTCCTGTCGATGGGGAGACAGGTGCCAGCAGGTCTCTGTAACTGGTCTTCAAAACAATTGGCTGGCAATTTACGGACATAAATAGCTGCGGTGCTAATTTTGAGGTGCTCAGCACCATCTGCTCTCATAGGACTCACCTTACTGAAGAGAAGGTTAAGTGGCTATTTAATCATGGTCTGTAAGTACCCACTGAGGGATAAGATGTCTGGAGCAGAGGACTCTAAGCTAGCAGGCAAAAACACGAGATCCAGCCGCTGTGAGTTGAAGTCAGCAAAGATCAAACAGGAAATGCAGGACATATTTTTAAGTGAGGGTAATTAGTCCTTGGAACAACTCGACGGTGGATGTGGCAGAACTGTCCATCATTGCAAGCGTTTAAATTGCGTATTATGCTCTGTTGCAATCACAAGTAGTTGAGCTAGACAGAGAGGCTTGGCAGGGAGAAATGCTGTGACCTGCATCATGTGGGAGGTCACACGAGATGGTAATGTAACCCTTCCGGCTGTAAAGCAATACACCTGGAGTGTCTGGGGTGCTCCACAAAACCCAACGCAACAGGAGAATTTCTTACAGCACCTCTCCAACTTTCACAATTACCTTTCATCCTCTGGTTAACTACAAAAGTCTCTTTGTGCACAGAAGATGTGCAAGCCGTACAGACAGACGGTTGCATTACTGAGCTGAGAAATAAAAATTCAAGTCCCTGATCTGTGTCAAGCAGGGCAAGTTTTTTCATCACAAGTTGCAAAATTGGACAATGCGTATAGAATTGAGTCCAGCCCTCCCATCTTCTTCATTGCTGACCTGTCAACTTAAATACTTTAGGTCTACTGCTGAAAGGTAATAAAAAAAATAATAATAAAAAAATCTATGTCTATGAAATGCATCAGCTCCAATGAAATGTATTTACATTAACATTTCCAATTAGATCATGTGCTCGAGACCTGTGAAAATCAGCTTTGAGCGAACAGGAAATGAAACAATCGCATCATGATTCGGGCTGGAAGAAATTTTGCTATTTCATTGAAGAGATAATGCAGTTCTACAAGTGGAGGATTAACCATGACAATCTTCTTGGGGGGTGGGGGAAACGTTTTGTTGGGGATTCAAAAGAGAGAGGCCAGCTGGGGCAGGCAGTGAAAGGTCTTTCAGTTGCAGGGCGCGCTGTGAATAAAGATGCAGAGGATCACGGGAGAGAGCGGTGGAGGAGGGAGGGCGAGCCTTGCGCGCTCTGCCCGGGTGAGCTCACCAGCTGGGATTGCTGGACATGGTTTACCAGGCTGTGGGGTTCAGACCAGCGTGTGCAGCGCTCGTTTCCACCCAGGAAATAGAGCCAGAGGATGTGAACAGAAAGACCGAGATGGTACCTTCTTGCTCCCAGTATATAGGATGCTTTACGCTAAATTAGTTACGACACGTTATTGCTGGAGTCCATGTAAGTGCTTAGATTTATGCATGTTGTTCTGTAGGGAGTGGATGCCCAGGCTTCATTTTTTGTTTAATTTGATGGTTTTTGGATTGTTTTCCTGATGCTGAGAAAAGCACCTGCCATCCAAACTCCCTGAACGTGTAACAGGAAGGATACTTGCTGCTTGCAGCACGAGTATTGTTTACTCTCTGTTTTTCTACGTTAGTAGTGATCACCCCACAGATACGCCCTTGTTCTGATGGTGAACCACCACATTTGTCAGTCCCTTGTATCTGAAATCTTTGTACGCGTGGCTAGTACTTCGATCGCCAAAACCAACTCCAAACCACCCAGCTGGTGGGTCGGCATTGCCTGGGATCTAGTAATACATCACTCGCACAGGACACCACCCTCCCCAAAAAGTGACGTGAGGGTGTGGAGAGAAGTTCAAATTCAACCTTGGAGAGGCTAAAAAGAAAAAGAAAAGCCTGTCTGGGACTCCTCAGCATTTTGGGTCTGTCAGTCGCTGCTAATTGCTGCCCGTGGAGGGCTTAGCTCCACAGGCAACGCATTTTCCTTATCAGTGTTGCCACAGAGCACAGGGGCTTTTTTATTTTATTTTTTTTTTAAAAAAAAAAAAGCTTTAAAGAAAATTGAAGGGGTTTAGAGAATGTAAGCTGTTCCTAGAATCAACTGTCACTTGCATGTTTCGCTGTTAATACTAATAAGTTAATACCATATGTGCCTGGAAACAAATGCTTTTTCATTAATACTGAGCAAGTCTGGAGGCTATTTGATTTCTATGCTTGTTTGATGAAATTACAATATATCAGTGGTCAAAAAGATGTTACATGGTAATTTACACGACACTCGGGGCAAATTGGAGAGCAGTTTTAGCTGACATGCCTGGTAAAATGTGCCGTGGTTACAATATTTTTGGTTCTTTAATTTGTCTCTGAAGTATTACATGGGTTTTGATTTTGCACAGGCAATTTATAACTCAAATATTTAGATGTAGCCTTTTCAATGGTTTGCTACGTGTTTTTCCTACCTGTTTTAATCATGTCTGAAACCACGTACAAACTCTACAAAACAATTTAGAAACCGTGTGTGCAAGGAAAGACATAACCTTCAATAGTGGGATGATTCTGGACAATAATCTTTGCACGTAAGATTTGCCTTGTGATAGCCGGAGAGGAGTCATGGATGTTCATTCACCACAGGAGAACTCTGTTGTGGTCTTGATGTCCAGTGTGAGCCAAATTTGGCCAAATCCTATGTTTTAAGAGAGCAGCTATATTATTTAGCAGCGCCCTGCTTTGCCTCCTGGTTGAACATCATCTGACCTTATGGAATAAGATATGACAAGTGTAACGCAATACAACAGTAACAGAAGATCCAAAATAATATCTTCAAAGCTTGCACTGGAAGTCTCCAAAAAGGTCTGCAGTCCTCTCTTTTCCATCCTCCTTCCACGGACAAATGTTAGAATAAATTGTTCAGATAAAGTGTGCCCATGGGAAGGGGCCATGGATAGCGTCATGTCAAAGAAGAATATACAGGAACCAACTCGACCGCGGTCAGGTAGCCACGAGTAATTTGGACTAGCATCTGGCATTTTGTATGTATGGACTTCATCTGCAACTATTATCAGGGGACTGGGGTGGAGAGGGAGGACTAGACTTGATTGGCTTCTGTATTTTGGCTAAGAAGATTTAAACTTTGTGGGAGACATCTGCTTTATTTCACAGAAACAAAAAGCAGATGGGGGAAGAGGATATAAACCAGACGATGCTAAGGTGCAAGGTTAATGGCGATAGCTCTGTCTGCTGTTGAGATACCTGTGTATTTCTTTGAATAAGACAATATACGATTAAAAAAAGATTTAATAAGACTTGTATAATTATTAATAATGCAGTTGTAATTGTACTATTGTCTGTGTTCCGCGTTTACAGGAAAAGATTTATTTTTGCTGACGTACATTGGGAAAAAAAGCTGGATCAGCAGTAATAGGATAAATGGATCTGTTTTGAAATATATGAAAAAATATTTTAATACTGCCAGTAGCATCACTTAAATCGGTGTTTCCATTTTAAATCTGACCGGGTGAGAGTTGCTTCTGCCAACAGATGCTGAAGCACTTAACCCATCCCCTCACAAGCCTCAAAGCTGGATTAGCTTTGCCCAAGTGCCCTGTGCCTGCCACCAGCGCTATTGAAACCGCTCTTCCATGGTGCAAAGTGAACAGTCCTGGTGAATTTTAGGGGCTTATTGACAAAAGCTTTGCTGACCTTATTTCAGCAAAAATTTTCTCTTATTTGGGAGAGAGAAAGTAAAAGGTGTTTCTAATCCTTTCTGTGTTGCAAGACCAAGCAGGCTGCCATTCAGTTGTATCTCTAACTGTATGAGTTAAATGAGAAGAAAGCAGCTGTAGTCATGCTCTCTCCTGATGCCAGGCCAAATACAGTGTTGAAGTGACTCAAAGTAATAAATGGCCAGGGTGGTGATAATTCAAGTTTGGATAATTTGCACATTCATTTGAGAAAGGTCCTTCAAGTCTTAGCTGTAAAGCCCTGGGTATTCTTGCAGCTTTAGACATAGTTTGAAGGAGCTCAGAATGTCAGGATGTCACAAACAGTGCCATAGCTAATGTGAGGTAGCATCTATAAACAAATCTTTTTCTTTTTCTTTCTTTTTTTGGCTGGTTAGGTAGGTGATGCAGTAAGCTCCATACTTGCTTGTGTATTGTTGGGAGGCAGCCCCCGTGTAGCTGTTCCCAGTCGCTCGGGATCTCTCCTATGGCACGTACTTCTACTCCTAGTTATCCTTTATGTTCTGATACCATCAGGATGTGTTCTTGGATCAGATGGGCTGGCGTGGGTATGGACTACATATTTCTGTTACTATCCTAAGCATACATATAAACGTGGTCACTGAAATATGTTTTAAAATTAAATCCACATATTTATTTGAATGTTTACTAGCTTTTTATTTGCTAGGTTATTTTAATGACAGTTTTCCAAATATGTGTGCTTAGCTATTGCTTTTAAAGAAAAATGAGGAGTTGAAAGAAAATAATTTAAAAAGCTTGTGATATTAGAAATGTGAAAGTTTTTTTAATGCTTCCACTGATTTCAGTTGACAATTTCTAATGAAATGTGAACATCCAATCCCCATGTTCAGTGTGAGAATTAAATGTGAATATGACATAACAGCATTTAATTCAGGTGCTATTTTAGCTCATCCTGTCTTTGATAGTAATAGAATGAGCACGTTTACAATGTTTTGCAATGCTTTGCAGCTATTTTTTAACAAGCGTTGACTCTTGGTGGTTTTAATCTTAAAATATGAAATATATTTGCTACTACGGCTGTATTTCTGGCAGTAACAAAACTCCGAAACATTTCAAGCTGAGACATTTCAGAACTATGGGGGAGGCTTTGGAAAAAGTAACCCAGTTTCTTTTTAGGCTTTGTAAACCTGACAGTGGTTAAATGTGTCATACGCTTTGACAGGATACGTAACCTGTGTGCGTTGCCTTAGTCAAAGACGTTTTTAGTGCTGGGTGCTAATTTAATTTGTATTATAACAGCTAAATTATAAACCTAGGACGCAATTCGCATTAATTATGTCTCAGTTAAAACCCTAGTTCAGGTATGAAATGTCAGGATGACAATAATAAATAGAGCGTATGCTTTGTGCGTTAAATCTTTGTTGGACTCTCGCAGTGCAGGGAACCTGAATGTTAACTTCTGAATCACCCCCTCGGAGTGCTAAAAATGGGTTCTGCATGTGGGGCCTCCTTACGCCCAAGAGTAACCTGCTCGGGGAAAAGTAAGCTGAGAGCCTGCCAGACAATCCCTCGAGTCTGGGAAGGGAGAAAGGGGGCAAAATGTTGTTGAGAAATGGGGCGGGTGGGATGGGGCAACTTGAGATTAAAATTTTGTGGGTGTTCTCTACTTATTGGTGCAAGGCAGTACGTTACTAGGGCTGGCAACTCAGAAAATGATCTTCCAGTGGAAAAAAGGGCCACAGTTACTGAATCTAGGTGGAAAGAGTGTCATCCAGCTAATGTAATTCTGCACAACACAGAGTTTGTTCCCTTTCAGGAGAATTCTGGAAACTGTCTGGATTTCAAGCTATGTTTTAATGCAACTTTTTGGCTGCCTGCCTCCTTGGAAAGTCAAGGGTCACTGCTCAATAATTGAGTATAAATACAGTTAGTGCAGTAGGCCTTCGTTTCAGTCATGCAGAACCAATTTTTAGTTTGATGGTATCACTGTTGCATACTTTTAATTGAAACCGTTGTGAGAAACACTGACATAAATCTCATTATTATTCTGTTTTTCCAGTAAGCTTATGGTGCTGTCTGACTTTGTTTGATATTGCTATGATCACCAGCACTAATATTCAAACATAGATGTATCCTCAAGTTTGGGAATTGGGATAAGAATTACCTTTTGATGATTAAAACCAGAGTACCAGAGTGTGCCGGTGTATTCATTAGGCTGTTAATCAAATGCTTCTGCTAACGCCAGTTGTTATAAAGATTTAATAGGTGTAACATGGGGCTGTGGCACAACCCCAGCAGCCCTTAGTGCTCTTACTGAATCTAAATATTTATCCTGGCAAACGGACCTAATGTTTATTCACTAGTGATTGCATACCCTTGTTCCCCAACAAAAAGAAGGGAACCTCTAGTGTGTTGAACGCTTCCCTCAAAACTATATATTTAAAATAACAAGAGCTTTCCTTAGAAGTCTGATTTTCTACCTTGTTAAAATTAATAGCTCCCATGAATAAGTCATTTCTAGAAGATAATTGTATCTTTATTAAAGAGATTCTTTTAATCAGTAACTTTTTGTTGTTAACGGCTCTTGTACAGAGGCACTTGGATGCCGAAAAAGATGATGTCAATGTAGTTGATTTGTATGTCGCAAAGAAAGCAAAGTATCTTATACCACATCCATGATTTTTGCTGGGCCACAGGTTTAGAAAACTTTTCCCTCTGGCTCTAGCTGGTGCCTGACTCCCAAGAGGAAGGTCAAAGTCCCAAATAGTGAATTAAGGAAATTATTGCAGTCAGAGAAAGAAGGTAAGTTTTTTTGTGGGTTTTTTTTTTTTTTTTCTTTTTTCAAAGGAAGGAAATTCATCCACCACTTTCTCACAGCTTGTGACTGAAATGGTTGTACAGGGTTTATCTCTCTGACCCCTTCCAGCCCCCTCAATCTTAGAGGTATCTCAGGAAGAATTTCGAACGCAGCTTTGCAATACCATTTCTATGCAGGGAAATGTGATTTTTTTTTTTTATTCCTCTCCAATTTTTAAAGACTGATGCTGAAGCACAAGGGAGACAAAAGGATGCAAGCTCTTTGCCGACTGACGCTATTTTGAGGAAGTCTTTTCTGATCTGTGTGTTTTCAGACAGCCCCTGCGAGGCTTGGGGGTGGATGTGTTCAGTGACCTGTCCCAGTAAGGACCCCAGCACAGTGAAGACCCTCTGTCCTTTGCCCCTTTTTAGTTGGGGTCTGACTTGATGGGTTAATTTTTTCGTTGTGTATTTATCTGTATGAAAGCAACTCTCTTCCTTAACTGATTGATAGCTCTTTTATGGACTAGTGCAATCTGAGCTCTTTAATTTGTGAGATAAGGCGATGGAAATTAGTAGCAATATTTGGCTCAAGTGATGGCAGCTATAATGCTTCAATATGAGAACAGCAGAACATCTTGCTTCATTTTGTCCTCCACGCATGTCCAGGTTTGTTATATGTTTCTACATGACTTTCCCCTGTAACCAACCTGGAATTTCAGACCTGACGCAGGCATAGAAGTAATTGTATTTTATGGTCACCTTTGTGTCTCCTCCCTTTTTAAACTGGTATCACAGTGTCTGCTCAGGATGGATCTGCTTATTTCCCTCTACTTTTTAATACGTACATGGTAGTTAACTTTTCTGTCCCCTCCTACTGCTTCCTCTTTACTCTGTAAATACAATTTAAGATACTAAAATCCACCTGTAGTTCTTCACCATGCTGTTCACTTTAAATGGGTGATACTCCCTGTTGGAAAAGTAAATTTTCAGGTTTCTTTCTGTGTGCTGAGTGTATTGTTAAATATTTGAATGTTCTCAATATTTAATCACTTAGGTTTTTTTTTTTGAAGGCACACAAGAAAGCTGGCAATCCTTTTGTTTGTTTGTAAGTAGTAGGCTCAGGTAGGGTGATTATATGTTGTGTCAGTAGCAGCAGGAAAGGAATGTTTGGGAAGACTCTGAAATGTAAATTTGGTGAGCAGCTACTAGGAAGGAACAAAGGCAGGGATTATAGGAAAGAATTTGCAAGCAAAAACAGATTAGGAGGACTTTGTTTTTCTCATTAGTTTCTGTTCCTTCAGGAGATCAGCTACAAATCACCCGAAAAAACTCAAGAGTCCACTTGCAAGCTCTGCGCACTTGAAACTGTGCTGGGCTTTTTTCCCCCTTAGCCCTCCCTCTAATACCAGACTAATTGGAAAGAAAAAGTATATCTGCTGTGTCCATGCTGATGGGCAGTATAGATCAGCACACTTCATCAAACGCTCCGATATTATTAGCGTTCCTCAGTGGGGAAAACTTGGGCCAAACTCCGCGCTGGCCAATGTGAGCTCAGACGCTCTCTGGGGAAGCGTATTTCTCTGAAACTTGTGTAGTAAATGGCTAGGAATACGCATACTGAGGTGGATTTCACAAATGGTCTCAGCAGGAAAAGCAGTGGCAGGATGAGGATGACCTTCGATGGTTGGGGTCTTGCTCTCCATTCTAATTCTGGCTGCTGAGTGCCCACAGGCTGGAGAAGGAGCCGCAGAAATCTTGGCAGGGAAAACCCACCAGGCCAGAAATCTCCCTTCCGGCCCAGCGTGGTGATCAGGCAAAGCCCCGTGTCGATCACTGAGGAGCTCCCAATTACAGCACAAATTTCCCAATTCCGTCAAAAGTAATTTATCCAATGGCTTGGCCAGCAGTGTAATTGTGGCTTGAGATTCACATTAGATAATCTAAGCAGACAGGTAGAACAAATTAAAGAAATAACATGGCGGAGCGGGGTAGGTTGGCAGAGTGTAGCTTGCTGCTCCCTCGTTTTGCTTCCGACTGTGTGAATGCCAGGCTGAATTTCTCTGGACCCTTCGAGCCTTATATTCTGCTTTACACTATTGCTTTCATCAGGTGTTGCTTGGCAAGTAGTTGTTAGGGCTCCTCAAAACCTAATCTGTAAGGAAACACAGGTTTCCCTGTTATTTAGTTTGTGATTTTTTTTTTTTTTCTTTTAATGACTGATTCCTCTTGCCCGCTGACGTCTTCTGGCACGTGACTTCCCCTCTGTTTCCAATTCTGCACTGAGACTATAATCCTCTGTCACGGCAGAAATTGCAAATTCCTCTTTATGGGTTTACTCTAGGGTCTGCCAGAGCGAGAAGTTCCTTTTTGAAATTGTATGTTGATAAATTTATGTTCTGCAAAAATCCCTATTCTTGTTTTGGTTTTGGGTTTGTTTGGTTTTTTTTTTGTGCCCTTATTTGAATCCCGAATGCAGTTTGCGTTGAGGAAGAAGGTTTGCCATTCTCTGCAATAGACACACTTGCAAAACCTCTCACGTCTTATTGTACTTGGATGTAAGGAAGACAAACTCAAGTTTTGTTCACTAAAAAGCGCTTATTTCGAGCAAGCTTTGAAATTTTGGTTTTACTTTCAATTCATAAGACAAACTTTTTTGGTTCACCTGCTATCAAATTAGCGCAGCTGAATTTACTACAGATGCAAACGAAGTTTCTGTTGTAAGATACGTAGCAATTGAACTTAGTATTTCAATTCTCTGCTTTGCATTTGTCTATGTAGCGTAAAGGATAATGAATACACGATAGAATTGGGTTGGCTTGGCGTAACCAGAGGTAATATCAAGTATTGATTGAAGTATTTGTTAGTGGGAAACAATGTATTTCAATCTTCCCTTCAACGAAGAACACAGAGCAGCGTGACTTACATCTTACGGGACTGTAGTTTACCTTTCAGTGGTCATCAGACTCTCGACTATTTTTTTGCACAATACATTGTCTATAAATTATTTTGCTACTTTGTTTGTACTAAGCAAATATGAAGTAAATACACTATTCTTCTTGTTAAAGAAACAAATCTTAATGAAAAGCAAAGGCTTCATACGGATTGACAGCTCAGTATTGAAAATAGTTTAGCATTCCAGTTCTGGCATGCTTACCTTTTTGATGGTGTTTGTTCACCTATTAAAAACAAACAAAACCCACCTTCCTTCCCCCCAGCTTATAACAAGGCTGCCTTTTTTTGCTTCTTGTGCTTGAAATAAAATCCATCTTTATTCAAAATACATAAGGTTGTCTGTCAAAAAAAAAAAAAAGAAAGAAAAGCTCTGAAGATACTAGCTGGTGAGAAAAAGATAATTAACATGTCATTAGGTATTCAAAAACATTAACCATAGTTTGCCTTAAGACTTGTAATTGTTGTGTGCATTCTTTTCTATTGAAAAGATTTTATTCATCTATTATATTGACTTTATGCCTGCAAATTATACTTTTTGCTGGTAATTCATGAAATTTGCAAGTAAAAGACATATTTTCAGGCAACAATCCCATGCAATACTTCAGTATTCCATTTGAAAATAAGAATGAAATAATTGCAGAATATTATAGCACAGCAATTTACACTTGTATAAATTTGGTTAGACATATTTTTCTTTTGCTGTTAAATCCTGATTTTGGGTCTCGATTGTGATGTTTGCCAGCCTGCCATGATGTGGCATGGAGTTCGTAAGAGAAAGCCTAGGATGGGATCTGGACCTGGATGCAGAGCTCATAAATCTAACAATTCTATTTGGTTTCTCATTGTGTTGAGACTTAGTGGAATTTCCACTGAATGTACGCCGCTACCAGAACGCTATCGTGCGTTGAGCTTGCAAGGACACAGTCTGTGATGTCTGAATTGAAGCGGGTCTCTTCTGGCTTTAGTTTTTCTCTGTATGAGTGCATTGTTATGGTTGTATTGGCAAACTTTCTCTGGGGTTTCAGTTTACCCTGTGCTTCGGGACAGAGAGTAACCAGCAAACTTTTTCACAACAGCTTTTGCCATCTTGAAGTATGGAGCAACCCTCTTCTCTGCGTGTTGGACTCTTTCAGAGTAAAACAGCGTTATGAAGATCGTGATCATTCCTCCAGCTCCAGTGGCAGGGTTTGGGGGATCTTAACATCTGTTGTCTTAACTCTTCCCAATAATTTTGGCATTGAGTGGGGCTCTGCACGGAGCAGAAGCACGGTGCAAGACAGGAATAATGTGTTACTGTGAGCCGTCCAGAGCGCCTTGCGTGTAGTTCATGGCTGTGCAGTCAGGGACTTCCTATAGTCATTATTTGTTCCACTTACAAGATAAATTGTCTTAGTTTCAATCCATCTGTGCTGGAAACGTCCACAGGACTTACTCCAATGTGGACAGAACAACGAGCTCTGCATTTGCACCAAGGCAGCTGGTCCTCTAAATTTGCCTTTCAATGCAGTGCTTTGAGTTTTTTGAAATGAAAATAAAAAGTCTGCTCCTGACAGCAGGCGGGTATATTCTCTGGTAACGGCTTGAAAAATTCTGGAGTCTGTGGATGAGGTGTGTGGATGTTTTTAAAGCATTTTGCTGAAATTGGTGCTGCTGGTGCACGGTGGTTCGCTACAGTAACATAATCTAAAACCAGGCAATAACTACCACTCTAGGAAATCTTGCACTGAAGACCTATCTTGTTTGGGTTACTTTTGTTGTAGGAAATATTGCTGCTTTTACCAAAATACTGGTCAGATTCTTTCAAAAGGGTGGTCAAATGATAGGGAAAATATAATGAATAGAGGATGTCATCAAGGACACGGTAGCGTAAATACCTGTTTCTGACTGAAAGTCAACAGATGTTTAGCTCTTCCCCAATACCAGATGTTTTTGCAAATGCCTAGCTGAAGTCGGAGAGGGATGAATCCAGCTCCGTTTCCAAGTGGCACATGTTCACAACATGTGAACACGTGAACTCTTGCAGGGAGCCCTCAAAGCCAATGACATCTGGCAAAAATGCTGCCAGAAAGCCAGGGAGTAATTGGTACTGAACTGAGCTCAGACTCGGATGCTTTGAGTGATCCCAGCTGGGACGTGGGCATGATCGTAAAGCAAAACATCTTCTGTCACTGGTGTCATTCATTCTGTGATCCAGCAAAATGCCTCAGTCCTTTTGCGAGCACTGAAGTTCACGATTGCAAATCTCCCTAAAAATAAGGGATAGAAATTCTTCTTCTCTTTCTTTTTTTTTTTTTGGATGTATCAACATTTTATGTGATGATATTTTTAAAGGCTTTGTGTTCACTGTACTGGCAACCTTTCATGTGTTACGTGGTCAGTTCCTGCTGTCTGAACCCTACAATTAAGCATCTGTTAGCCCTATAAGAGTGTCCTCTCTAGGATGGCATTCTTTGCCATATGCTCAAAACATTTTATCTTTAAACCTCGCTCTTCTAAATACATAGTTCTGTTTCTCATGATGAAATTTCCATGTAATTGTTTATAATAATAGTATTTTGCAATGGTAAAAAAAATTAGTCTAATAAATCAGATGGTATCAAGTTGATCTCAGTTCATTCAGTTGAATATTGAGAGCCTGATTCTTGGTAAGTGGTGGGAATGCTGTAATACCACTTAGTGCCTGGGAAGAGGGAAAATGTGTCGTTCATCACTAGGTTTCATGATGGCAATTAGCATTCTGTCAGGGCTACTGGAACAGGTTTGTTAATCGCGTCAAGCTTTTCCGATTTACGTTCAGTGTAACGTTTTTTTTGATGTAAGGTTTGTTAACTATTAAAAAAAAAAAATGGTTCAAGAGTGGGTATTAAATTACTAGATGGTTCTGAAGGGTTTTGCTATTGTTGAATTGATCAAAAGCTGCTACAAAAACTTTGTTGCTTTCCAGAACCTTATTTTTATTATATACGTAGTCCACAAACATTTGGGCTGTGGTTTATTTTATTTTTTAGATTGTATGAAACCGGTCAATATTGAACTGGATTTTAAATTTAACATCAAATTTCATTTTGCCATCAGTGTCACTGGCACAGACTCGTACTTGCATCTGATTGACTCTAGCAGAATTTAAATGAAAAGACAGGGTTACGGGCTCTGCTGGCCTTATGTGTGTCTTTGCAATTGAGCATCTAGTTCAATATGTGGATGAAATCTACAAAACTGACTAATTTGATCTATGTTTTGAATACTAGATCTATGCAAAGAAACGATGTTTTAAAAGGCATAACCGTGCTGTCTTCAAAGCATCCAGGAAAAACAGTGTCGTGCCTCGTTCCGTGGTACACTGCCCTACTTTTACCCTACTGGATTAGCTTTATTTTCTCTGCAACAGCTTTTCGGGCTAACTTGGATAAGAGCTGGTGAAACACGGCAGAGCGTCGGCCCCAGACCTGAACACAGTGGCAGCTGCCAGAGGGTTGGTTGTGCCCGGGGTCACTGCTGAGTCCCCGTGGCCCGGGCTGTGCCACACAGCAAGCAATTTTTTTTTCTTTTTTTTTTTTTCCTCTTGATGCACTAGCCAGGGAATTATTCTGTGGAGATATTAACTCAGCGAAGAGAATTGACCTCCTGCTCTTTAGCAGGAATATCAAGTCACTGGATAATAGTATTGTGTGCTTCCACTAACAAGGAGGTTGATTTAAAGTCTTATCAGTTGATGTTCCCATGTGGACCTATGCCAAGGAGCTTTCGTTAAGAAAACCACCAAGCTAAAATGGAAATAATATGTGCTGGGGGGAGGAAATAGCAGCCATATAAAAATATTCATAGTGGTTTGCGTTTAAATAACACTCTGCAGCATCTTTAGATGGATGCATATTGTGGGTAATAAAATAAACACATTAGGGTAACTGGTGTAGATAGAGGTTACATGCCAACGAAGCAAACCTTTCTGTCCTTCGTGTAACTAACTTACATGGCAGTGCCTCACGGATGCAATCGTGCTGTGTTACTTCACACGACGCTATTCACCCCTTGGGAGCAGACATTCATCTTTGCAGTTAAAAGGGAAGAAAAAAGCCGCTGTGTGGTCCCTCTGGCAAGCCATAGGACAGTTGCAGTAGAGCCATAATGATGGAAACAGGGTGGTTTGCTGGGTGAGTCCTCCAGAGGAGCTAGCCGGAATGGCAGCTGCTGTATTTGTCGAAGATTTGTCTGTCTGTGAGGTCATCCCATATTTGAGAGAGCATGTGGACCCTGGTTTGTATTCGATGCCTTTTGGCGCATGGAAGGCTGTGTTGTTTGCTCAGCTGGTATTACTGAGTGCGTTGGCACAGGACCCAGTGGGGCAAACCTTGCCCGTGTCGTCCACTTTGAAGGATCAGGGCCCACAGATTAATTGTGGCCACAGAAGAGTGAGTTTCTGCTTTCCTCCTACAGTCACTTCTGACTTGCTCAGATAGGTGACAACTACTTTGATGGCCAAGCACCTTTTCAGTACGCTGTCTACTTTCCAAATCGTTTGCTTGAAATATGTAATAGCTTACTTGATGCCAACAAATAGTTCACCGAAGCTATTATTCTGTGTTAATGTTTAGTTTCAATTTTTCTGCTTTTCCTTAATCTCCCACTCCCCTTGTTCTCTCACTTTACGTGTAGCTTTGTTATAGTTGGATAAGTTTATAACCATCTAGTAATAGACACGTAGTAGATATTCTCAAACATTTCCCTAACGCCTTATGTGGTTATTTCCCACTCTTCATCGTAGGCATAGCAAGGACAGATGACAAATCACGCTTGTTGATGGCGCTCCTCCTCTGTGTGCGTGTTTGCAGATGGGCGTAGGTGGATGTCCGGATTTGTACAGGTGTTCAAACCCAGACAAGAAAAATTACTTTAATTGCTCAATCTCCTTCACTCATCTTCCGTAAGATACTAATACAAAATCCCATTCCTCCACTAATCTTCTTCCACACCCTACATTACATTTCGCAACTACTCCATAACTTTTACGAGAACTAACAGATCATCAGACACTTGAAATCAAAGTGCTGTTTCTTTCTAGTTGGCCGCACAGCGCAGTCATACAGCGTGAGTATCGTAAAGCTTTTAACAGGCTAATGGAAGAGAAAAGGGAGCAGCAAGAAAACGTGCCGAAAGTGCAGCGAGTGCAACAGAAGTACACCTCAGCCCAGTGCTGCGAGGGGTAAAATACTGCGCCTTTCAGCTAATAATCTGGAATCCCATTATCACTGAACCGTAAACTGAATTATTGGTGACGTCCAGGCTGGATTATTCTATCTACTTTTTGTCCCGTATATCCAAAAGTTGACACTTAATTATGTTGTCCAACAGTAGATCAAGTTTTACAACAGCAACAAAAGATTAAAACCGTTTTATATTGGGGACATTCAGAGGATAAACAGTGCTGTATTATAGGAGGGAACGGCAGTCAGCTGTGTTGCCATCTGGGAGAGAAGCATTGAAGTGCTATTAATATTTAAACCTTTAAGATTTTTTTAGAGTTGGTAGCATTCCTAAAAAACTCTTTATAACTCTGTAGTAAATTTTGGTGTCAAAGGATGCTGCAAATAGTATTACAGCAGCAATTAACTCGGGCAGACCTATAATCGCATTTGCTTTTAAGGTATTTTCCTCAAACGCTGGTACAGCGAGAGTAAGCGATCAGATTAGGTTGCACGTATGGCAATAAATCCACTGTGTTGCATAAACACTCTCTGTTTGACACAGAAGAGGACAGTGTAGACTCTTTTCTCCATCTCAGCAACGCTTATCCATATTTATTTCAGCTAATCTTTTGATTCAATGTGGTAATCACTTAAATATCCTAATTGGCTAATTTTATTATTACATTCACCGCTGATGTGCTAATGTTTTATTTCTGGGGAAGATGTAAAAAACACTACTCAATATTGATTTGTTTATCTTCTGCCCCATTTATTTTTATTAAAATACGGTTTGGTTTAATTCTGTATTTCAGAAAATCGTTATCATGCATAAGCATGTCAGTGGAGAAGGGTGCAGGGGCAGAGCGAAAAGGGAGAGGCGCCGTTGTACAGAAGGGAGATGAATGCAAGCTAGAAATGTTGGGTTTAAATGCATTTGTTGTACGGGCAAAACACGTCTGGCTGCATTTCATTCATCTAGTTTCCTTGCAATAAAACACAAAAATAAAAAGCCAATCAGTTAAAAACTCTCCAGGGTTTTACTGTCCTGGTTTCTGGTCAACAAGGCCCGATTGCCTCGTTACTCTCCAGAAAGCATCATCCCTTTGAAAAGGCTCGTGTAGCTGTGCCTAATTGCTGAGAGTGTCTTCCTGCGCAGCCCTGAGCTATGGTGGGGAATTAGCTCCCCTGAGCGAGGATGCTTTCCTTCGGGGGGGAAAGCAGGGGAGGAACAGCTTCTCATCATGATGGTATCTGGTGAAGGTACAGAAACTTCGAAGTCCCACCTGGGAATGGCTCCTTCCCTTACAGGCAGAAAATTCAGGTAACACTGTTTCATCAGTTTGTTTGCTATCTTTTTGCTATGCTAATTATTGTGATGGCTGTGTTAGTTACTCTACAGGTCAGTGCTGACGCTTTCAGGGGTCGAAAGCAAGTAAATGCTGAGGATATGCTGCAGTTGTAACTTTGTCTGCGAGCTCATTCCCGCTGAAGTTGCAGAAATGCTGCACGGAAATAATTTCAATAATTTAAAATTAACCCCAAGCCGAATGCAGGCTTGTACCGTTTTCCACCTTCTGCATTTACCATGTCAGAACTGGGAGTAAGACCCACAGTCTTGAGTCTCCTCAGTTGCAGCTGATTCTGGAAACCTTATCCGAACATTCAGCTTAGAGTATTTGCAGAAGGTGCTCATGGATCTGATGTCTCTGTGGAGAGGTTTCTCCTGGTTCAGAGCTATTAGTGACTATCGATATGATTTGCGGTTTGTTCTTTACCCTTTCTGATATAGGGGAGAAAAAAAGCTCCATAATTTCTCTGTTTTATTGCAACACAATTTAGACTCTACACACACTTGATGTATAAGTAATCCAAATCTCTTTGGGTTTTGAACTTACCTGTTAGTCATGGAAATAAGGCAGGAATTTGAATTCACTGAAACCACAGAAACCATTAAAGAATCAAATAAAGCATTTAGAAGGGTCAGCTGTATAAAAGCTAGACTTGAATATCCAAGCAGCCCTGAACGCTCGTCTCAAAAACTCTGTTCTTTAAGAAGTTACCAAAATGGCAAAGAACCCTCCTTTAACGAGAAGTTATTTTTGGCTATTTATTACTTGTTGGTTAAACAATAAATTCTTTTTTAAAGTGTGTTACCTGCTTTGTCGTCATATAGCACAGCTGCTGCATCCCCTTTACGTGACCTTAGGGGTACCTCATTGACTTTCTTGCAGTCAGTGGCCTTTCCGTGTCGCCTCTGATGAATATCTAAAAATCTGAAGACTTTTGTGCTCTTTTTAAGGGATGTTGGGCTCATTCTCTGCCGGAGATATCCGTCCCCTCTCAAAGTCCTTTTCAGCATTAAAATGTAGAGTGATGGGGTTTTTTTTTTTTACTAGATATCAAAGAGGTGATAAGTTTTCAGAATAAAATAAATTGGACTCTGTGTCTTCATAAGTATATCAAGCCCACTTCTATCCATTGTTTTTCTTTATCCTTGTGCCTTTTAATGAAATAAGTAGTTTTTAAATTCTCAGATAAAAGGATTTAGGTGGGGGTGCAAAGAAGTTCACTCCTAAGGCTGTTGAATCTCTTTGTATACCTTTCTGTGGCTTTTAGCAAGACTGGAAACCTGTGAAAAGGATATTGTTAGTTCAGAGACTTTCCGGTGAAGTTGGGTGCTAATAAGCCTGTCCCGAATTTTACAGAACACACCCCCCCTTTCTGTTTTACAGTATACTGAATCTTTGCTTCCACAGGAGCAAACCCCCATATTTATTTCCACACAGAGCTATATACTTTGTGCGTTACCTGTTCCTAATATGAAGTTTCAACAGTATGCACAGCTTATATCCACAGTAGTCATCTGTCGCTTGAAATAAGGCTTTAATTAACGGAACCCTAATTTTAATGAGGTACTGAGCCATGATCGTGTAAATTCTGCGGCACAGAGAATCACTTAGTTCAGGTTCACTTGTAACAATCCTCAACAGCATGGTGCTTTTTATGGCATTGTTTAAGAGATTTTGATGTTAATCTAGAAGCCCTTTCTGGAGTGACAGTGTTCTTTACCTTGTAAGCATATTTTGAATTAATTGTGTTATGTTTTTCAAGCAATGATACTGTTGCTTGCCTTCTGAACAAAAAATTGTGGTTTGTCTGAACTATTCACCCTGTGTCTACCCTGGGACTCCAAGGGGATTCACCGTGCTCAAATCCTTTCCAAAAGCATCTTTGCTGCAACACCTAGGCCAGTCAAATTCCATTATTTTCACAGGAACCACTCATGTTTAAGGACTGCAGCAAAGCAAGCAGGTTATGCCGCTTCCCCAACCTCCTCCTCTTGCAACTGCAGGAATGAGCGCTGGGTAGGAAGAAAGGGCAGTTCTCAGCAGCATGTTTAATACCCTGGCTGAGATGCCACTGTTTAAAGATGCTGCTCTTGACACAAGACCAGAAGGTGAGAAGTGAGACAGGGAGGGTTTGGTGCCAGGTTTCTGTACCCTTGTGTCTAAGCCAGCCGGTCGCTGGTCCTCGCCTGATGGCGAGTGACAGTGGCACCTTTAACCTGTGATGAGCTCCCCTCGCTCCCAAGGGACAATTCTGGCAGGGCTGGGGACAGAAAGAAGTATCCAGGAGAGCTCTTTCCGTGAAAATGCCCTTTGGGGGGCCAAGATATTGTGTCCACAGCAGCGTGTAAATGTTCCCTTTGCAGGAGGGATGGCCCCTAGGGCAGCCGCCCCTGCTGCCTTCCCCAGTTTCCCAGAGCCCTCACTACACAGAGCACATCGGTGAATTTGAGAGTAAGTTCCTTTGTGGCTGCTTTTTTTTCCTTTTTTTGTTTGGGTTTTTCGTTGTTGTTGTTTTTTGTTGGGTTTTTTTCTTTTTTTTTGAGGTGTCTTCACTTAGAAGAAGCCATTGAGATTGTTGTGAACATTATATTAATGGAGCTATTAGACAGGGCTGCCCCATAGAACCAAAAACTCGAAATGTTGAAATGGTTCTCTGACAATGGAAAAAAGGAACATCATTCTGACACATTTGGAGCCCTGATTATCCAGAGCAAAACAGGAAACTCAGAAGGCTCAAAGCATGGGGCACACTTCTTAGGTTGTGTATATATAATCACAGAGTAGTCCACGTTGTTTATTATTTGGTTGTGAATAACCCAAATGCCTCAGTATTTACTGCCATTTAACTGTTTTGGACCTTTAGCAGTATTTGTAAAAAAAAAAGAAATGCTCTGTTTTTAAAAAAATGATACGTTGTTTAATATCATGCTGATTTACCGTTCACTTCCGTGAGTAGATGACACTGTTTTCATCCCTCTACTGCCAAGATTCACACTTGAAGTATGGATTTTTGTTTGCATTTGTAAAAAAAGTGCATTTCATAGCATTTGAGTTTAGCGTAATTGTTCGACTTCTTCATCAACCTCTATTTCATATTATCAAGGAGCTCCACTTCCAGAATTGAACTGGTGCTTTTGTTCAGATTATTAGTAAATTGATTTGCACTAAGATCAGCAAATGATGAGAAGTGATTTTGTTTGAGACTAAATAATCTTCCTATTCAAGGGCTTCTTTTAAAAGAAAACTTAACTCAGCATTCAAGTTACTATGCAGACTGCTTATTTTAACTGACGATGCATTTTCATGGTCGTCTTGTCCTACTCATGTTGTGATGAGAATGTAGAATTAGACCTTCCGGTATCCGTGGTTCATACCACAAATAAATGTAATACTACCTGACTGGTAATCGAAAACATCAGCAATGGTTCCCATTTTAGTCTCAAGCTCCGACAGTTTTGTTTGTGTGTGTTCTAGAAGTTAGCGGAACTGAACGTGCGCCTGCTTTGGCAATCCCATTTCATGGGAGGTTATTAGGAACTTCTTTTTAGAAGTGTCCGCGTGTTCTTCTTGGACCCGAACCCCTGTTGAATACTTACAACTACTCAACTAGTTTTCACAATCTGTTGTCCTGTAAAGTAATAAATGGCCCAAATTTTCTACACGCTAATTAAAATTCCATTTCTCATGAATTCCTTAATCGAGAGCAAGTCATTATGTGCTTTGTTGATTCTTAAGTGCAAAGATAATTGCAATGGGCAGCATGAAAGTGGTTTGATTATTGCCTGTCGACCCTTGTGAATTCTAATAGGTCTAATTGCATAGCATCAATTCATCATCTCAGCATCACTTCTTTTTATTATTAGCTCTCTGAATTGTAATGTGCTCATAAAGAAGTGTAGTAGTATATCAGGGTTGACATGGTACCTGGCCTATTGTAATTTTCCTTCCTTACCTAATGTTACCATTGAATTAAAAGTTTATTATACAGTCCCCCTTTCCAAAAACTAGTTTAAAAAATTGTCTCCATGAAGAAAAGGATACTGTCTTTCTCTGAATTTGCATTTGTAATTTCTCTGCTAAATGATAGTCAGTCCTATTTTTTACTTTTCCAAATCGTTCCCATAAATCCTGACCATAATGTGTTGGCTGCAAAACATCTATCAAAAGCTTTATGACAGGGCTCTTTGTTATTGCTGAACATTATTTGGATGATGAAGACTCCATAATGAGGCGAAGTTCCTAACAAAAACTGTATTGGTTGAGAACCAGGAGAAAAGGAGCACTCTGGTATCTTACAGTTGCATTCCGGGGGATATCAGGAATGGGGATTGGTTTTGTTGGGTGCCCCGTTTTTGTCTTTGCTCCCTCCCACCCCCAAAGCAAGGGAATCAGTTTACAAAATGTTATCTTGAAAGCAGCTGAAGATAGCTATAGACGAAACCACAATCTCGTAACTAAAGGCTGCGAGGTTCTGGATTAGTAATTCTTAATAGATTTTACTGCAAGTGTGCAGATAGCAGAAGGGTGCCGAAGCTTCCCCAAATGATGAAGTTCTACTAAGCCAAAGTATTATAAACTTCTAAGTTATAAAACATTCACATCGTCAGCACTAACGTGGGCTAAATTACTTATTTCTGAAACCTTTCTTCTTGAGTTTTATTAAAAATTGAAAGATGCCTTTGTGCTTACGCTAAAACTTTGCCTGTTTCTGAGACTTTATGAGCGTAGTGAAATCATCATCCTAGACTCCTCATCCCTCGCCTCGTCCATCTGCTGCTGCAGCCCCGGTAGTATCTACAGACTCCTCGGAGCGCTAATAGCCATTGCTACAAAGCCATCTTCTGAGTCATACAACAGCCCGGGCATGTTTAAGCACTTTACTGTGGAAATGACACTCGCGAAGCAACTGGCTTTGGCTTTTTCCAAGGCGTTGCTTTCAGACATGGGAAATGTGTTGAAAACACTCATGTGCATAAGGTCAGGATGTTTACTGTGATTAATATAAAGTATTTGGCTTGCCTTGGAGGGAAGAAAAAATGCAGCGGTTTCAGAAAAACATGTGAAAACACATGTCTGTGTTGTGCTGTCTTTGGTGCTGCCTCGCCTAACATGTTTTTACTCGCTTGACTATATTGCTCAGCTTGCAAGGTCAGCCAAATTGTTTGCTGCTTCGTATGCTCTGATTTCTGGCTTTTTGTAAATAATAAGAGCTGACATTATTCTTGAAGCAAATGCTTTCACTGTGGAAAATATCAATACGTCTTTCCGACAACCCACACAAGGGGATACAACGCTGTGAGGTATAACTTTGTATACATACTTCCAAAAATTCCACCTAATCCACAGGCTGGCGTTAAAATGGATAATGTGAGTTTGCAGACACTTCCTCTTCTTCTGGAGAAATGATGCGTTGAGCTTGTGGGCACTGTGGGTGGCAAAATAACCAGTCTGATTCAACAACAGGCGCAATAAAATTTACAGATACCTTTCTCAATATGGTTTCCCAGGAAGTGAGCAGTTGCCCTCAGCAGGGCACGGCCTCGCGTGTGGCAATGGCACGTTGTTCTGATGCTTTTGTTGCCCTTGTGAGCTTTGCCATTGCCACATTAGGGCTTTTTCAAAGGCATGACAGGATTTACAAATTATTGCTACCATTTTTAGCCCTGCTCTTTCTGCTTCCCAGTTCCTAAACCACAGCAGCCTATTTAAGAGACTTGAGTTTGAAACTCCCCACTCGCGATTATTATGAAATGCTTGTGACGAGCTAGTGGGATGCTATGATCTTACTTAGAGCAGAAGTTGACTGTATTTACGTCTGTGTTTCTTCTACAGCAAGGCTAAGCTCAAGACTGTCCTTCAGTAGTTCTTCTAGGTCATTACATGACTTTCCAGAAGGTTGTTTAAGTACATTTTCGTGAATTGAGCTGAACAAGATATGACACCAGTGTTTTTCCAAGCGCTCTTCCTAGAGACATTGACATGGAAAACGTTAGCAGTGCAATAAGCCTCTGCAAGTTGCTAACAGTTCCATTTGCAGTACATTTTTTTTTTATCTTGACCAAAAAAAAAGGTTTCCCTGCTGCTTCGTTTGATACATTTTCTCCTGCTGCAAATTCAACTGTTTACAACTTCCACTGATGCAAAGCGCTCTCAAGATGTTTGTCAAAGCTTGTTTTTCACTTGGATCCACATGAGCATTACATATTGTACAAAATACCACACCACAATTTTCATTAAATATCCTCGTTGGATGCATTTCATCTCTCTATTTAGCTTTTGTATCTGCCAGCACTTCCGAGCTGAGCACATTTGCTGGAGGCTCTTAGCTCCTTTCCACCTCGGTGGTGCTTACCCGTGTCATCAGTGAGCTAAGCTGTGATGTAAGCAGGCAGCCTCTGTACCACAGCGGGCCTGTAGTCTTGGCTGAGTTGCTCACAGCCTGTGAAAGGGTTAATGTGAAATCTGTGGAGTTAGGTGTCGTGGCACAAACACAGTCCAGACAATAAATGGCGTAAAGATGGCTGGTGGTTTCTTGTCAGTGCTTCGTTTATGTTTTGCTTTTCTACTCCTCTGGTCCTTGCATCTCCCCGAGCTGGAAGGGAGCGGAGATCAGGAGACTGCAATGCGGTGTTTCTGCGATATCTGTGAAAGCTCAGTTCTGTGGAGAAAGCTGGATTTTTCTCCACCCTCTGAAAGAAAACTGATGAAAACAAGGCCAGTGCTAGGGAGAGCGCACCATGTTCAGATGCAGCCATGTCAGTCAGAACAATGGTTTCTCTTTCCCTCGCCCGCCCTGAGGCGCATCCTGTGGCCCCATCTGTGGAGGTACAGGCTGAAGGGCAAACGGTAAGCTTGGGCTCAAATTTAAGGAGTCCCAAGAGTGGAAAGTCACAGACTGGTGTCCTATTTGCGTTGGGCAAAGGCTTTGGTCGGCTGAGCATGTGCAGAACAGAGCACTGTTAGGGCAACTGTACCTTGACTGTCCCCTTGCTCACCTAGGCAAAGGATCTGCCCTCAGGCTTGGTTCAGGCCTTACGTTCGCTTAGTTCTGCTAAAATAGTTGCTGGTTTTACTAATAATATAGATTAGCCTGTTATTTTGTTTGAAGTGTTTTGGGAAGTAATGGAGGCTTGCTAATAAAGCATGCAGGTAGCAGGGCTGAGGCACTGAATTTCTTTGCTAAATCTGTTATTTTTTTTCTTTAGTCTGCATCTATAGTATAGTCTGTGTAGATACATGTCTCTGGATTTTTCTCCACCCTTGCTTGCTCATGCCCCCATCGTCTGCTGGGCTTGCTTTTAAGAAGGATTGCAGAGCTGTGAATTCCAAGTGCTAATGTTTGTCTCGTTGCCAGCTGATGAAACTGCCTTTCAAACTAGAGAGCATCTCTGGGGAAGAGACTGGGAGGAAATGGTCGAAGGAATTTATCACGGATGCTCGGCATGTACTGCTTTCCCACAAGTTGGTGTCTGGAATACGTTGATATCAGGAGGGTGCTTTAGCGTGGTCTCAGCCACCTAAAATTAAAATAAAATTGTTGATGGAAAGTAAGATTCCTCTTCTAGGCATGAAGTCTCATGTTACGGTTCAAAGAACTGTCCACTTACTTCGCTTATCACACGTATATAAAGCAATTAAAGTGGCACTGCCAACTTGAAATCTAGTCGACTTTTAAAAAATTAGTTGAACTTGCTTTTGGGTACCACATAGGTCCCTGTTTCCATTGACTGTGTGTGCTGAGGGAGCTTGGGAGAGAGGTGGTGATAGTAAAATTAATTTTCGTCTCTTTTCATTGTTTTGTGATGGGCTCATAGGCATAGCAGGGGAAACCATCTCTAAAGAAACTGACTGTAGTCAAAGGTCTGTGAAGTGCAACTTGCTAAAAGTACAGAAAAGGAATACTTAAGGTGAAGTAAATTGGAGTGACTCTATATTTTTCTTGTTAAAATACAAAAATAGTAAAAATGAGGTGATTTTTTTTTTTCATTAAAGCCGCTTAAAAGATAAAGTAATAAAGGTGCATTCCTTCATCCTGGAGAAGATTTGCTGGGGTTTGGATCCCTTGCTGGGTGGAGAATGGATCAAGAGCAGCCCTGAGGAGAAGGACTTGGGGATGCTGGTTCATGAGAGTTCAATATGAGCCAGCAGTGTGCACTGGCAGCCCAGAAAGCCACCCGTGTCCTGGGCTGCATCAGAAACAGTGTGGCCAGCAGGGTGAGGGAGGGGATTCTCTCCCTCTACTCCACTCTTGTAAGGCCCCTCCTGGAGTACTGCATCCAGCTCTGGGGTCCCCAGTACAGGAAAGACATGGAGCTGCTGGAGCAAGTCCAGAGGAGGCCACAAAGTTGATCAGAGGGCTGGAGCACCTCTCCTATGAGGACAGGCTGAGGGAGCTGGGCTTGTTCAGCCTGGAGAAGAGAAGGCTGCAGGGAGACCTAATTGCGGCCTTCCAGTACCTAAAGGAAAAAGTACCACAGGAAAGCTGGTGGCAGTGTTCAAGGCCAGGTTGGATGAGTCTTTGGGCAACCTGGTCTGGTGTAGAGTGTCGCCTGCCCATGGCGGGGGAGTTGGAACTAGATGGTCCTTGTGGTCCCTTCCAACCCAAACCATTCTATGATTCCATCTTGAAGTGATGGTTTTACTGATTTCAGTGGGAGTGCTCGCAGGGTTGAAATCAGTTTCCAAGTTGGAGCTATAAACACTGGGTTTATTGTTTACAAGGAAAACACAGTATCCCCTGTATAAAATGCAGTCCTGTAGTACGGTTTGTGTGTCTCCCCAGCTCTGTCTTTTTAAACTGGGAATGTGTATTTTAAATAAATATTTAATGGTATCAGTCTTGTTGTTCCTAGCTTTGTTTTCCCTCTTCATCCACTCTGCTGTGAGAGGTGATAAATTGGACCAGCGGCCTGCACGAGGCTCTCCTATCTGTATTCCGAGAGCAGAGTGTTTGTGCCAAAGGAGATGCTAAACTCTCATAGCATGGTTCCCTAAGTTTTAAGTGTTCAAATTTCAATCAGGCTGATTTAGCTACCACTGGTTTCTTTAGGAGATATGTGGAGAGCCTGTAAGTTTATCAGCTTTCTCTTTTTTTTTTAAAGATGACACACAAAAGTCTTAGCGAAGCATGCGTTTTCTACTCTGAAGGTTATGTAGATTAGAGAAGTGTCACGTGACAAAGATGTGCTCCAATTTTTGGAGGTGGGAGAAGTTTGTTCGTTCCTAAGAAAACATGTAGAAAAAGTAAATGAGAAAATGAGCACGGTGACTTTTTGTAATGTGCCGCCATCAAGGAATAGATGCGCCACAGTGAAGTTAAGAATGTCATAAAATTTTCCTTAAAACTTTAAATCATACTTTATTGCCACTTTAAGAAGCCCGTAAAACTTCCTATTAAGGAAACAGTTCTTTCACTCTGGTTTTTCAAAATCTTTTTACCTGAAGTGATCTGATTAAAAAATTTGTGTCTCTTCACTAGGCAGATAAAACCGGTGCTAGCAGTTTCCCATTGTTGCACCTGAGGTTATGCTGCTGTTATGTGTGATTAACGGTTGTTTAGTTTGGTCTTCTGAAAACTTCTTGCCATAATCACCGGTCCTTTCAAATGAAGATGAGAGTTTAGTAAACATTTGTGCTGATATTCCTAAATCCTGTGTGAAGCACAAGTAATTTGGGTGATTCAACAATTTCAGAAAGGGAAAGAAAGTTCTGAAGTATTGGCACAACAAGCCCTGGTTCTGACATTGACCCTGCAAGCGGTCTGGGGACTTGCTTATATTGAAGACTCAGTTTTAAATTTCCCATGACCATGGCAAACGTGAATTGTCAGGGTCTTTTTGGGTGGTTTGGGTTTTTTTGTTTCTCCTTTTCCTGCAGTTTTCTCAGGGTGCATTCCTTTGTTTCAGCATCCTTGCAGCAATCTCAGCCAAATAATAAAATATGGTTTAATAAGAAATGTTAGTAACATTATCAAAACAGAATTTGCACAGGAAAAGTCCTTAAAATAGGAAGTAAGGGGCTTTTCCTGTAGCTTGCAGTTAAATTATTAGAGTGCTCTGTAGCACTGTTTGGCACTCAGAGAAAGTAGAAGAATTAAATTTCTGGGAGTAGAATTTTTCTGGATAAAATTAGTCTGGTACTAAGCTTTGTAATGAGTCTGAGTGTGTGTGTGTGTCTTTTTTTCCCTTTTTCTTTTCTTTTTATCCCCCTGAAGGGCACATCTCCACTTTAATTGTGTGATACATGAGCAGAGGTAACTAAATCAGCTTTAACGGAACTGGGTCGGACACTGAAAACAGCCCAAGTGTGGCAAGGGATCTGTGCTTTAAGAAGCTGAGCGCATTAGCTCATTTCCGATTTTTGTGCCCCTGTAACTAATCCCGTTCCAAAACTAGAACTGAGGCTAAATTAACCCCCAAAATATTTGAAATATTTTTTGTATATTTTATTACTTGATTTGCATTACGCCTTTTTTTAGGGTGGTATTTGCAAGCTTCTCTTTTTTGACTTCAAGAATGGAGTGAGGTTAACTGTACCTTGAATTTAGGTGACTAGCGTTATATCCTTTACCATGCTGTGTATTTTGGTTTGAAATTTTTGTGGAATGGCAGACTGAAACTCTCTCCTGGTGTCCTAAGAAAAAGCATTCTCAATTTAAGGGCAAGCAGTTTATTTCTGAGTGCTGAAAAGCAGACTGACTGAATTATTAGGCAAATTAAAAACAAATTCACTCCCAAACATCTTTTGCTGCTCAATAAAGAGAGAATCTTTGTGGCTCGTGCTTTCCTACATGTAGCAAATATAAACCAACGGACAGCTTTAAGATATCTTTTGTCTACAGCCTTGTCCATTTGCAAGAATAATAGTCAGAGGAAGGTGGAGAGCATTACTTGGGTCAAGGGGGTCACTCGGTATGCGTTTCCTGAGCCGCTTGATGAGCAGGGTGCTTGGCCGAGCTCCTCTGCTGCTACAGCAAAATGAGGTTTGCCATAGTGCGATGAGGACAAAATCTGCTTGGGGCAACAGAGTTTCATTTAGTCTGTTCTGTTTTTCTAGGTGTATTAAGGTCTTTGTTTGGGTAGATGGTTTGTAGAGGGCAACAAGGATAGCATTTGAGCAATTCTGCTGCAAGTGCTTCAAGTCCAGATTAAAAAGGAAAACAAATAGCAAGTCATGGATGTCGTAATTTCGTGTTAAGTCATGTCGTGTTCATTTCACGTTCATTTGTATCGCATCACGTTATGAATATCCCAAATGGAGCCATTGCCTTTTAGCTTTACGTGTAGGCAATTGTTTCCATGGAGGTTGTGGGGCCGTCTGTCTAGTCGCTGCTTTGACATCTGTCATCGTAGTACTAAATTGCTTTGTAAAACCTATTACTTTGGGATACGGCATAGTGTCTCTTAATTGCACCACTTGCTTCCCCTGCCTGAACAGAGCCTACTTTTGTTTCCGACGTTAACAGCGAGGCCCTGATGGCGGAGCGACGCTGTGAGTTCGTTGACGGGAGGGGAACTGCTCCGGGATTACACAGGCATACTCGGGCCTTGTATTTTATGACGAGCACGAGTGCCAAAAACGCTTGGGTTTTGACTTGAGTGACTTAATTCTCTGGCCGGCTGTCGAGGCAGTGGTATAACCGTTGCGAACAAGCTCTCTGTGTTTTTTAGCTTCCCGCAGATGCCGAGTGAGCGCTCTCTGCTAAATGCCGGCTATTGAGCGCGGGCTTCTGCGGCTCCCCGAAGGATCTCTCGGGCTCGGCAAATCCTTCACCTCTCCCTTTGGGAATATTGTTTTCTGACTGTCTCGGCTGTCTCATACTTAAAACATACACCGAAGCCGTAAAGAGGGATGTTGGTTAATAATTTACAATAAACATATTCTTTACCTTTTCTTGGGCAGACAATGCCATTTAGGTGGAAAATGGCTTAAATATTTTACACAAATGGCTTCTAGGTATCATAGCTTTTGTGGCTAGTGAAACACTTTTTTGTTTACTCAAACCAGCTATTTAATCACTGAAGGCAGCTGTAAAAGGTACAAGCTTCAGATTGAGCAGGGCTTATTGCTTCAAACCCAAAAAACCTGAGACTGTCTCTTTAACAGCTGATAAATGCAATATGTAACTATATAAAGCAAATAAATATTTCTGAACTGAGGAGCTGTGTCATACGTAGTCAAGTTTCAGCCCTGCATGATCTGTGAAAGATGCTGTCTTGCATTTAAAATATTCAACTCTGCTAATCTAGTTTTGGAGATACATATTAGTAAATAACTGAAATTAGGCCGTGGCCCTGGGAGATTCATTTAAGCTGAACTTAAATTAACAGTTGTTTGTTACACACTGCAAATGCACATTTTATGTGCAAGTGCATCTAACTAGAAATAGAAAATGAACAAGCCGAGCAAATTTGCACACCGAAGCGTTAGGCTACATGTGTTCCTTCAGAACAGGGATATTGAATACATACGAGTATCTGGAGGTAACTCCATTTCCCATCAATTGAACCTCAGCTCTCTCTTTTCAGCAGCAATACCTTGGGTGTTTATTGTGTAAATCAACTGATAAGATTTACAAATGGAGCCCTAAGCTCTTTGAGTTTTGTTGGTTTTTTTGTCAGATTTGAGGGGTTTTTATTCAGTGGCACACGCAGTGCGGTAGCTTCCTTCTTAAAATTCATGCGGTTCCTGCTGTGATTGACAGGGTACAGCTTCATTATGCGGTTTGCTAGATGGGCCGATTATGGCTATGAATGTGTGAATGGGATGAAGGAGAAAAATGTGTAATTGATTCTGGCCGTGGTCGGCTGGTTCATTAACGGTGTGAATGCGCCACACTTACGTTGGTAAGGGAAGAAATGAGAGAAACTGATTTGTACTTTTTCCGTTGTTTGGAAGAGCTCATTATGCTAATATTTTTGCCCATCTACTGTCACTTTTACAAAGAACAAGGAAAGAGCAAATTACATCAGAAGTAAATGATATCATTCCTCCAGGTTGGTTTTTGAGGCACAGACGCTTCTCTTCGTCCTTTTGCAACTGGAAGTTGTGTTTTGTCTTTGCCCACGCTGCTCTGCCCTTTCTCCGTAGTGGTGTAGATAAAAACTCGTGTGACAAACAGCATGTTAAGATGTATGGACTGACTTCTTTAATAAAAAAGACCGGGAAAAACGAGCCTCACTGGCCTTTTTGTACATAGAGTTTGTATGCTGCAGCAGACATGGCTTCACTTTTGAGTGGTGCATATAGGAGTTTGAGGGGAGAGTCGCTGTGCTTTAGAAGCATTGATTAAATGCACAAATTACACTTATTGTCACCGGTGGCTAAGTAGAGACAGGGATGTTTTAAATACCCAAGCACCTGTTATACCCCCAGATCAGTTTGTGGTTCACACGAGATTGAGTTGTCTGCTTGCTTTCTAGTGCTTCAGGGAAAAAGAAGAGAAAACTGAATGAAAACAAGCAGAGGTGATGCAGAGGGTGCACACACACAAATCGGGATGTGATTGTCACGGGCCTTGCTTTGGCTGCCAGAATTTCTAACTGAATGCCTGAAAGTCAGATGACCAAAAGGAGAGCAGTAGGTCCTACAAGCTCTCCTTGGATCAGCTGTGTGTTGCAACATAAATCTTGCAGAAGCCAGTGCAAAAAAAAAAA
>VWZZ01000616.1:4033647-4052111 GCA_013399095.1 Psophia crepitans
AAAAAAAAAGTTGCTTCAGCCCTAAAGGAGCTCCAAACCACGGTGGTACAGCGTAGATCTGTGCTGATGCTTTCTTTTGACCGCTCCTACCTTGTCTTTGGAAGCATTTCTGTAGGAAAAATATCTCCTCCTCTTATACGTATCACTTTAAAGCTAAGCAGCTTCATTAGCGTTAAAAGCAGTTTGATCCATTGCTGTGGCCTGATCCCAGATGAGAATATACCTTCCTCTGGGGCTCTTTGCCTCGGCGTACTATTAAAAATGTAAGCAAACATCTCTGCTCTGTGTACATAGAGAAAGTGATTTACGAACACATGGATTGTGGCTTTCTTTTTAATGAAGTTTCTTATCAATGTGCTTGGCTGGAAGACTGACCACAGTAAATCAGAAGCTTCATAGCAGTGCTGGCAGCTTCATTTGACATAAAAATTAAAATACTACAAGTGGTGAGCATGGCATGCTCTGAGAGCTGACTGTTCCCGGTCTTAATCCATTTACCTTGTTTTCAAGAACAAAAAAACGCATTAGAGGACACTTTGGGGAAACGTTCATATCCCTTGCTCCTGTTTGACCTCATTAAAAAATGCTCAGACAGCGAAGGGCTGCAGGAGTTTCAAGAAGGAACAGGAGCAGTTTGGTAGCAGGGATCTCTGTCAGGCTTTTCCAGCCAAACTAAATCTTTTTGGAGTTTCTCTGCATTTCCCCCAGTTTAAAAATTGTTAGGTGATGAGACCGCTTCTGTTTCATGTTGTTCTGCTTCTGTGTGCACAGTATGTCTTCAGCCTGTTGTCATCCCTGTCTCCATGGCCAGCGCTTCCATCTGCGCTGCCCTCTGCCATGGGTTTGTCTTCTGCGGTGAAACTCATCCCTGCACATGTCCTGTGGTGGTCCTTTACTGTTGTTAAAGCCCAGCCTGGAAGCCATGTTCACTTCAGAAAGCCCGTGCGCTTCTCTAGGGTGGATGCTTGTGCTGGCCACTGGTAAAGTGGTACGGAAGATTGATAAGTAGAGTTTGCACATCCACGTTTGTCCTCTCCAGCAGTGCTGGAGGCTCAATTTTAAGGTTGGCCCCTGAAGGTTCTGCCCCTTCATTTTCTGGTAGACCTAGCCTGTAGACCTCCACCCTCCGGTGCACCCGCTCCCTTTCGTCCTCCAGCTCCGCAGCACACACACTTCTCCGGCTCTGTGCAGCTGGGTGAGGGGAAAACGTGCGAGCAGAGAGGAAGCTTTATTGTGACAGACAAGCAGTAAGATTGACGCAGTCTTCGTAGATGTATTAAAAACAAATGGCTCTACTTCAGCCTGTGAAGACCGATCTTCATATATTAACTGCATGGGCTGGGAGGGGGGGAGCTGTTTTATTTTCTGGTTTGTTTGCTTTATGCCTGTATAATCTCAAAGGGTTTTGCCTGCCTGCAAACCTTAACGTATTGTGGAATAGCTTGAGCAGAATGTATAGTTTAGGTCATGTATCGATACACTGATTTTATTGACAAAGTACAAAAATAATATTATTACTTCTCTGTTTGCTCACCATGGAACACTGGCATATTACTAACTCTGCTAGTAAAATCTTACTCTATCGTGTGTTTCAGAATAACAAAAGGCCTAAGAAAAGCAATTTATGCCAATGATACGCTGTAAACAATTATAACAGTTTGATATGATATTTTATAAACCAGTTCATTAACATCTTCAGTGTCCTGCCTAAAGATCCACCTATGATGGGCTTGTAAAAATCAAAACATAAAAGCTAATAAGTGCATTAAAGGTTACCTATTTATGCGGAGTGTCTGGCGCAGTGGTAGCGGGTTGCTAACGAGGCGCCATGAAAATGCTAAATCAGAAGTTCTGAAAAAAAGATGACAAGAAAAACATTTCTCATTTACTGAGCTGAGAATTTTTTACATTAGTGTTTAATAATGGAAGACTAAAGGAATAGAGTTAAACATCTAATGAGTGAAATGCATCTAGAAATTATACCGGAGGGAGTTTTACACAGAAAGACCGAGGCAAGAAGTTGGTACTTGGGCTGTTCCCCAAAACTCCTTCTTGTTGTTAAGTAATAAATTAATAAATTAAGCCAATAAGGTTCAGCTTTTAAGGAGCTGCGCCTTGAAATGCAAGCTAGCTGAGCCTTAGCAGAAAGAAGGAAATCTCTTTGAATTCTTTCTTTTATTCATCTTTTAAGTTTTCTTTTCAAGTTGATTTTATAGTCACGCCTTTTATTTGCCTGTTGGCTGGTGGGTGTTGTGAATTTGAAATGCATCACAGTACCTGTGATCTTGGTGTATGATCTTAGTAAATGTAGAATGACCCTGATGGAGGTCAGATTCACCAGTATGGAATCACAGAATGGTTTGGGTTGGAAGGGACCTCAAAGCCCATCTAGTTCCAATGCCCCTGCCATGGGCAGGGACACCCTCCACTAGACCAGGTTGCCCAAAGCCCCATCCAACCTGGCCTTGAACACTGCCAGGGATCCAGGGGCAGCCACAACCTTTCTGGGCAACCTGTTCCAGTACTTCACCACCCTCACAGAGAAGAATTTCTTCCTCATATCCAGTCTAAATCTCCCTTCTTTCAGTTTAAACCCATTACCCCTTGTCCTGTTGCTCCCTGCCCTTGTAGACAGCCTCTCTCCAGCTTTTCTGTAGGCCCCTTTAGGTATTGGTAGGCAGGATATTCCTTCTCCCTTGCTCAGTAATTGCAGCTTGCCTCTTTCAAAAACAAAGAATTAGGGTGGAGGGAAGTCAAGAGAAGCTTTCTGTTTCTGTGAAGTGGCCAACAGCCAAGTGCCAACACTTCCAAATAGAAACCTTCCTTGGAAAGTTTCAACCTGAAGGAAATTGCTGTAGTCATGGTCTGAAATTATGGCCTTTCCTAATGGAAGTACTCACACAACCTTATCTCCGCAAGCAGAAGCAAATTTTAAGCTTGCTATAGTATTTCTAAGTCTTAATAGTTTTCAGTTTATTATAGTAGCTAAAACGCATGTGAAAAAAAAACTCTGGTCTGAACTCCTGGGTGCAGGCATTCTGCTTGTTTCAATCACCTGCTATCACTCTGCTCATCAGTGGGTAAAGACTCAAAACCTACTTGATGGTTCAGTTGCCTGAAATGCTGTAGGGAGGGTTTGCTGGAGTCACTGTCTGGCAGCTGTGACATTCAACAGAAATTATCCAATCTGTCCATCTTGTTCCCACAACTGGAGAAAATTACTGTGATCAAAATGGAAAGAAGAGTAGTTAACCTCTTATTTACTCCTCAGTAGGGTGGTTTTCTGTAGCAGTTAGGAAGCTTAGCTCTGATGGGTTTCAGTTTCCCATCACAGCCACTTTCTCTGTGTTTCTGGACACTGGGATTCTCTGGCATGCTTTTGTTTGTGGAATTATCAATGCTTTATGGCTAATGTAAAGAAAAAAAACTTGAAAATGTTTTAAAATGTTATGCCGCAGTACGTAAGCCACCTCTTAAGTAGCAGAGACCAGGACTTGACAGATGATGTCTGGATAAAAAAGAGACAGCACGCATTTTAATGTTGGTTTGTCCATTTTCACTTATGCTTTGCTATAGGTTGGAGGGAGATAATCCAAGACAGCTTGGACAAAGACTAATGGTGTGAATTCTGTAGAATTTGTGAGTAAATTAAAATATTCTGGAGTTTAACAACAGCAGATGTTGCTTGGAAGCCTGTCCCGTATGGGACAGAAACACAACCTAACCAATGGGACCAGCGGTACTGCAAATGAAAGCGTTGGCCTAGTCCCAGTTTGTGGTAACACTGCAAAAAGTAGTGACGTGGTTTATGGCTGCTGTATGTTGTAGGGGATGATAAGGAAGGGTGGAAAAAAAAAAAGAGGATATAGCTGCCACTGTAACTCGTTCTTTTGTGTTCACACTTGCTATAGAAGAATGACGTTTGAAAAGTAGATGTGTTTCCTACAAGGGGAGGGGGGAGTTTGTGTGTGTGATAAAAAATAATCGTGACACCTTTTAGTTTGTAGATTTCTTTTCAAGGTTTTCTTTTTATTCCAGGCTTTTTACTTCATTTTTTTTGTATAGCACTTTGGAGAGCTTGATTGATGGCAGCATCTGATTTTGATGAGTCCAGAGGCATCATAACTAAGATATTCCCTGACTGTACTTTCTCTTTTTGTTCGTTAAGTTTCTTCAAACAGAATATTTGGGTTTATTGCGTGATGTCTCCATCTGGTCCGATGTGAGAGGAAAGCACATTCTTTGAATAACTAACGCATTCGTAGGTCACAACTTTTCTCCTCTTAAAATGGCTGCTGCAAAAAGACGTAATGATGAAGGCAAAAGTGATGACCATTGCCATCAAAGTTCTGAGGTGTTGTGTGGTGAACTTTCCCAGTGAGAAGACCTTCAAGGCATCAACGAAGGGTTTCAAACTGTTGTGCAGTATTTACAGTTGTACGGCCCTAAATGTTTAGTGTATTTATGAAAACATTTCATTTGTCCTGCACATGGACTGCAGCACACACATAACAAGAATTTAGTACATTTAGCTTCAGTGCAGATACTGTTATTTATTTTTATTTAATTCTCAAAATGTATCTTATCACGTGGTTTCCAGTTACAATAATTTTCTTACATGATTATTCCTACCTTCATGTCTAGGTACAATACTGGCATGGATTGACTTGCAACAAGTAAATAAACCACCTTAGGTTCTCTAATTATTTTTTTATCTTTTATTTCTTGCAGATGTGATCCATACTGTCGGGCCGATTGCGAGAGGCCATCTCACTGACACTCATAAAGAAAACTTGGCAAATTGCTATAAATCCTCTCTGAAACTGGCAAAGGAAAACAACATCAGATCAATTGTAAGTACTTCGTAAGAATGCATTATTTTTTTTCTGACTTGGATTGTTGTTTTCTTCATGCAGAGTAATAAAAGTACCTGTAGGCTTCCAGAAGGATTTCTTGCTGTATGTGATGGGATAAAGCAAAAAAATTTAAATATTTGGCCAAAATAGGTGCTACAGAAAGACATATGGTTGTTTTTGGAGATAAGGAACGTGGGTCTTGTAGTAGGTGTGAAAACAACTGCACTGATAAGAAAGGGAGGGAGCTGTTCCTGTGGCTCGCTTTTACACAGTATTGTTTTTTATCAAAAGACCTAAGAAGCCGCTGGTCAGGTGGATAACTGCATGTGAAATTGCTGCCTGAATAGCTCATAAGGGATGAATTTGTTGCTTATTCTGTCCATTAATGTTTCTTCCTAAAAATAAAGGTGTTGGTCAGGTGTCAATGTTTATAGTACCCCCTCAGCAAAAAAAAAAAAAGATGAAGCAATGTAAAAAAGAATATTGAAATAACAAAGGAAAAACTGCAGTGGGTGTTGATCAGCGCCGGTAGTGCTTGCGTCTGTAGGGGTTCTGTAATTTTAGGATGTTCTAGGTGGTATCTTGCTATTAAACATGGAACAATACAGAGTGGCCATACTGATGGGTTTCATGGAAACTAGCCTTTCAGTAAGGAAAGATGACCACAGGAGAAATCATCCACGGATTATTTCCTTGCTGGTTAAGAGCTGTTGACTGTGCACCTGTTTGAGATAAAAAATACTCAACACCCAGACTTGCAGAACACAGCTGCGCGAGCTGAACAGGAGCCAAGAGCCATTCATTCATACCAGCGTTAAGAAGCTTAGCAAGCAATATGGATTTTAAAGTCCACATGACAGATCGTGGACTGTTCTGAAAGGCCCTAAGTCCAGTGATTTCAGTGGTGCTTTGGGAAGTGAAGGCCACTTGAGCGTCTACCCTAATGAACAAATCAAGCCTTGGAGCAAAGTAAAATGTGTAATTCATTTAATTAAGGAGCAGTAGATTACTGTGAGTCTGAAGAAAAGAATGCAAAATGCAAGTGGGTTTCTCAAGATCCAGTACGGTAGTCATGGAGGGAAAGAAAATGAATAAAAATGCCTACAGGCTTCTGAGGCTCGCAGAGGTGTGGTAGAGAGAACAGAAGTACTCAGAGTCAAACGGGCAGCATACGAGGGTGGGCTAGATTATGGTAATGGATGTATTTACGATAGGGATAAGAGACAAAAATGGGAGAGGAGAGCTTGCCCATGTAAAATGAGAAATAGAAAATCAGCTGCGCTGATTGATGGTGCATTTAGGTGGCCTCTTTTAACAGGAAGATACAATGAGCATGGGAAGGAGGAAAATGAGGAATTTAAAAATAGGTACTGAGTAAAAGCAGAAGAAGCAGTATATTTGACGTATAAATAAATAGGCACTGGTGATAGTAAGTCATAGTACACTAAAAGAATTAACTGAACCAGAACCCATTAGAGCACTAGCAGTAGTAGCAAGTGAGAAGGAAACAAGAAGCCATGAAAGGATTGTAGCAGCATGAATGTGTTAGCTTCGAATCAGAAAGACAGCAAGTCCAGGAACTAATGTGAAAGGGGGAGAGCGGGGAACTTACCACAATTCAAATTGTTTTGAACATGAATTGTGTCATAGGAATGCGAATTGCTGGAGGCATTATGAATGAAGAGTCATGACGAATGGCAATGTATCAAGTTGGACAGCAGTGTGCAGGGTGACTCAGGGTGCACCGCTAAACGCGGTTTAATTTAACATCTTTATTAATGATTTTTGAAGAGTACATAAACAGCTCATTAATTACATTTACAAATGATGCTGCATTAGGCAGTGCTGCAAACACTAGAAAAGGACAGAGATATATGATGACAATTGATTACAGAGACTGCGAATACACCCTCATCCAGCACCCACTCCAGCACCAGAAGGGGGGTTTTGCCTCCACTTGAGTGGAAGATAGGTCAGAACCAGAGCTGACAGCGACAGTGTAACTCTGCATGGGAAAAGATGAAGTAGCATATGGTAGGGAAAAATAACCCAGTTCGCAAACAGTCAAAGGGAGAAGCGTGCTGGAAAACAGGCATAATGAGGAAATGGTCTTGAATAATAAGTCTCAAATTAGACATACTTAGAGCAGTCACTTGTTTTGTTTCAGTATTACGTATTGTTGAGCTGCCTATAGAGAAATGATGGATGCCACGGAGGTTGTAGTTCCTGTTCAAAGTGGGCTGGGAAGAACAGGAATCAGATTCGGAATGGATCAAAACTCACTTACCCATATGTGTACGTTAGACTTTTTTACGTGCTGAGGAAGGGAAGCGATGATCCTAAAATACTGTGTAAATTGTGAGAAGGGGCTTTATGGAGGGAGGAGAGAAGAATCTCATTGTGTGTGTGACAAAAGGGCCATTAGATGGTGTGGCTGATATTTAATTGTGTTAGTGTCTGAGGTGTCCAGGCATGGATGAGAGCAACTCTGTGCTAACTCTTGGGGGCGCACTGAAATCTCTTCTGAAAATCTTGTAACGTCAGTGTGTGTGTGTATATATATATATGTGTGTGTGTGTGTGTATATATATATATATATATATAAAACCATGATGGGTAAAACTAGAAACAAGATGAGGGAATAAAATGAAATGGCAGTTCAGCCTGATTGCCAAGGTTCATAATTCACCAGCAGCCCAGCCGTGGTGAGGATTTGCATAGCCATTAAGGCAGAAAGAAGAGTCTCAGGAACAAATTTGATTGTCTGCAGGGTTGTGGAGAGAGAAATCAAACAGCCCCTGACATTTGTCTCCTGGACCCATTTTCTCAAACCTTTTCTGTTCGATACGAGGTTTCTAATGCGGCATCAGCTACTGTCATACCAGAGTTTGTGTCTCTCGGGGTCATCTACTCCACCTGCCTTTTAAGTTACCAAAGTAAGGTTTACGTTTGTGTTCGTACTTATTATCTGGAATTCCCAAAAACACATGTTGCTTTTTCCTTCGCACTTGTTTATGTAGCTGTGCCTTCTGTGGGACACTTGATCTGCTCTCTGACTATTGTCAGTTGTTGGTGCTGGGTGAACCTTTATTTATACAACTCTGGTTAAGAGGGTGCTTGAGATATTGTTTCTGTTTATTTCTGTGTAAATTGGTACAGATCAACAGGAGGAAAAATATTGAAGGTACTACATGGAGTTTAGTTTAGGAGTAAGTAGTTGGTATTTAATCAAATAAAGTTTCTTATATGTCCAGAATAATTTCCTAACAATGAAAAAAAATGTATTTTGATGTTGGTCTCATCAACACACTAGTAGCAGCTGCTATCCTGCGTGAATTAAATCTCCACTGCCTGGAACACTGGGAATACCTTATAGGCACCAAATCCTTGCTGAAAGAAGAAATGGCAAAAATAGTCCAATAGGTGCTTTTTCTGTTTTCCTGTGCTGGTTTTCTAAATAAGGGTCTTGCATGCCAATTAATTGTTGGGTTACCAGGCAGACTGGGGGAGTTGTAATCACTGTTTTCAGGGATTAAATGGATCCTGTGTTTACACATTGTTTGAAATTATTTACTCGGTGTGCCCTTTTCCGGAGGACCTGCTGTCCTGCTTTACTTCGCATACGCTGCTTTGAAGCCATTTGATACCCTGGAACTTTTCTGAACATGAAGCACTTCCCTGCCACGTACTTAATTCAGATTTTGATTGTGGTTCTAAAAGATCTCCATCAACTGAGGTCAGTTGAAGCTGGGGTTGCAGTTAAATGAATGCTTTATGATCTACACAGAAAATATTAATAAAAAAAATATAAATGCTGTGCCTTATTATGGCCAAGATCCAAGTCAAAAGGGCTGCAGTGTGTTAGCAGTGAGGGAAGCGGCACTGATCCTTCACCCGGAAGGCAAGGCAGGTTTTCTCTGCAATGGCTATGGAGGTTGAGAAGTTTTGCTTGGACTACAGCTCTGCTGCTGTTCGGGATTGTGTTCGGCACTGCAGTCTTCGGGATCACTTCGTGTTGGCAGGGCGTGAATTGTAAACCTTTAACAAGAAGCATTTCTTTAGACCGCGTTCTCTGACCTCCACTTCTAGGGAGAATTATGACTGGTGTTGGGGGGGCTGGAGGAAATCCTCAAAGAATGAGGCTTTGTGCGTTGCTTAAGGAGGCCCACTTACCACTACCACGTATGTTAACAGAGTTAAATACAAAATACAGAAATTTTTCTATTGCTGGAGTCAAAGAAGAGTTCGTGCTATTCCAGAGCCTTACTAGATTGCTGTTGCATTTAAAAAAAAAACCCACACACCAAAAATATCAGTCTGTCTTTCTGCCTAGATGTTTGTGCTATGAGTGCCAAAGGTAGTCCTGCTCCGAGGAAAGCCTCTTAAATGGATTTTACATCTCAACGCAACCACCCTTCTCCTTCTGTATAAAGTATATAAGGGCAAAAGGCCATCTAGAAATATCTAGAAATATCTATCTAGCAGAGGACCTATTCACAGGCTGAGTTGCTCGTCTTCAGGTCGAGTGGAAAAGCCGTCGCTTGGCGGTGGGATGGCTAGTGACCTGTAATGATGGGATGTTTCTGGGAGAGTAGGTTGTCTCTTTTGACTCTAGATAAAGCGCATCCCTCCTGCGTACACAGCTTATGCTGCACTTTGGTTAGGGCTCCTACAAAGGCATGCTAAATAAGGTTGGGACGTGCTTTTTGAAATCCACACTGTACATCGATTTCTGGGGTCTTAAATCAGTGTACACAGTGCGTATAACTAGCTGTGCATACGCGGCGCTTTTAAATGAAAACCTTATTTGAGGCTTTGTTGGGTAAATATTCCTCTCACCTAAGTATTAAGTTAGTATACAGGGAGTTCTGACTCATATCCTTTTGTAGGTGTTTTTCAGAAACAAGGGTCGCTTACTTTAATTTTATTTGTTGTCCTGGTATTGGCCAAGTAAACATCAATACTAATAGAACAAAACATTTGCCCAGAAACACAACCTATTAGTTAATCAGAGGAACATGTAAAAATGCATCAAGAAAGGTACCTGCCACTTATTAATTTATAGCACTTAAGAAATAACTGAATTGTCTTTTTAATTGATTTAAATATTTGTCCTCACCTGTAACTGTGGGTTTTAAAAGCAGACTTTACAGCTATGCACTGGTATTTTGGGGTTTTGTATTTACCTTTAAAAGGAAGGTGTATTTCTGATAAGCTCACAGAAACAGTGCAGCCTCATTTGAGTGGAGACGCATTTAGCTGCTATGATGCCTGAATCTTCGGTTGTAGCTCACGGACTTAAATCTTTAATATCAATTTCAAACTCAGAGTGTTCTCAACTCCTCCTGTTCTAAATTACAAAATTTATCGAGGAGGAATTTGACTTGAATTGTAGAAAGGCATTTAGAATGCTGTACTATAATGTATTGATCTAACGGATTGTTTTAGTCTTGCCTTTACCTGCCTTGTTCTCTCATGATGCAGAGTTATGATTTAGGGAAAAATAAAGCAACTTTTAAAAATTATTTTTTATTTGTAAGGAAACCTATTTCCTGCTGAGAATGTTGCCATAGCAATGAGTTGTAAGTCTGGAATTCCTAAAGGTTGACTTTATTCTGTCATCTGGTTTTCTGATTATAGATTCATATCCATCAATCAGAAGATTTGCTTTGGAAGGAAATTTCCGCAGCATCATAAATCCACTTAATTTGTTTCTTTGAAACACTTGCTTAACTTGTAAGCTATGGTGTGACTGATCTTGCCTTTTCAAACTGAGTTTTCTTTCCAGCTTAGCTGCCTTTTTTTTTTTTTAGCTTGTAAATATTTGCTTTTCTTAGATAGTTTTCAGACCATATCTTTAAAAATTGAGGTACTGCATGAAGTTTTAAAGTTTGCTGAAGTACCACACTGACTTTTTATGTCTTCATCAGATGAGGAGATTATGACCTTTCCTTTTGGTTACAGAATTTTTATAGCTGGCCATGCTCTTGTTAACCCAAGATGAACAAGGTTGCACAGAGAAGCTGTGGATGCCCCTGGATCCCTGGCAGTGTTCAAGGCCAGGCTGGATGGGGCTTTGGACAACCTGGTCTAGCGCAGGGGGTTCCTGCCCATGCCGGGGAGGTTGGAACTAGATGGGCTTCGAGGTCCCTTCCAACCCAAACCATTCTGTGATTCTATGAACTTGCTGCTGTGTGTTGCTTGTGCTCCCAACCATTTCTTTCAAAATGCTCTTGGCAGACTGAATTGCAATCCCGTTTCTTCAATAAGGATTTCATTAAATGAGATGTATTCAGCAAGATCAAGTGTAAATTGTTACACCTAAACAGAGATGCTTATTCAACTGAGAAACACTGAGGAATGATTGTAGCCCTAGGCAGAGGTTCCTGGGGGAATAAGCTGCAGTTTGAAGTGGATCGTGTGCTGGAAGTGAGTTGACAATCTCACCCTGTTGTGGAGAAAACCGAGAAAGGAGTATTGTAGGGTGGCAATTAAACAGGAAAGATCTATGAAGTTACCTATTGCACTGCTTCAGTAGAGCTAACTGGACTGCTCTGTCCAGTGTGGGGAACTGGAAGACAGTGTTTCAGCCAGGGATGATTATGGAGTCATGCCAAGAGTAGAGTGAAAGAAAAAGTTTAGGTCCAGAGAATAGAAGACTAAAGGTGAGGAAAGGAAGATGGAAAAAAAAATAAATGCAGAAAATGCTAGTGGAGAGCAAAAATAAATTGTTGTCTCTGGACAGAGCAAGATGTAAAAGTCTAAACTTACAGGAATGGAGTTATGGGTTAGAGATTATGAGGAATTTCCTAGTTGGAAGGATGACAAAGCGTTGGGAAAATTGCTTAGGGAAGTTCTGGCTCTGTCAGTGGCTGTATGTGGGCTGTCACTAGCACTTGCTGGAACTTGGGTTCTTAATGCGTTAAGCGCTGCCAAAAGCCCAAAGGGTGCAAAAGCCAAAAGGGCGAGCTCCGGCCGCCAGGCTCTTGCAGCCCTGTAGCACTCGTCAGGTGGCCCAGTCACTGCGGGACCTGGCTGTACAGCGCAGAGGCAGGGGGATTGTTTTATGTTGCAAACAGAATGCCTTTAAAAAAAAGGTTTTAATTCTGTTGTGGTTTATTGTTTTGGTCACATGGTTGCACATTTTTTATTTTCTTTTTTTTCCTCCTCGCCCATTTGCTTTTACAGCCTTGCCGGCGTGCCACTAGGAATGGTTTTCCTGTTGAGATAGATGCCGTTGCCCTTCTTTCTCACCACAGAGGGTTTTATACGGACACTGAGAATATAACCAGCTCGGGGTGCACGTAGAACACGTGCAGCAACATTGAGACTTGTGTACACTTCTGGATTTTTTTCATAATCCATTGAAACTTTGTGTCTGCCACCATGCAGTTATATATTCAGTATATATTTCCTTGGAGGAAGCAGATTTGGTTTATTTGATGCTGGAAGCTTATTACAGGGTTTGTTTTCTATGGCCAAGAGTGGCAGGAGCAGCTCAGAGGGATACATGGATCAGTCGTGAATGTATTTCATAGCAAAGTACCACATAGAAATTATTTGTTGTAATGGTAATGATGATGTGACCTGATGTGATTCTGCCTCTTTTTTTTTTATTTTAAAGTGTGGTAAGATGACCCCTGAATAGGGATATCCCTTTTCTTTTTCCTCCTCCAACCTGTCCTAGGTGTTCAGAAGCCTTTTGAGTACAGACAGGGTCAGGTACAGCCCCAAACCGAGCAAGTGCTTGAAGTCCTGCCAACAGCTATCAGGATGCTGAGGCTTAGGTACTGCACCAAGTGGCTCTAACAGAAGACAAAAGTCACTATAGCCCTTCCACCCGCCTGGTTCATCTCCTGCCTGGCTACAACTGTCTACATAGTATAAAGAACCGACAGCAGCACTGTGATACAAGCATTGCATTACTAGAGAGTCTCAGTTCCCTGTTTTGTTGTTTTCAGATGTTACTGTTGTAGTACTTCTGCAACGTGGTGGTTTTCTGATGGGAAGAGGGGAAAAAGGCTAATTATTTTTGTTGGGTGTAATGAAACACTGAATATACACTTAAAAAAACCCCACCCAACACACTGAAGTGGTAGAATAAAAAGGGAAATGGTTTGTTCAGGAATAAGTTCTGCAAGTTTGTGTGTGTGACAGGTTTAAAGTGTGATAATTCGCCCATCACCCTGTGGGAATCTTGTGCGCAAAAAGGATGAAACTTTCTAGAAACGCTGCCTGTTGGCTCAATAATTGGGGAACTGTCTCATTAGGGAAGGACAAAGTACAAATCTGTCAGACAGTGGACCAAGATGCTAGTTATACAAGACAGCTCATAAAAACTGAAGCTTGCTGGAAAGTCTTCACCATAAAGTGCAGGGGAAGAGAATGATTTATGCTTCTGTACAGAGGAAATTGTACTGGGGAAAAAAATAATCTTCATTTTGATTGAAAAAGAAAAAAAAAACAACCTGTAAAAATAGAGGAAGCCTTATTTGCATGCAAATCTCAGCTGTCCAGAATCAAGTGTATAAGACGCTTGCTATTATTTGAATAGCAGGTTCTTGTAATGGAAATTCAGAGTAAAAGTTGATGGCATATACAAGTGCCTACCAAAGCCCCTAGAGCTGGTGGGCTGTGGCTCTGTGCAAAGTCATCATCGTCCTTCTACTTCCTTCCACTGACCTGTTCCCCGTCATCTTGTTTGCGGTTTGTAGGCTCTTTGGGAGGGCTTGTATTTGCTCTAAGGACAGTCTGTGTGTGCTGTGAAGGTGCACTCCTTGTTAAGTCTCAAGGGATTCACAGAAAAAGCAGTAACGGGAAGTAATAGCTGCAACAGTCAAGTTTTTAATTTTTTAATTTAATTTTTTTATTTTTTACGTGGACTGCAGTGACTCTCTCCCCATCACCAGAAGTGGAGTCTGGAATTAGAAAATGCTTATTCACAGGTTTTCAAGCTGGTGGAGGTACCCTTCGTGATGCCTCAAAATGTATGAAAGGCTGTCTGGCAGATAGTGACTTGTCACTACCAGATTTTGTTCCTCGCAATGTAATAGTGAGGAAAAGAAAGTGTGATGCTGCATTTTAGCACTGCACGGTGCTCGCAAGGTCTCTGTCACTTGGCATTTGTCATCTGATAATTTTGAGACACTTCTGTACATCCCTTTTGGTTTTTTAAACATTATTGCCTTAATTTATCTATGCAAAGAGCGAACTATAGTGTGAAATCTGTATGCGCTTTTTTATTTGAAATGAGTCAATTTTTCAAATAGCAAATTAAAAAAATTTGAACAGTGGTTTTTATATTTAAATAGATAATATAAAGCTAAGACATGAAAAATTAAAAGCATACAATATTCTGTGTATCAGATGGGCATCATAATACTTAACTAGGTTAAAAAAGTATTTCATTACAGCATAATATCTATTTAGGATCAGAGTAAATATATTGGAAAGCAGTTTTGAAAAACAAACAGAAGGGGCATGATTTCACCAGCCTTGTTTGCAGGTTGTTAAATAAATTTTCCCTGAATTGCTACTAGTCACTTGGAGACACGCACATTAAATAGAAATGGTATATTATGGCATAGCTGCATTTAAGGAAATTGCAATGATCAGTAGTAGCTACAATACTTATACCCGTGCCTGAGAAGTGTTTCAGTATCGTTCCAGTAAGATGATGTCCTGTTATCTTTTTAAGGCCTGTACAGAGTAAAACTAGTATAACTTGAATAGTCTAATTAAACACGACTGGTACTTCAGTATTTTATTCTGATGAAATACTGATTTCTTTAATCTGAAAAACTGTTCTCACCAAATATAAGCCACATGCACTCCATATACAAATAAACAGTTTAGCAGACTTGTTTTTTCGAAGCTGTTTTGCTTATCAACTCCCAGTGATGTCTGCCAATTAGAATTTAGAGATTTGTTCATAGCACAGATGAAAGCAAATATAACACATGGAGTCAGTAGTTTTGGTAAAGAGAACTAGGATAGAAAAGGTGTGTGTTATAGCATGACTTCCCATGGGTTGCTACAGAAGGACATTATTGCAAGGGGAACAGAATTCTTAAATTGTGATAATTACAAGACAATTTTTTATTTTTTTTTCATTTTCCCTCATTATGCCTTTCCTTCCTGAAAGGTGACTACCCAAGTTAAAGCTGTAAGCCAGGAACATACGTTTATGTAGACTGTAGTTAGGCTGAGCATTTACTTTACAGGTGGTCTTATTAAAAATTCTTATTTAGTCTATTCATGTTGGAATATAGAATCTTATGCTACAAATCTTTCCTTTTTTTTCTAAGGAAATAAATCAGCATATTGCTGGGTTTTGTAAGTTGTCATACCTTTCTGAACTTTCTCTGACATATGCTGGCTACATTAAATCTTTATGAATTAAATGTCGACCTGTCTCTGTTCCACCTAACTGTGCGCTTCCAGAAGAGGAGCAGACATGACACAATGGTTTTTGTTCGTACCAAATGACGTATTCTGGACAGAAACCTGGGATGACGATCTCCGTTGAGAAAATTTAGATGGTGTTGGGGCAGAATTATACATTAACGTGTCCTCCTTGAACAGCTGGTCCAGATTTTGTGCTTACATACAGGCAGTGCAGTTCTTTCCCTTGCTTGTGCACAGAAAGAGGAAAACTGCAAGTGTGTCAGAGCCTGTAGGAAAGGTAAGGGAGCGTGAGTCCAACATGTTTTTATACTTATTACCTGTTGGTATTCCTTGTTGTGGAATGCATCCCTCCCCAAGTCAAGCATAGTCAGGCTGCATGCAGGACACTGCTAGCATAGTAGTGACGGGATTAATCCTCCTAGTTTGTAGGCAGATGGTGCTGTTTTAATGTGACCACTCTGTGCTCTTTATTTTTGCCTGGAGCCAACTCTGGCCACCCTTGTAAATGCGCTTCTTTATATTCTGGCATGTTGGAACTGCAATGTTCCCCGCACGTCACGTCCCTGTTAGCCCATAGCGTGATACAGAAAGCTTTGTACCGCCCGCCTCCTGCCGAAGGAGGAAATGTTGCCACTGGTGATTCTGAATTACCGAAATGGTTTTGATATTGATCTTAAATCTCCATCTCCTATTTGCTTCTCATTTATGCCCATTCCAAGTCCTTGTGTGAGCATCTTTTCTGACTGGATCATTGCAGATCAGAATGTTGTTTTGCAAAGCAAAATACACAACAGTGCAAAGCGTTTCTTCATACATCTGTAAAATGCAGGCATTCCTGTTCGACCTTTTCTTATCTATTCTTCTGTTCTCAAATACGCCAAGACTAAGTTTGGTGACAAGGACAAGCTCAAGACAAATGTAAGGCATCAAACTGTCATTTTTTTCTTTCCTTCTGCTGAATTAAGGTATCCCTTGCATTCTAATTCCTCTGTTTGTACCGTGGCACCATATTTGCTTGCTTTAACAGAAAAACGGAGTGCTCCAAACATCTTATTGTTACTTACTGCAGTCTTGAGTCATTACGTTTGTTGTCCGTAATTTTGGTCCTTTTAAGTGTTTATGTACTTCCCTTCTTTGATCCTTCAAAGTGTGTTTCATAATGTTAAATTCTATGAGGCATTTATTTATCCATCTCCCTAATCTCTCTCCATCTACCTCTTGTTCTGTGTTCTCATGTATCTTCATTATTTCACCCCTTTTGAATCACCTGCAAAATTACTAGGGGTCTTTGACTATCGGAGCTGTTGAGTTACACTCTATAGAAGAATAGCTGTATCCAGACCTAAGACAGCAGGTACAGAAAGACTCTCATTTATCTCACAAACGTGCCTTTTCTCCATGGCCTTGGCAAGAAATGAGGAGTGTGGCATATAAGCTGAATTGTTGATGCAGCGTTAATATCTGAGTATTTGTAATATACCAGTCCAAAAAATGCAGCTCCCTGTTTTCTTAGGAAAGCAAGCTTATAGCACCGTGTCCATATATAGTCAAAATCAAATATAAAATTTTTCGTAAAAGCTAGGAGTCAAAAAATAAGTTTCCTTAGGCCACCAATCATTTGATGGTCCAAGAAACATTTTACTAAAAAACTTCGGGGTAGTGACGCTGTCTGATGTGGTTTCATTCAGATAAGCTGCCGTCTGAGAGGATGTATATCCATCATACCTCATTTCAGGACTTCACCCTCAGAAGCTAATGACGTTAATCACAGTTAATTCTACTTAGGCCTGATGGTGGTGGTGACTACAGCTTGTAACCAGGCGTTAGAAACAACCCACTTGATAAATTCAAATCGCCTACTGCACTGTTGACAAATTAAATTTGCTAGTGATCGATGTTTTTAAAAGCAGGAATCGCTGCTGGTGTTCATCACCGTTTATTGTGTGTTGTTTCACTCTTACACTCCTTTCCTTCCTTTATTGTTGGGAGGGGAGTATTTTACCTTTTTATTGTTTATTTGGCCTAAGCTGGATTCATTTTTAGAAGGCCTAGTCCAGTGTCATCAACATCATCTAAATGATTTCAGTAGGTACCGGGGGCAATTGAAATAACAGCTCATTCTGGCTAAATATTCACGAATCTCGACCAAGAGCAGCTCTGTCATAGCTGCACCACCTGTAGTCCCCAAACCGGGTAGCTTGGATGCGTTGGTACAATTTATCATCATACCTTTCCTTTGCAGTGCAGGTGTACTTTAAGCAAATGAAACCATTTTTATTATCTCCTTGTTAAGAAAACCAGCCCTTGTGTTTTCCCCAAGCGTAAGGCTTCTCTGAATAAATATGCAAAGCATCGTTTCACTAAAAGACATTCAACTGAATCCCTTTGTACTTAGTCCTGCCAGAGGAGGGAGAGCTGAGATGGTTTATAAAACAAATGTGTGCCTTGCAAGTCTTCATGAGGTTGTTTGGGGAGAATAATGGAATGCTACACAAGTGTCAAGGAGATTTGGGTTAAATGACAAGCTCCAGGAAAGGCTTTGGAGTGTAAAATACAAAGTTAAATTCTTGCTACCACCTAAATAACAGACTGGGCTTAATAAAAGCATCTCCAGCCAAATAAAACGTTAGATAGTTTGGGCTGAATTGTGAAAAATTTTGTTAGTTAAAGATAATAATTCCTTTGTAATTCCAACTTGTGAATAGCACCTATTTCAGCAGTTAATTCCAAAAGGGACAATGACAAATAGGCAGTAACACTCAGGTGTGAATGCAACGTAAGCGTAGGTCAGGAAGAGCTGGAAAAATCCCACTCAAGGTAAACTTGCAAGTTGCACTAACACTTTGTGGAGAGGGTTGATTAGGAGCTGGTGCTTAGTTCTTTGGAGTTACACAGGGACTGGTGGCAAGTGTTTGGAAGGTTCAAGTCAAAGACTTTCTAAAAGCATATGTATAAAAAAGTACATCAGCTGTATAGAATCACAGAATGGTTTGGGTTGGAAGGGACCTCAAAGATCATCCAGTTCCAACCCCCCTGCCATGGTCAGGGACACCCTCCATTAGACCAGGTTGCCCAAAACCCCATCCAACCTGGTCTTGAACTCTTCCAGGGATCCAGGGGCAGCCACAGCTTCTCTGGGCACCCTGTGCCAGGGCCTCACCACCCTCACAGGGAAGAATTTCTAATATCTAATCTAAATCT
>VWZZ01000616.1:4052249-4189886 GCA_013399095.1 Psophia crepitans
CCCTGCTGGCCACACTGTTTTTGATGCAGCCCAGGATTGCATCATAACCATTTGATGTACTGTCAAGTTATGAACTTACAGGTGATGATGTTTAATTAAACTGCTCCTAGGAAGAGCTACTGAGTGCTTCCTGTTTGCACACATTTTTCACCTTGGTGCGTGCTGAGAGTGTGACAGTGCCAAGGTCAGCAATGAAGTTTTAACTGAGATGTTTGCGTGTCTCATCTTAGTGTCTTCTGGTCTGAAAAAGAGATTGAACTTCATGAGAGAAATGGCAACTAATCAAGATTAAATGAAATCAAAGTTAGTAAGCAGAACTCCTAAGGGCTTTCCCTCAGTTGGCGGAAATGGTTTATATTGACAAAGCGTTAACAGTATGAGTATGTGTCCAGACCTTTGGCTTAAAATGGTCTCTGGGAGCCTTCTGTGCCTCTGCACTCGAGGTTGTATCTTTATTTTCTGTCTGTCTGTCTGTCTTTTCCTTTGGATGGCTCAGGAGATCTTTTCGTAAATCCTGTGGGTACTGTGGATGTCAAGGAAAGCACTGTCCTGAAAGACTAAGAATTAAAGTCAATGAGCGAAGTTCATGTCAAACCATAGCTCGCTTATTCTGCGAATGGGATTTTATCTGTAAAATTTTTGAAGGTATGCAATCAGTAGATAAGTGTATGTATCCAATGGACTACTTTCCTGTTTTCCCTAAGGTGGTTCTAACTTGTTTCTAGTGTGTTTATTAAGCTCTTTCAGAGTACATTGTTCTGATGTTTTACACTGAAGAATAAATAAATCAAACTCCTTTAATGCTGCGGGATCTCTTAATAGTGAAGAGTAGGCTTGCAGCTATACCACTATCCTCTTTGGAGGTATTATCAAGAGAAACAAAACCTTTCAAGGGCTCTTGAGCACAATGACATCAAGCAATTGCTGGCTACACATTAGGAAATGTTTGTTTTACAAAAACAAAAAATATGGAATTGTTCAACTTTCAAACAGACTGATCGTAAGTGGGCTTTTTCCCCCCTAGCTGTTGTGGGTGAAAAAATCAGGTTCAGCCAAAGCTATTGGAGTCAAGCTCCCGTGTTGTGGATCTGAAGTAAATCTGGTAAACTCTCAGCACCTGAAATGACTTGAGCTGGTGTAACGACTGCAATCGATGAGTAGTAATCAGATCTCAGACTGGAGAAGGGAGGGCTCTGTAAATGTTCTGGTACGTCGTACGTCACCGTGTTGATGTTAGAAAACAGCATCAGTGGAAACGATCAAAGTGGGGCAACGTTCTGCAGCAGAAGTGTCAAGAATTTAAGTTTTTGCAAAAAAGATTTAAATGACTTCATATGAATTTTCATTTCTAATGTGACAAGAATCATTGTGTGCTTGGCATTTCCCTGCAGAAGTGCTCAGCTGTTGCTGCGAGCCATTTAAATACGTTTGTTGTAGCCTATGGTCCCTGGCTTCCAATCAGTTCAATGTAACGAAAATGGTAAAAGGCTTCTGAAGAGTAATAACTTAAGAAATGCTGGTATGCTTAGAAAGCTAATAGGCAACTTTTGCCGTAAGGAGTAGCGATGGACAAAGCCCCAGGAGTGGAAGAGTTTCAAGTATTTGGATGTGTAGTGAGGGCTAACGGCAGGAGTTAGACCTGCCTGGTGCAGTGTGATGCTCTGTCCGCAGGGAAATGTTTGACATCAGTAGACTGTAGATTCATAAACCGTAACAGGTAATATAGTGTGCACAGAGAACCAAAGCTGATCTCATCTTTGCTTTATTTTGCTTGTCTTGGTTTTAACGTTGTTGGTTTTTTTTTAACCCTACCAAAGTACCGTGAAAGCTGTTGACAGGCTAACGTGTGCGAGCTTTGTGGAGGAAGCTTGGTGTTGTGTTTAATTGACTGAGGGAGGGCAAAAGCCTTGGCACCCTATGAACGTGGAGAAGACATTCCTGTTGTCACATCCAGCATGGAAAAAGACACACTTAAGGGGATAGGAAATTAAATCTGGAGGGGCTTTGGTTGTGGGGTCACTGACAAACAGAAAGAGTAGAAGGATCATGTAATTTTTTTAAAAAAATAAATTAGATTATCAGATTAGATAGATGGTCTGGTTGCAGAACATAGTTTGAGTCACAGTACCTCGGAACTGGAAGGAGGCAGAATAGAAGACAAGTCTTGAAGTTTTTAAATTATTTTTATTTTGAAAATGAATTCTGAGTCAAGGTAAAACCAAAGCTTGGATGTCTGGGAGAAGTCTTGGGAGGTGACCTGAAGGTTGCAACCTCTGTGAAAAAGGCCAGGATGAGAGCTAGTGAAGAAAGGAAAAAAAAAAAANAGATAGGGAAAAAAAAAAAAAAAAAAAAAAAAAAAGTGTAGGCGCTCTGAAAGAGAAGAGGGGAAAGGCAAAGTTCTAGCAAGTAAATATTTTCATGGTACTACTTGGAGGTTTATTTTTTCCTTGGAAAAGCAGATAGGCAGGTGTGGGCAGAGGCAAGGCTGAAGGAGAAGATGGTGCCATGCAAGGCAGTGGTAGGAGTGCCTTGGTGACCCTGTAGAGGCCACGTACATACATAAATATTTACATGGAAGTGAAGATTATTCCTCTCCACATGATGCAGCTGTTATGAAACAGGTATTTCTGAATCCTAATTACTCACTTTCTGCCTGTAACTTAACTGGTGTGGGCTGGAGGAGTGTGGAGGTCCTTTTACATGTGGGGTGCATGTAAAAATAGTAGGGACTGTCAGTGGAAATCATAACCTGACTCATTACTGCAGCCTTCGTAGCAGCGGGAAGAAAGCTGTGACTTTTCCCTGGTACGTTGGGAGCCAGTAATTAGCCGGTGGCATTGTCACTGTTGCACTAGTATTCTTATAGTCACTAGGGATGAGCTGTTCTTAGGTGACTTGTTGCTCCGTTGTAGAAACTTGCGCTTCAGTCCGTGCACAGTTTTGAGATGAAGCAGGTGGGAGAAAGTCCTAGACTTTTCTGAAGCAGATGGATAGGAAAAGCCTGGGCTACCGGGACAGTGCATCCCGAGCATCAGTGTCTGCGCCCGCTGCTGGGCAGCGGGGCTCGTTCTCTGAGTAAGAAGGGTTCACCTCTCGGTGCTGCTCACACGGGGCTCGGTACGTCACCGCAGCGGGCTCGTGCGTAGGCTGTGAGCGCCGAGGGACGCTCGGTGTGCGGCGGGCACGCGCAGCTCATTTCTTAGCCTGCTCTTGAGGCTGCTGCAGTGCTGACAAAGTTTCCTACTTTGTTCCCCTGCTCCTCCTTCTCTTATAGCCGACACAGGAGGTTGAAGGAGATAACAAATACGTTGAAGTGTGTTACGGTAAGACGCTTTAAAGTGTCTTACATGCTTTTCGAACAGAAAGAAGAGCTAATTGACCGACTTTGCTCAATTTATCGGAATGCTTTTGATAACATTTGACATAATTTTATTAAACACGATGGAGAATGGAGGGTGGTGGAGTGTTTTGTTCTTCCTGGTGTGTTATTTTTCATAAATGTCTAGGGCGCATTTAGCTAAACTACAGTGCTAAGTCTGAGCAAGAAAGACCTAAATATCCAGTGAATTACTCCTATTTGCACTGAGAAATTAACCATAATTAGCATTCAAGTTTTAATGATATTGTATTTGTGAAGCTGATAAGGCCTCTGGGAGTGTGGTTGCAAGAAACTCCTATTGTTTACTATATGCAAATGTAGCCACTTAGCTTTAATTAGAGGTTGAAACCTGGAGCAATTATCAGCAGTTGCTTTAGTATTAATGAGCTTGACAGAGCTGTCCATCATGGTGCTTTGTATGATTGAGAATTAGAATATCAAATCCCAGTCGGTTCACTGTTCACAGAACTTGCAGCCTTCATCAAGCAAAACCGTTTCATTTAGCGTGCCACACATTTCGTTAGTTCCAGTCGCTGGAAAGACTGAAGTCCTTATAAACTTGTATAGCTGCTATTTTCTGCATGATGGTTTGAGAATATATGAGAGAATTTCTTTCAAGGCATAGGTTGACAATACGTTTTTAAAAAATAAATGGTTCTCAAAGCAGTTATATGGGTGCAATATAGAATTTAGTTGCTTGATGTCCCAATAATATGGATTATGATAACTGTTGACTGATGAATTTCCTCACAAAATTAGCTGATGTCTCTTATGTGATGGAGTTAGACGCTTCCATGCATACTGTGGTTTTAGTAGATGACAAGAAGAGATGTAAGGAAGTAGGTGGTGGGTGGAACGGTTGGACTAGATGATCCTTGAGGTCTCTTCCAACCTTGATGATTCTATGATTCTATGAAAGGAGAGAAAAAGCTTATAGTGCGTAGTCCCTTAAATGTTTTTGTTGTTTTATTTTAATTTTACTCTCTTTTTAATGGAAGCACTAACCATCAGTGACTTTTGTTGCTGCTTTTTCATGTTGCAGGGTTTTTTTGTGGGGGTTGTTTTTGGTTTCTTTGTGGTTTGGTTTTGGTTGGGATGTTTTGTTTTTTGCTTTTGTCTTGTAGCAGTAAAAAGTTTCCATATCAGATCCATATAGAGGTGGAAAAATATTAGAAAATGTCACTTGAAGTTAGTCCTTTTGATAAACGCTGTTGAAAGTTGTTTTTTATTTTTAGAATATTTTTTTTTGTGAAACAATTCTCTCTTCTGCAACCCTTTGAGCAATTAGAATAGATACTTTATAAAAGCATATTAAAACTTTTATGTGCAATAGATGCTTTGTATTTTTAATTTTTTATTTTGTTTGATAGATGGCAAAATGTAATTGTGAACTTTCATGTGCTCTCACAGGTGAGGTCGAAAAGAAAGCACCGGTGATGTGCTTTACATTCTAAGGAATACCGAGAGATGCTAAAAGCTTTACCCTGCTGAATGGCAATGCAATGTCATCTAGACTGCCGACCACTGGGGCATGAAATGCTGTTTTAGTCACACATGTATTTAAAATACTAGAGGTTGTAGGTTCATTTTGGGGTTTTTTTCAGCAGAGATGGGAGGCTGGAGGTGTTTACAGAACATTATTTTATGAGGTGCTATTGAACAGCCCCAAGTTGGAAAGTGCAAGGCAGGGCGAGCTGTGGGAACGGCTCGTGGCGAGGGGGAGGAGGCATCTTTTGGGGGGTCCTGCCCTGCTGTCGGGATGTGCGTTTGGTTTCTTGCGCGGGTGGGGACTGCTGCCCTCGCTGCAGGGCGGGTTTTTCCTTCTGCTGTGGGTTGGGGTTGGCTCCTGTCCCCGCGCCGCCGCGGACCAGCTGCCACTCGACACAAAGCCTGGTTATGCACTTAGCGTTGGAAGGATCCTACTGAAAAAGAAAGCTTTGTTTTTCAGGGGGAAGGACAACTATAGAAAGTTTTAACAGGCTAAATAACAATGCGTGTTCTAGATCAGTATCTCTGACAGCGGGGAAAGCAACACGCTGAATCTCAGTTGTTTGTAATTCAAAGTAAGCCAGCTAGAGCTAGATGGAGCAGAATTAGGAATCAGATACGGAGCTGCTAGTACCAATTTATTCCTGCAGGAAAAGACAGCTTCTCAGCCACGTGCTTTTTGGTGAAACCATGCTTTTTAATTTATTTTCTAGGTGAACAGAGTTGAGGTTAAGGACTAACGCTGTATCATGTAGGCAACCCATTGTTTTTATTATATTGGTTTGTTATGCATCTGTGTCAGATAGGAAATGTACTGTGTAGCAATACTCTTAGCAATTTCATCTTTGGGAAAAGGCTAGTTAGGGATCATCAAATAAGTAATCCAGCTGGCTGATTAGAAGCCATTAATTACCAACTAGCTCTCAAATCATCACCCTTCCACTTCTGGCCTCTGAGTCACTGCTCAGATTGTCCACGGTGAGGCCAACTTTAGCATAATCGTATGTAATAGCAATCTATAATTCCCACAGTGTCTGGTAATTTGATTTAAGCAACAGACCACACAGGCTACTAAACAATAAAAAGACAGCACATAAGTTACTCACCTTAATGAGGCTTGTTTGAGCTGTGCTTTGCCAGTTTATTATAAAAGAGCAAAAATGGGATCCATTTGCCCCTCTACCCTCTGGCTTAAGAGGAAATACAAAAAATGCTGCATATATCATTTCCTCACTGATACTTTCTCTGCTATTAACTTTATAATAATACCATATGTATTTTTCAGTACCTAAATTACATACAGCATTCATTCTTCAAAGGTTTGGGTTTTTTCCCCCCTTGTTTTTCAGTAAGGAAACTGATTTAGTTTTGCCCTAATTCTGAATGCCATTCTAATGCTCTGAAAGTTGTATGTGGTTACAAGAAAAGGAGAAACTGGTTTTGTTGTTGTTGGTTTTAAATGCTGCTAAGCTTTTTAAGTATTTTTGGCATGCAGCCTGCTTACCGTTGTTATATATTAAATTTTTTTGTGCGGCAGAACTTACAGTAATACATATTTAACTTTCGTTATCTTTATTTATGGCTCCTATTAGTTACTATATTCATAAAGATAAAACACCCATAAATTACCAGTGAATCAAAACCATGTTAAGCTATATTTACTGATTCAGTCAGGCAATGTTTCTGTTGTTATTTAGGGCTCTCATTCTTGTTTATGTCCCATTACTCTTTTATATTTACAGCCATCCATCAGCAACAGCTTTGTTAAAATTTTGCGAATAGGTGACACATTTAACATTTCTTAAAGCCTTCTAGCGGCAGTATTTACTTTTTTTTTGCTGGTGTGTTGTTTCATTTTTGCATTTCAGCCACTTCACTTGGACTTTTGAAGCCTTGGTGGAAGGAAACCTGGAGAGAGAAGGCTTGGGTTTTTGGTTTTTTTTTTCTATTTTATTTGGAAATTGGAAATAGGCTTAACATTAACGTTTCTCATAGGAAATATTTTGCACACTCTCTGATCAGACATGAACTACCTCAAACAATCATCGCCCTGAACGTAATAAAGTTTGGAAGCAGGGATTGTATTTGCTAGGGTGCCATAGGCGCTTTAGAAGATGCAGTGTTATTTGTTCTAGATATAACTCTTTGGGTTTGCTTACATCAAATCTCTTTTGCACTCGCCTAAGTGGTAGCTCTGATAAGTTCCCCAGTAAACAACCCAAGGTCATTGCAATTCATTCCCACAAGTCACTTCTCGCTGTGGAGCAATCACTTCAAGGCACACGTTTGTTATTTAGCAAAGAGCAAAAGAGAGATGGGACCGTGCGGCCGCTTTAGAGCGGCTTTGATCTTCTCTTTCTTAACAACAGTGCACAATGGTAATTACAGTTCCTTTTAAAACATATTAGAGAGGTAGGATAATAAGTGAAAAGGGAATTTTCAGTCATTTTCAGTGTCGATGAATGCGTTATTAACTCCCAGTGATTTTGCAGATGCTATTTCTGCCAGATGAGGCTGAATGAGTGGTGCTTGCCAGATCAGCTATTTAAGGAACTCTGTTTTCCACGCTCAGCAAGGGATGGTTCCAGTCAAGCCTACTTGTAAATCCGAATCTGGGAGACAGGGTGTCTGTTGGGGCTGCCAGGATATTATGTTACCCCGGCTCTGATTCTTTTGTCTAGAACAAGACCAAAAACCCTGCTAGAAAATTCCCGTTTTGATTAATGCTGCCTGGCTTATTTCTGCGTCATGGAAGGGCAATTAGCTTTGCAGATGTATTTTGGGCAAGGCAGTGAAACTGAGGAAGGCTGTTAAGAGGCAGCCTCTTCCAAGATGAAATGGACCACCCTGTGTGGATATTGGAGCACCAACAGCCATGCGAAGAAGTCCTGTGTCTTTGTGCAACTGACTGGGGAACCTTCTGTTCCCTTTATGTTTTGCCGTGTGTGAGATTTAAATAAAGAGCTTGCATGTGACCAACTCCCTCAAAAAAACCCACCCCAACAACAACAAAAACACAAAAAAGCCCCCCAAACCCACCAAAAAAACCCCCAAACAAGCAAAAAAACAAGAAAAATTTCAGGCTTTTCATATTGGGGGGAAAAAAAAAAGTTTTAAAAATTGTCCAAACCTATAGGTCTGCATCGTTTTAGTTTGAAATAATTTTGATCTTTTAGATCGATTCCATGTTTAGTAAAGGCTGTAATGGAATTCCTGAGTTCATAAATAGTAACACAGCAAAGCAATCAGTTTTAATAATCCATTGGCAGTATTGCTTACCAAGAAAATGTGTACATTGCAAAATGACTTCAGCAGAAAGCTAATCAAGCTTAGTCACACTCTTTGAATGACTAACTTCTGCCTAGCAATTTTGCTCGATTTCTCATATGCTATAAGAAATGCAGTTTTGTGGTTTCGTGGAAGATTATCTAAACTAATAGCTTTTCAGAAGAACTCTGCTGGTACAGAATGTGAGAGGATTTCCATGATCTTTTTTATATTATTTTTTTTTCTGGACAATATTGCAGGGCTAAACCTGTCTTTCTCTATTTCGTTCAGTCTTGATAGTTGTAGCTCCTAATATGCTTTAGCTATCATTCTGAATATGTCTGGTGGGATGCGGTGGAGGACAAAAAATGACAGCCAGTCAAAGCATTCATGTGATGCTGTAGAGTCTTTGTTCTTATTACATTGGCAAGTTGAATCCCAGATTTGTAATTTGAAATTTGCGTGCTGTAAGATAGCAAGCAAGAAAAGAATTTTTCGAGCGAGCAAGTGCTGTAGCAACAGGATGACTGAAAGCTGTTTCCCATGTTATCTTCAAAATGATGATTTTTCGTTGATCCAGCAAAACATAAATTCCTGAGATTTTTTTTTTATCAGGCCAGTTGTTTATGTGATCATTTCTAAAAGGACTTACTTGATTCCTAAGCATTTCTTGCATATCCTGATGGCAAATATTCGGGGACAGGTAAATGTGAGGAAAATTCACTTAATATTATAATTAAGTCAAATAATTGCTCAATTAATTTCATTTTTTTCACAGCCAAAATAATACTAAAGATATAGAGTAGATGTTTTCTGAAAGGAAAGCTTTGTTTGATCAAATTTCTCTCATGAAGATAGTGCTCCTATTTAGGATTCCCTCGCAGAATTATTTCTACTGAAAGACAAGGAAAAATGATTTCACGGGACTTAGAGTTGGACTTCATGCTCTTTTCTTGAGCACTATGGAATTTAAATAGCGTTTAAATCCTTCCTTCTCCATTTTTTTAAAAAAGATTTCATTGCTTATATCTTTTACATTGATTTAGAGTCTCACTTGTTATTTAGAGTGGCTTCAGGAGGAAAAAAAATTTTGGTTTTACAGCTACGACAATAAGAGCTCAGCATGTTTGATGTGTAATTAGCTTCTGGTTTGCGTTGGTAGCAAGAACATTTACCGGGAAGCATAGATGTTCTTGCTGTAGTTGTCTTGGTCATTTGAGTGCCTAATATCAATTAAAGCCGTTAAGCTTGTAGCGACATAGAGTTCTCAGTTATGCACTATGGAGTGAATTATTTTGCTACAGTTTTACTTGCTTGTCCACGTAACAATTTTGGATGTTTGGATGGTTTTGGTTGATTGTCTGGTGGGGTTTTTTTGTTTGTTTGTTGGTTTTGTTGTTTTTAAATAAGCAGTTTATGCGCTTTTCTTTTGGGGTGGCCAAACTGTCAGTGCTTGGAAACAGTGATGTTCCTTGGATCTTGGCTTGTAGGTGTCATACTTTCTAATCCGTACTTAGGTCAGGAGACTGGCACTAAGATCTTATGCTTTCCTCTTGAGACATTCTTAGGTATCACATTCTTGTGTAGTGTGGGATGGATGAATTTTCATCATTTTCCTAGTGTGGTATGGGAATGGGTGGAGTGAAGTTGCCTGTTCCCTGTATGTCATTAGTGTTAACTAAACAAATATCATCTGGTGTAGAAACCCATTTCATTAATGGGATTTTGCTGCTGACTTCAGTGGGATTTGATTTCAGTCCATGTTAAGCTAAAAGTGCAACTATCCTCTTTATATATTCCTTATTTTGGTCACAATTAATAAGCACAGTATTAAGAGAGAGTGTCGAACCACCTTGAAACTTAACATGCTGTATTTTTCTTCCTTGAGACCTCCGGTGGCAATATACAATAATAAACCTTTCCAAACTTGTATCAGTTTTTGTTGAGCCATCTGGCTCATCCTGTAAATAAAATATGTAGCAGCCAGGAAGGCATTTATAGCCTGTCTAGTATTGATGCTATTAAATTGAAATTCTTGTAAATTTAATAATGTTTTAATTCATAGTCCCTTTATCAAATTGCAATGTTCTTGTAGCAGGAGCGCCAAAAAGATGTTATTCAGCCAGATCGGAGATTGAGCTAACTCGATGTCTGCTCTGAAAGAGTGGCCAAGAGCAAATACTTAGAGAAAAGGAGAAGCATGCAGCGATATGAATATTTCTTGATCTTTGTTTGCTTTTCTTAATCTCTGCTAAGCACTGAGTGGATGTTTTTGCAGAATTACATATAACTCCAAGCTCTTGTTTCTGAGTTCTAATAGCTAAATTACAGCTTATCATTGTGTAAGTAAAGTCAGGAATGTTTTTTCAACGCGTGTTAATTTGCATTTGTCAACAGAGTATTTCATCTGCCGTTTCATCACCTAAGCAGTCAATTATGGTGGCATCTCTCCACAGCTGTTTGCAGTGGGATTTGGTTTTTTTGCTGGCTAGAATAGCTTTGCCCAGGAGCAGGTCCCTGCCGAAAGGCAGCATTTTTCGTTGGCCTGTAGATGGTTTCCTGGTGGCTGCTGGCCATCTGTGCTGATCCTTAGAGGAATCAGCAAAGAGGCGTGTTGGTGGTGCTGTGACTGTCCCGAGACATTAGTTTTAAGGGTCGTAACTCTTCAGAATATTTCAGTAAGGGCATCTAGCACTGTTAGAAATGCTTTTGAGCTTTGGTCGAGCTTCCTTTGCTTACTTTCATTTCTTGACTTAAGCTCTTGAAGTTGTTCATCAGAGGTTTCTTAGGGTGTTTGAGGTGGCTCCCTGGCTTTTCAAAGTCCTTGTCATTTGATGTGCCCATCTGAACTGGCCGCTGGCTTAGTCTCATTTTGCATTTATAGGAAAGGTGTTTAGGATTGGAAACAGTATGCTCTTGTAGATGTTGGTTGTGCTTTTGTATGGGTTAAGGCTTCTGATACGAGACACTCTTCTTGACAGGTCATAGTCCGAATCTGCCAGATTTTATAATTTAATGCTTCTTCCCGAAATTGTACTCACAATTGTGCAGCTGTTGGCTCTGAAAGATCAGCATGTCTTTTCTGCTTTTATTAGTGTTTGTGCTCCTGTTGTCTGTGCTTTTTGTCCATGAACGATCCCTTCTCATTGAGTTGCAAAAAAAATGTTTCTGGGCATGTCTGTCTTCCACGGCACTGGCTGAAGGCATCTTTGGTGAGCTGCTTATAGCAAACAGGCTGGGAATTTTGGTGGTAGGAAACTAAACTAAACTGCTGTCAGCTTTTTTAGATAAATGCCGGTGAGAGACATTGGGATGTCTGGCTCACAGCGGGGAGTGCAAGTCAACAAATGAGAGCTGGTTTGAAGATAATGAAGGAGTTTTGCTTAACATTTACTTCTTTGTCTTTCATTACTGTCTTAAGAACATTACTGTCAAAAGATTATTTGTCTCCTGAGAAGAAATGCCACACATTTGTGGTGGCGTATTCTTGGGGAAAAAAAAAAAGGAAATAAATGCCTTACGCAGCCTTATTAATTTGGAGCTTGTTTGTGGTGGGTTTTTGGGGGAATGGCAGTAATGAATGTGTTGGCTTTTGGGTGGTTTGGGTTTTTTAATTTTAAATATGATGTGTTAGATGATCTAGATGTTTTGTGTAAACCTTCTGCCCAGCTGTGGCTATGTTTTGATCAATGTGTGCCTGGGGGAGAAGCAGCACTTCTTTATTTCCTTGGAGAAAATTTGTTTAGTCTGATGAGGACTGTCAGGAGTATTTGTATTTTTAGTTATTTTATTACGTGCCTTCCAAATAAACTTTTCTCTAAAGAAAGGGGGATTTAGGAAAGCATATGAATGTTGACAGGACATAACATACAAACCAGTAAGAAAAGATGTGACTGAGGTATGGGCCTGTGTCTAACTGGTGATGTTTTGCTCTTAAACAGCTCACTTTAAATAAAAGCCAAAGCCCTGTCCTCCCTCTTCCCAGGCTAAGTGATGCTTCAAAACACTGTCAAGGAGTCATATAAGATTTTATGTGTTCACAAGTTGTTTAAAGAAATACAAAGAAAGGTTTAACAGAGGTTTTATTTGGAGGGAGGAAAAAAGCAGCAACTCTTAATGAGTGCTTTAGTCATTTAAGTGAGTACTGTGGGACAGCTTATTTTCTCAATAATTGTTACACTTTATTTTCTTTGACAATTTATCTTTTGCCAGAGAACACAATTTGAATGTCGGTTTTAAAAAATAGCTTTAATAATTTTCTTAGTTTTATTCCTGTTACTGGGAACTTTACTAATAAAGATCTTTTTAATCATTAGCAGTTACATTGCTTGAGAACTTAATGCAAATTTCAGAGTCTTACCACTCTTAATGTGTCCTGGAACGATGCGAGAGAATTAGGAGGTTGGTGTAACGCTCACAGTCAAGTACACAATGTTTTAAATCTGTCTGTGTCTTAGAAATCTTGCAAAACTGGTGATTGGGTGGCTTTCTGAGATGCGTATAAATCCTTCTTCACTGTTGGAAAGTGATAGACAGAAGGTTTTGAAGTAGAAACAGGTTGTGACAAAGCAGTTGGCAGGAATATTGGATTTTGGAAGATTCATTGAAATCTCCAAATCTGATCTCACAGGCAGGGAAAAGCTGTTCTTTATTTCTGAATGATTTTTGAAGGACCACAGAAAGATGCAGCAGTTTAACTGCCTTATTAATCACACTTTACTGCTGCTTTACCCGTCGGAACTGGTATAGTCAGAGGCGTCTTGCTGTTTTTGCATTGCAGGCTCCCATTCTGCTGGACTTGGGATTTAACAGTTAACGTTTTGGTCCAGCTGAAAGCTTTGGGAGTTTTAACTGCATTGTGATTCCAGTAATGGATAGATTTTCAATTCTGCTTTGAAAGATTTGGGAGAGGGTAGGTTCATGCAAGCCTTGGTTTTGTTTTTTTTTTTTGAAATCAACTATTTCGAGTTCTAATTCAGTTTTTGGAAGGAAAAAATTGCTGATTGAAAATGTCACGCTAGTCAATTGAGGTGTCTTACTGAAAACTTATGGAGAATGAAAGTGGTCATCAAGCAGAGCGAGAAAGACATAATGAAAATGCTACATGGTGCCATTTCATGAATAAGCATCACAGAAAACATAATCTTCTCTACTGATAATGAGAAAGTCCATATGGATGCGTTTCTCTGTCTTGTTCAAACGTGAAAGAGAAACGGGCAGCAGTCTGTCCCATTTCTATTCAGAAATGCCGAGGAGGTTTATTGTTCCGTGCCATTTTGAGACAAACCAGAGATTTCTGGTTCCTTAGCCTCCAAAAGAGACCCCCATCCCTTATTCATTCTCAGAGCTCCCATCTAAACTTCCAATAACATATACATGTTGTCTCTTACTTAATAATAAGAAAATTCAAGCTTGATTGAAACCATCGGCAAGAAGGATGTTAAGTCACGTAAATTTATTCCCGAACAGTCCTGTGGCAGTGAGTGCCACAGTTCAATCATCTGTTACTGATAAGAGCACTTGTGGCAATATGAAAAAAAAAAAGGAAAATAAAATCATAACTTGCTTTTTCTGTATATTGATTATCCTCTCTGTGCTTCAATCTTCTTCCTTGTTATGCATCTTCCTTCTGACATATGAGTACACTGAATATTTAAATGACTTTAAAGCGAGCCAGCTGGGACACCAAAAGCAGTACTGCAGTGCCGTATGGGCATTGGCACAGGCTGATTTGCTCCGCGTCGTTGCACGTAACCCTGTGTGATGTAGATGCAACCTAAGGTAAACGACTCCAATCTTTTCAGTCCTTTTTCATCAGGGCTTTTCTAGGCAGTTCAGCAGGCTTTGAACCCTCTCTAATTTTACAAAATACTTTTGGTGGTACTTGGTGCGCTCATAACTGCTCCAATCGTGTGTGGTGATGCCTGTCTACTGCATGGCTTGGTGTTTCCAGGATCTAGGGCTCTCCTTATGGCAGTGATCCTAGTTAATTTTTGCAATATCAAAATTCGTAGGAACTGTTATGAAATATTTGTTATCTTTAACTCTGGGTTAACTTTATTTTATTAATGTCAGTCCATGAACTTTAGTTGAATGCTTAATGTGGTCCAATATCCTCAGATAGTTTGTTCCTCTACTTTCTTGCACTTGCTTAAGGCTAAATGTGATTTCTTTCCTATTGTGCTCTGTCCAGAGAATTGTTTTGAAAAGGTGACACTCTCCTATGGTCTGAGGTCAGTATGCATTCACGCTTGCACAGAAGTCTACAGGATAGGACTGGAAACAAAGGGAAGACGTTCATCAAGTTAGGTTTTTTAAGATTTAGACAAATTTGAAATACAAAGGAAGCCTTTGTTACAATTTGCTGTCTTTCTAGAACGGGAGTTTTCCAATGAGCAACAGGTTAAACTGTGATTTAAGTGGGGACAGAATTGCCAAAGCAAAACTCTTTCAAAAATACCATCCCTCGTGGTTTGTAGAGTGGCCGCAAATGTTGGTGAGCTCCCTTGTGCTTCAAAAATCATAGCACTCATTAATTTTCTATTTAGATGTATATTTAAATGTACTTAAAATGTGATGGTCATGTTTTGTACTGGGGGGAAGTGTACAGCAAGAATAAGCAAGAAGATGGTCCACCAACTTCTTTATTTTGCATGTAGGCATTGCAATATATTGATGGTTACTCAGAAAATAGCAAGTTATTTTAGAGGTGTGATATTACAGTTAAATTATCAGAGAACATTTTGTATGGAGAGGTGGAGAATATTTGTCTCCAGTGGTTTCAGTATTGTAACTACTTTGGAAGCAAGGAAAATGTGGTTATTTAAAAAGCTCTAAGGCATATTCCATGACCAAACATATTTTATGGATTTTTCCATTTCAAACCTTTCAAAAATATAGAAGAACAATGTAAAATGTTAACGCGTAGGTTGAAGGATTGTTTGAAGTTGCAGTGTTCTGCATGACTAGATAGTTTGGAAGAATTACACTTTTAATTATGATTTGTGGCCACTTAACAATATGAGAAACATAAGAGTTGCATCGGCATGATGTCACTGGTGATACACGTTGGAAGGAATAGATCATTCTCTTCATTAGTTATACCAAAGCCGCACAGCTTAAGATGACAGAGTAGGACAGAATGACTGGTCGCTGTAACACGGGAGGACTTGTGAAGGAAGCCGGGGTAGTTCATGGGAATTACAGAGACTGATTCTTTCTGGGATCGGGCCAAACCACAAACGTTTCTGTATGTGTTACGGCTTTTCTTCTTTCTTTCTCCAACCTTTTTAATGCCTGGTTTAGTTTCTTTTTTTCTAAGCAGCTGATGACTGATGTTAGGTTTACCATATAGACTAGCTATCCTGAAGTTGGGAGCCAGGAGGAAAGCTTCTCTTATCCCCGAGTTTCATTTTGGATTTTTGCAAAGGCAAATGTCCTATACAATCTACAGGAAGAAAAACAAAATATAGAACAAGCAAACATAAAATACTGCATAATTTAGGTCATGTTTTCTGTGCTGATGACAGATGATGGTGGGACAAGAGTAGCAGGAACCTGAGGCTGAGGTAATTGCATGTCTCCTTGTTGTGCCCCAAACCCTTGCTCAAATTCTTGCTTGAGCCAAGTGACGTGCTTAAAGGGTTGCAGCAGTTTTGGAAGGTGAACAGTGATTTAGAGTCTTGGGGAAGGTCCCTCTAACATTTTGTATTCCTACAGTCCTAAATAAATTTTTAAATTCAGTAGGTTGTGTTACTGTGTCTGCTTTTCAGTACCGTTAATGCATCTGGACATTCAATGGATAAATTCTTACTCTTGATTTGTAGGGAGGTATGTTTATTTGTCCTCTGTCTTTTGGAGGAGGAGAAGAGGAGAAAGAGAGGAAGCTTTTTCCTATATAACATACAGACATACAAACAAAAAAAGCAAAATAAAGTGCTTAGAGACATAAAATTGCATCGTATTCACCGTTTATCTAGAAAGCGTGACTGTCTGCACTGTGGAAGTTCCTTCTCTTCAAGGGTTAAAAAAAAAAAGCAAACAACAAACACAACAGAAAAACAACCAAAAAACCTCGCCTCAGAACCAGATTTCTGAACTGACTGGGAGACTATAAAACAGATGGATGGGATCAAAGCAAAATGCAGATTTAAATTTTTTTTTCTCTATGTTCCTGGTGACACACTTTTCCTGTGTTAATTTGGGCAGTGCAGGATTTCCAGTCCGTGCCATCTTGCCTGCATGTAAGGGTGAAGAAAGTGAGGCTGGAGGTACAAGGTAGCAAAATCTACTATATTATACCTACCTGTGCAGTATATCACACTTTCCTTGGGAAAAATCACTTGCTTTAATTTGTCAGTGTTGTTCTGAAGAGTTTTGTATATCCTCCATGAATAGTTTCAAAAAGCTTTCTGAAATCAAATGCTGTTCACTGGAAAATTTAATTGCTTATCACTGAAGGATACTTTCCAGAAAAATGTCATTTTTCAACTCCCAGCTGTTTTGGCACTGGAGAAGTTGAACAATGGGATTTTTTTCGTTTACTTTTATGAAAAAATGTGCTTTCACTGTTCATGCAAAAATGGTTGAATCAATTTTTTCAAAGTACCTAGAAAAATTCAGCTTAGGACACACCCTGATAGGTGGAAATTTCAGACCATATTGAAGTTGAAATAGTCTTAAATAGAAACGCTTTTCTTTTTTTTTAGGTTGTCATACAGCCACTGCTCTGCATGCTCTTGCATCTATTATCAAATGTCCGAGAGAATTTGGTGCAATATTAATCTGTAAAGATCCATTTAGCAAGAGCTAAGTCTGTGAAGGGACTGTATTAAGCTACATAACTTGCTGAATCGAGGACTCAAACATTGAGTAAAACTAACTCTTTTAACTTAAATGTGTAAAAATGGATAAAGGCAGTAGATGATGTAGGCTAAATATTTAAACTCCAGTTTTCAATCCTTTTTGTCCTTTTCCCTTTCTACTGGTTGCAGACTGACATGAAACTGCCAATATCTCTTTGATCCAGTAGTTCTGTGGGCCGTACAGATTCTACTTCTTCAACTTGTCTAAATTTTTTACAGCCATTTTTGTAGCTCAGAGTTTCTTACTATCACTAATATGGTTTATGTATCCTGTAGTGAGCAAGTTTGACAGTATGAACGGATCCTCCATCTCAGAAGCTGAAACCATTGGGACACATACATTTTTACACCCTAAATCTCTTTAATCACTAGAAAAACAAAACACTCCCTTTTTTACTCCAGTCTGCATGAGAGGTTCCTGCTCCTGGGCCGTTTACGTTTAGCAACAGGAGCCTACACCACTTATCCCCACCTTTGCAGGTATCCCCACTTTAGTGAGTAATTCATCACGGATAGACTTGGCTGCTCCATGACATGCCATTCGCACAGGACCGTCTGAGCATTAGACTGTGGTGTGAACAACCTGTTGACGTACATGAAAGTAGGTCAGATCTCAGAAATATTTTCTTGGGGGCTCTGCAGTCACAGGCAGTTGCTTCGTCAGTTATAGAATCATAGAATATCCGAAGCTGGAAGGGAATCATAAGGATCATCGAGTCCCACTCCTGGCTCCACACAGGACCAGCCCAATCAGAGCAGATGCCCTAGAGCGTTGTCCAGATACTGCTTGAACTCAGTCAAGCTCGGTACAGTGACCACTTCCCTGGGGAGCCTGTTCCAGGGACCCACCACCCTCTGGGTGAGGAACCTTTTGCTGATCTCCAACCTGAATCTCCCCTGTTGCACCCTCATGCTGTTCCCTCGGGGTCTGTCACTGGTCACCAGAGGGGCGAGATCAGTGCCTGCCCCTTTGTTCTCCTTTGTGAGGAAGCTGTAGGCCACCATGAGGTCTCCCCTCAGTCTCCTCCAGGCTGAACAAACCAAGGGACTTCAGCTTCTCCTCATACGTCTCCCCCTCTAGACCCTTCAGCATCTTAGTTGCCCTCCTTTGGACACTCTCCAATAGCTTTATGTCATTTTTGTACTGTGGTGCCCAAAACTGGACACAGTACTTGAGTTATGGTTGGACGTTTCTCTGTGCAACTGCAAGAAGCTTTTCTTTAGGGACAAAGGTGAGTCTGACATTCTGGTGCAGATGTATACTTGTAGGAGGAAGAGCTGCAGGCTCCAGCTCTGCTACCTGGTATCAGTACGTTTATGAAACACACCATGCTATCCACGTGGTTTCAGTCCTGAATCATTACCTCACTGTAGATGTTACTGTAATCCATTTGAAGTGAATGAGAGCTCATTTAGTCAACCTGCATGTTATTTGTATCTGTAGACTTGTCCTCACAAAGGCAAGAGGATACCAATTTTATGGACTGTCAGTATCAAAAATGCATTGTAGCTCTTCAGAACAGCATTACCTTTTGCTGATACTTCACTAAATCAGTCTCTGCATAGCTTGCAGATATCTTGGTGTTGATGTTTAAGGCCATCTTCCAGCCCATACTGTTAAACATACCTTCTGTCGTACTGTAACTGCTTCCTAATCTTATTTTTCTTTTCAGCAACTTTCAACACTGTAACGCCTGAGAGATTTTAAAAATTAATTCTATTACTGAAGTACAACCAGGCTGTCATAGCTCAGTTGTCCCTCACTCTAGATTCAGTACTGCGATAGGACCGTAACTGCATCAGACTTGATGTCCTTCCATCCCTGATGCTAACGCTGGTGTGTCTGGGTGCTTCAGAGAGACAGTTCTAGTTTGAAGCTACAGAAAAGGAGGCAAAAGCCTTTGCCAATGATTTGAGAGATCAAGTTGAGGATATCGATGCTTCTTTACTTTTTATCCCTAAGCAGAGGAGCAGGGGCATTTCTTCAAACCTGATGCTATTTAATACATAGATAACTGGGCCGCTGATTGCCGACAAACTACTGCTAACAAATCTATTAATTTGTCTAAGCATCTTTGCCAACAATTTCTAGCTCTAACATTGGGATATTCTTCTTTTTCTGTCTAATTTTGAAGGTTGATTAATTAAAACACTTGAATAATGTTGTTCATAATTGAACTGCTTGAAAGACTAGTTTTGCAGAGAATTTCTAGGTCTATCTAGAATCAAACAAAAATCTTTTTATGACCAAACAAAGCTTTTCCCCCAAACAAAGCAAGATGTAGGAACCCTACTTTAGACTAAGCAAGAGTCTCATAGATAAGGTAGTCTCCTGAGCTGTGAAAAATGCACGCTTCCCTGGTGCTGCAGCTTTTCTTTAAACCTCAGGTGGTTTTGTCAGCCTCTTCCTCAGCTTCTCCTGATGTCCCTATTTTACTTGTTACAGGCAATTAAATATTCATTGAGATGAATATTTGATATGGATATGGAGAGAGAGACTGATGCAAAAGACTAGGGATTTTTCCATCAGGTGGGAGACCCAGGTTCCCTGTAACAGTCTGTCCAGTTCTCTCTGACAAAAGAGTATTGAGTCATCTGTGTAAACTGGAGCAGCTTCAACAGGACAGTGTGAGAGACACCAACTCCTGAACCTGCTAGATAGGGAAGTGCTCTTGAAATATGTGGAAAAAGGAATTCAGCTTAAGTGTTTTCATCACCTTATACCATACGTGCTCTTCTACCATACTGAAGGAACATTTACAAAGAGAATATGCAAGAAATAACTACTGCTTCTCACCAGGATTTAGAAGACCCTTCCTTCACATTATTTGAGTTGTATCTCTAGAAGCTTCTAGTCAATCACAGCAGAAAGCTTTATCCTCTGTGTGTGACAGACAAGGAAGAAACACATATAAGTTGGAAAGAGATGTCACACCGGCCACCTCTGAAATTGGTCCCCTTCAATAAACCACCTTATTGATCTGCTGTATGCTGTTGTTACAGCTACGTCTGTGGCTGGGAAAAAAATGTCTAGTTTTTGGCAAAGTTGGATATAATACGATTGCTTGGTCCGTGACAGCTTCTCTTTCTTTAGTCTCTTAAGTTCAATGCAGCGTCAATCAAGTATGCATGAGGTTTTTTGTTAGATGTTGATTTGCTTTTTAGTCTGGGCTTAATTGAAAGCTATTGCATATTAGTGGCACCATTTTAGTCTCTCACTGGAAGTTAGTTTTAAGATGCTGTGATGGAGTATTCACTATCTCTGGTACTTGATTAGAGTTTTCCTTTGGGGTGAAAAAACAAGCTTTGTAAGAAGAAATAGTGTGTTTCATATAGTGAATCAAATCAGTCTCTGAGGAATGTTAATGAGTCTAATTACTAAAAATTATGTGATGCTTGATTGTTTTACTAATTTGGGAGGAGTTGGTGTTTTATCTTGACTGCAGTAAGCAGTTTTGCTGACATTTAAGAAAACCTTTTCTTCAGGGAAAGAAAGAAACTAATTTTCGTTTATTCTTTCATTTGATTTTAGTTCTGGGCAAATATTTTCAGATTATTGTCAAACAATTACAGTAGGATTCTGTTTTGGGTATCACAGAATATTAATTCCCTAAGATATTATTGTACACAAGTAAAGATTAGATAGGTTTGGGTAAAGGGCAGATGTCTTTTAGTAATGTCTAGCGCTTTTTTTACGATGTACCCTAGAACCTTTGTTCTGATCTTTTCAAATCACATGGAGGAAATATTGAATCTGGGTTAGAGACAGGCAAATAGTTATGACCTTCATTTGAGGCATTAAACCTTTGTTTTGGAACAAAGATTTTTGTTAGGCTGAAGTGCTGTAGTTTGAAGTTAGAATGACGGAAGCGCTGAAGTCAAGGATAAACTAAAGCAAGTCTGTTTATTCTCTTCACTTTTGACTTAACTCATATAATAGACACCCAAGATAGTGATTCACAAACTTTCCAGAGTAAATGGCTACTTTCAGGGCCTCAGCGTTTCAGGAAAAACATCATCATTCTTCATTGTTGAATGTTTTAGAGCGGGGACATAGCAGTTATACTGGTTAACGTGATTTGCTGGAGCAAATGCCGGCTACTGACTGTCTCGCCAACCATCGGCTGGGAACCACTGACCCAGCACAGGAGCAGCTTTGGGGACAGGGGGACGTCTTGCATGGTTTCCTTTAAAAATGAAGATGTTGCTGTTATAGTGTATATTCACGTGCTTCTCTTTGCCACTGCCTTTGTCTCTTCAGGTCCTCAAGTTCACTGGGGTTTTGATCCACTTTTTTCGTTTGTGAAATTAGTTACATATCTTGGAGATGGAATTATACTATTTTTTTAAGTTTTCTTTGTATTTTATACCTGGAGAAATAATGATTCCAATAGCTAAGAAATGTGTAACAATTGTACACCTGCAGTTAACCTTTGACAAATGATATGTAACTTTTATTTTTTTCCCTCTCACTTCATTGTGCTTGGGCTGGCTGTTTTGTTTGGTGGTGTTCTGCTTGCAGAGGCAACTTTGCTGATGTTGCTGCACCTATTTCTAAGACCAAATACCTTTTTCTTTGTCCTCACTTGCTGTATATCTTAGCTCTGACCTTAACACCATGAATCAGATGCATAATTGTATCTCATTACTTAAATCACCAATCTCTGGTAACTACAAAGGCTTTTTTTGCCATGACAAGACCTTTTATTATTAGCCATTATCTAATAAGACAGATCTTGACCAAATAACCTGAAAAAGAGGTGAGCTAAAATTTGCGTAAGGAGTGCCCATAAATTTAGCTGTGTTAATACTGTGGGTGGACATGGATGCTATTTTAAGCAGAACATTGCAGAAGTAAAAATGGTTCCAAATCTTTCTTGTCCATTTTGAGAGTTTCTCTGCCAAGGTTGCTGTAACTTTTATTCTGTTCCTTTTCTCTTACGAAGCTCAATGCAAACCCAAAATTAGCAAAGGCTATGTTTTCTCTCTTCCTTTAGTCTTTTCCAGCTGAAAGGATATCTGCGTATCCGTACATCATTGTGTGATACATGAATGTGAAAGTTATATATAACATGACTGAGATTGTGCCTGACGGACTGATTTATTTTTTTTAAACCAATGTTTTACTAATGTGCCATTCTGACAAATGAGGTAACTACTGAAGTATTAAACCACTATTACATAAAAAAAGAATATCCTCGTCCTGTTATGCAGTGCCACGTAATGTAAGGGAGCGTTTCAGCACATACTTGGAGCATGTTTCTTACCTATTCCAGGTTTGTTGAGTTTAGCTCCCTCTCCCAGACAAAGAGTACCTGTTGGCGTCATTCAGAAGCAAAGAGAAATGGAAGAAAACATTTGGAAGAAGCTTAGCAAGTTTGGTTGACTTGGGTTCCTTTTCGTGAAGCATTCAGGACAGGAAGTATTTTCTGACTTTGTGTTTATCATTTGCCTATATAACATACCATAAGCAGATTCATTTTATACAGCCAAATACGTGAGCGATTGTAATATTACTTATGTAGAGAGCGAGCTTGGCACTGGCCAGTCAAAAAGAAATATTTATGCTCAATTCAACTGAAATAATTTTTTATGTTTCTTCCATATGGATTTTAAGCTATCTCATCACTACATACAATAGGATAGACTGGGTTGGAAAAAGAAATACCATTGTGTTTCAAAACTTCTTTGGAAACGGCTGGTGGAGACACATAGATATACTGCTCCTGCGCAGTCATGGCAGTTCCAGCCGCAACCTGCATACCTTGTCTCTAATTTTGGAGGTAGTTTTCGTAGTAAAGACTTTACTCCAGACTTTCAAAAATGTCAGACTCCCGTCAAATAATATCTAAGCAACGTCTAAACAGTCTTGCAGACATTAAATGCTTATCTCGGAGCTTCACAAATGCTGTGCTACTTTTAATCCAGTACTATTTGTTTCACTGTTTGTGGTGGTAGTGAAAGTTAACAATACCAGTATTTTTAGGAGCAGTGCCTGTTCCTTTGAAATAAGGTTAGTAGATGTATGCGTGCTGTGTGCGTGAGAGAAGCGTTTATGGCAAATGGAGGGAAAAAAACAAAAGATGCTGGTGAAATTTTACCTTGCAGATGTCATAGCACCGTATCATTGTTTTCCGTTAGATTTAGCTGTGACCGTAATAGTGATAATAAATTGCATTTGCGCTTTGCTTGGCACATATCCATCCCCAAATATTTTAGTCGTGTTTGAAGCAAGTTGTAAACTTTACAGATATAGAGAAAGAAGCTTAAAAATGCAAAATAATGTATCTGGAAAGGGGGAAAAACATGCATGAACACTAGTGTATGTTACATGTTTTATTCTACTGTTAGTGGATATTAATTTACCTTAGTATTAGAAAATTATTTTAGCCCTGGGTCTGGTTTAATATTTTCTCAAGTGTGTTAAATTTGCTGAAATCAATCACAATTCTACCCTGACTTCATAACCACTGGGTAGTGTTCTGAAGTTACTGAAAATCCTTCTCTTCATGGTTTTATGGTCAGTGGGGAATATGGTGTTTTTCAGAAATTCCCTTATGGCTGTGAAAGTAATGCTCTCTTCGATGTTGCAGCTGGACCTCCGGTTCTGCAGGGTTTCTTGCAGGGCTGGAGTCTTCTACCTGCTCCGTTGTATACTCTGCGGAGATCTAAAGATGTCTGCCCTTTCCTCATCCTAACCTTAGGCCACGGAGTAAGGAAGATGGGAAGACAGCAGGGTGCATAACGGAGATAAATGGATTTGCTGAAATCTCAAAATGGATTTCAGCAAATCTGAGTTTTAATCTGTTGGAGTGTGGGAAGGAAATCTATACTTCATTTTTGGCTTGGTCGGTGGTTTGAGCTTTTTATTATTTAAGTGGGTGCTTTTTTCTTCCATTGCTGTTGTCAGGCTCACCTACACATATATGGTAAAACTGCAATAAGTGAACTGCCCCACAGAGTCGTGAGTATGAATGGGCTTGTATAGCACCCTATCTCAATGGTAAACTATGCAGTTTGTGTCTTAATATATATTAGCATGCTAAATAAGCTTGAAGATCATGACTGACCTCTGGATAAACTCCCTCGAATACTTGCGTGGAATCGGTGGGTTTCTGTGTTGATTAGAGGCTCAAGCTGTGAGTCGTTATGAAAGTGGAATTATTTCTCCACTTTACAATGAATTTTCTACAGGTGATTTTTGAGGCCAATAGCTGGAAAGTTTGGAAAAAGGATCTGTGGAGCTATTTGTGCTCTCTCTAAGGGGCAATTAAATTAATTATTTTGAAAGTATTTATCTAACTGTCACTAATGAAAGTGGAGGATTTTAAAAGGGAATTCAGTGACCAAACACAAAGTTGGGAAAAAAACATACGTTTGTTGAGATAGACCTAAGAAATAAGCAATGGTGAGCGAGAGACTCGCATTCCCCTTGTTCCTCAATACATTGTAACCACAAGATTCATGGCATCATCCAGAAGCAGTTCTGGCACTTTAACTCAATCGATAAATACACTACTGTCCGTTTGTGCACTTGGACATGTCCAAGAGTTGAGTAAGTATTCAGGAAAAAAAATTGCTTTTCTCTGTGAGGCAGTAGAAAATGGAGGTGATTTTTCATATAAGCACATTTGTACGCTCCCTTGATGATAATATGGAGGGTTAGGGATTACATAAAAGCCTGATTCCTTAGCGCTGTCTTGTCTTTCTTCTCTAAGACTATTTGAATTCTGTTTTTTAAAGCGTGTGGGGGAAATCACTTCAGTAAAGCATAGCAGAACTGTGCTGACCTAGCACAGTAGCGTGGTTCATTAAGAGAGGCTCAAAGTATTCCCATTTTGATATCAGTTCTCCGTAATATATTGGAATCTGTAAAAGCAGATAAGATTTATTATTTAATAATGTGCCCTTATCCTTCCCAGTGCTTATGAAAGGTGTTTGACAAAGCCTTGTTCAGTGTTGACTTCTAGTCTACATGCACGAAAAGCAAACCGAAGTTTTAACTGCAGAGTAGCTTCCTGATATAAAGAATTATTTTGTGGTGAAGAGGGAAGATATTTATGTGACTGTGGCTTTTTTCCACATGAAATCTGCCTACATTTTGAATTACAGTTAGTTATTAATGAGCCACATGCAGACTGAAATGAATGTGATCTTCCGTAGACTGCAGTGCAGTGATCTCCCACTCTATAGTTCATGAATATTTTTCACATAATAACAGAATAGCTGGGGTTGGACAGGACCTCTGGAGATTATTTTATCCAACCTCTCTACTCAAAGCCACCTAGAGCAGGTTGTTCAGGACCGTGTCCAGTTGGGGTTTGAATATGTCCAAAGATGGAGACCCTACAACCTTGCTGGGCAACCTGTTCTGGTGTTTGACCACCCTCATAGTAAGTAAGTGTATTTATAGCAGATAACCAGTGAATTTTTATGCAAAATTTCTATTATTTTGAAAGTGTTAATCTATGGTGGAAATACAATGTAGACTTTATAAACAATAATAACAAAAAAGATAGGACTTTATAAATAACTCTTCAGAGCTGTATAACATCTCCATTGTGGTTATTTGCTCTATGTTACCTTCAACTGAAATCTGTGAAAAGCCTACTGTGAGCTGAGGTGGATGCTTGGGTAAGACCAGAAGTCTTCATCCTGTGGAGATAATGAAGTCATTCTTGTCTTTTTGGAGCGTGAATCAGGATACTTACTTCAGCAAGATATCATTTAATTGAGGTTTCTTTTTTCCCCTTCTCACTGATTAGTTTTATTGTCAAAATTGTGTTTTGCAAAGAAATCATCAAAACAGTTCTTTCTGAGAAACTTTCCTTTCAGATGAGCAACCCAGGTCTTGCTTGTCAGGTCTATGTCAGCATGTTACAGATACTGTTGGAGCCAGAACGATTAACCACAAGTTATTTTGTCATGGAACTAGTTAACTGATTTCTGATGCAAGGCTTATGAGGACCAAAGACTACCAAGAATCATTTCTGTTTATTAGAATGAATCCTTGAGGTCATTCTCAGCATATCAAAGCAAAGATCTTAATTAGGATAAGTTCCAAGTCTTAAAGAAATTGATTGTGATAGCTTAGGAAATTGGAAAAGATCTGAAGAATGCTGTTCTTAGCATTGTCAGTGCTGAGATTTTTGATTGAATTAGAAGGAGTTTTAATGGCTTTTTTGTGGGCAAAAGAGACGATTTTGTTATGCGTTGGTCAAAGAATTATACTTTTTTTTTTTGAAGGCTTAATCCATTGAAGTCAGCCAGAGAAGTGCACGTTATTAAAATATCTCCTGCGTTCCTCATTTGCATCAATCCAAGGCTTTCCAGTTACTGTGAAGCTATAAAGCCACGCATACATGGATTTTATGTATGGATAGATTTATATTCTATATAGGCAGAAGACCGTTTAGTGTGGAATTATAGTGAGACTTTGGCAATATGCAGAAATAACCTAGTTCAGGTTTCAGCTTTACATTTAAATCTGTTGTCTATAATGATTTTGCCAGTTTGCTCCATTTTGTTTAGCCTAATTTTGATTCTTAAAGAGAGGGAGAGAAGGGATCAAGCTACCGAAATGGTACGCTGTACTGCCAGGTTATCCAGAAACTTTAGGGTGGTTGTTAGTCTTTCCCTACAAGAAACTGTATCTTCTTTTGATCAGAAGAGAAAAATAATTCAGTCATGCCAGCCCAGGTCCCAGCTGGCGTCTGTCGACATTGCAGAACCCACCACTCAGTTTGACACTTCTTACTTACCTGATTTGAGAGCAATTTAGAACTGAAATAGCGGATGTGCTTTAGATCAAGATTTATGTGTAGGAGCAAGGCTCTACAAAGACTTCACCCGCAGCTGCTGGCGCTCTGCCTAGGGCTGTGTAGGGATTGCCCTCGCAGATCAGAGCGGGAGTCCATCTGACTCAACGTTTGCTGGCTGACAGCTGCTTCAGAAGAGCAGGGAAAAAAGCCTGTGGCATGCGGTGAAGAGATATTCCACCCATTACCTACTGTTAATCCCTTATTAGCAGAGGCCAGCTTCAATTCGCATGCAAGATGACATTGCAGCTCTTCTGGAATGCTTATGCCAGATATCTTGCATTCAAATCTATTATTTGATATTCTTGCTTGCTGTTGAGCTGTTGTTTTCTATGTCATTCTCTTGCGATTAGTTCCGTAGTTAATTCTGTATTGCCTAAAACCCAACTGAACAAGCACCAACTCCTTTTGCATTTTCAACTATTTTTCAATTCCGTTCACTGTCACTTTGATCTCCAGGAAGGACTAGAAATTCCTAGTACATATTTCTTATGTAATTTATTCTTATATCATCTTGCGGTTTGCGTGCTTTCATCTTCCTCTACGCCTCCCGTGCTGTCCGGTGGTATAGCGATCAGAGAGGGGTCATGCCAGATTGAGCAGCGAAAACCGCTCCTGGTCTGGCACGCAACTTAGGTCATGTAAGCAAGTCAAAAAACAACAGCAGGAGTCACTTGCAGGCACATCACTAAGGCAAGACACTGCTTGCGCTCTATTCATTTCAGTTAAAATAGACCGTTCTGCCTGTGCCTTGCATCATATTTAGTTCTGTGTGCTGGTTTTGAGATGCAGAACATACAAACGTTGCCTCCCTGGGACCGCTTCCCATGAACAGGCATGGGACGGCGATACCGCATGTGCGTTTTCTAGTTGCAGAATGGATGTGTGCATGACGAGGGTTTTTCTTTTAAGTTGTATCTTTCTCATCAATAGTGTATTACAAATGATTACTATTGGCAAGAGAAAATAAAGTTGAGAGCATAGAGCGTTTCTGTTACTGTTCTGAAAGTACACTCAGTTGCTATAATTGTTTTCTACCTCGAAGGACCTATTGTCTAGCTTCACCGTTACTTTCTTATAGCTCAGTTTGATTTAGAGTATATGTTGAGCCCTGTTGGAATGCTGCTATACATTAGTATGAACATAAATCTATTTTTTTTTCTTTTCAAACTAGACATTCCTGCTTACCCCAACTTACCACTATTAAATTCAGCAATATCCTTTGCATGTATTTTCCGAGAGCCAAGCCTGTGGTAGCCAGCTATGTTTTGTTCTCGTTAAAGGTGTTAAAACCATGAAAGAGCCTATTCTTGAGCTCTGCTGCCCTGGGTTCATCTCAGCACGCGATTGCGCAATGCTTCTCCCGGCTTTTCTCCTCCTCTGTAAAAAATGGAGGGGAAATCACAGTATACTGAATAGTTTGTGGAGGTTTTGGGGGATTTTTTTAAAAATTATCCTGCTTATGCTGGGTCTGAGTGACCACACAGTAAAGGTAAAAGGGTAAACTGGAGAACTCAAAAGCTTTGAAAATAGAGAGGAAAAACCTTTCGCCTCTGGAGCAGCAGAGGAGGACAAACTTAACAGACACATTTCCAGCTTCCTAATAGGCAGTAACAGCATACTGCTGCTAAACCAGTTTGGTTCCTTATTATTTATGGTTTACAAGTTATTTTAAAAGGCCTTCATAATAATAGTCCCATTTCATTTCTGTCTTTTCTATAACCGCTTTTCCTCCACCACTTCATTTTCGGCTCCAGCATTTCGATTGCATGGCACACCGAGAACTGCCCTTAGTTGCAGTTTTATGGTGGAATACGTTTATGCTCGGTAGCAAAAGTACATTGTGTATAGATGTTGGGTGATATATTTTGCCTCACACGTTGGTTTTGAATATGTTGTTTTTAAGAATGAATGGAGAGCGAGTGAGCAGAATGCGGCATTAGGAGGATGTAGCAGCTCGGCCAAATTTATCACTGACTTTACTAAGTGACAGAGGCAACACCGAGGCAATCAGTGCAACTGTCTGCTGTGCCTGCCAAGTACCTACGAGTTCCATTACGTGCCAAAAATACTTTTCCCAGCTTGCCATGTATTTACTGCAATGAATTGAGTCAGATGCGGGTGCTGGAGAAAAATACCAAGGAGTAAGAAAATCGGTTTGGTAGCTCAATGAGAAGCTGCCGCTTAGGAAGGGATCAAATTATATCGACGGACCTGCTGTTGCTTATGGTGATTTTGAACCTTCAAAAATATGAAACAGGAGATTAATGGTTTTCTGGCTTGACCACCTTCTGCTTCGCTGTGAATTCCAAGCTCTTCTCACGCTGATCATTTGTTGTCTTGTTGGCACTTCGTATCTTTTTAAGGAATTTTGTTTTTTCCTTTCTTACGTTACTTTCCCCCTATTCCTTACAATTGTTTCTCTTTGGCTAAAAATATTATTAAAAATACCCTCATCCAGTCCTGCTGTTGCCTTTGCTAATGAAAATGATTGAGGAAGTATTTTTCCTTTCTATTCCTGGGCACCTTCCCTAAAGATTTATTACAGCCTGGGTTTAGTTTTGGCTGTAGTACAGAAACAGCATTCTCCTGTGTTTTATGATCTCCCTCACCTTTCTGGTTATGACAGTCCCCTGTTTCCTCCCCCTTCTACTTGCCCTTTGAAAATACAGACTGTTACTTTCTCCAATGTCACTGCCTCAGCGATTTCTGGTAGGTTTGCTTGTTTTCTTCTGCCATGCCAGTGCTGGCCAAGAAATCAAAGTGCTTTCCCTTTTTCTAGCGATTCTCCTTCTGCTTTGTAGCTCTTGGCAAGGAGAAACTTGTCCCAAATGTGACTCTTCCTGGAGCTGAAAACTTCCTTTTCCCCAGCTCTTTGGCAGAGGGGCCCAGCCTGACACCTGCGTAGGGATGCTCTTCTTTACACACTTGGTCCCAGCGGTCCCCAGCCAAAGCCTGGTAGCTCATGGGGAAGCCGTGCCTGGGGCTCTGGAGAGCCACCAAACATGTGCAGAGTGGTGGGCACCGCGGGCTCTGCCACTTGTCCTCAGTAAGAGGAGCTGGGACAAATCCTGTGAGATCTGAGGTCTCTCCACCTGTCCCTGCTCCTAGACATCTTTGCCACCTGGGATTTGCGAATGAAGTTGATTTGATTACAGTAAGAACTAAATACTTGGTAGGAGACTGAAAATAAAGTTGCAAGAAGACGTTAAGGTGACGTGCTGCTGCTGCTGCCAGCTCAGTAACTGGCAAGTCCCGTCCGGGCTCTCGAGGGCATCGTCCTGCCGCCTTGCTGCCTGCGCCCTGGCATGTCCCCGCCGCGGGCTGGAGGGCTTGCAGCATCCTGCTGCTGGCGAGGGACCCCCGGCTGTCATCTGATCAAACTGCCAGCTCGAGGCAGGTCTGGGTAAAGCAGAGAAATATTATTTCAGAAGCAAGAGTTATACAAACAGCTGATTAATATCACGCCCTTGGCACTGCACAGAGATTAAACCTGACAGTTAACTGGAACAAATGATGGGGCTGGGAGAGGAGATTTTGACCTGCATAACAGTCCCTTCGTGCTGATGGCTCGTTCCACGGGACACCGTCGGAGAGCAGACGAGAAACAAGTTGGTGGGGATGAGAGATCGGGAGATTGTTAGGAGAACTCACTGAACTGGAAAATTAAAAACAAACTCTTGTTTGCACCCTGTGTATTATACACTGTGTGCTAAGGAAATGGAAGGGATGATACAAATTAAGTAAAAAATGAAGCAATGTCACACCTAGCTCTAAGTCTGTGAGATTTTGCGTTTGGTGCTTGCAGGATTCACTTACCGGCTTACATTGCGTTTGAATGTTATTTTTATTTGCATTAATCTCGACCGCTCCCAGCGTTCTCTTTCACTCACTGTTAAATTTTGCAGGATTTCATAAAATTGAAAAAATACTGATTAATCTCTGTGTCTACACATCATAATCATATCCATGTCCAAAATGTGGGGCATATCATAACTGGGGATTGGTTTTGTTCCATTCCCAGGCATCTGCAGAGTGCACACGGTATGATAGCAGTGCCTTTGCAAACAAAGCTTTGTGATTGAAACCAACTGTACCGCGCTTTCTAAATACACCTCGGGAATTGTGGAAGGAAATTACATTTGAATCCGTTGATTCGGAGTGATGTAATATAGAACCTCTTTGGGTTTGAGCTTCTTGTTTATTACAAAAATACACAGGTAGTGTGTAAGATATCAACACTGCAAATTCAGTCAAACGCAGGTAAGACCTTGTCAATACTACTGGGAGAGAATGACATGATTTTGGAAAAGTAGTAGTTCAGCCCACAAAATAACAGCTGCAAAGTTTTTTATCTTTAATGTCTCCAGTTGTGTTGCAGTGAAATGAAATCTTTGAGCAAGGAAACAATTTCAATTAACTGTGCGCAGCGTTCTGCAAGGAGTAGCTGATTTGAATGAAATACCTGAAAAATTACTAATAATCTCCTTCAGATCTCGCATAAGGAAAAGAAACACCGCTTCTGCAGGGGAAAGGCGCTGATAAAGTACAAGATAAGTTACCAAGGAAATATTTTTCCGGTAGGGCTTGGGATCCCATCTCCTGCTGAGCTGTGGGTGAGAGAAGCATTTTAGCAGCCAGTTCTTCCATCTGTACTACAGCAGGCTGGCAGCCAGGGGTAGAGCTTGATCAACAGCCTCAAGGGGATATGGCTTACCCGCCAATGAGTAATCTGTTTGGCCGGTTTGCATTTTGTAGATTGATTTTTATTTTTTTTTTCATTTTTTTTTTTGTTTTAAACTGGAAATTGCCAAAGTAGCAGCCCACCTGCCAGCAGTCCAGCCTTTGCCAAATCATTTGTGCTGGCATCCAAATTATCTGGAAAGTCCAATTCAAAAAACAGAGCTGCAGGCAGGAGGAGAGGAGCATTGAAGACATTTTGAAATTGTTTCAGTGACAGGAAAAGATCTCTTCTTTTTTTTTCTTTTTTTTCATTTTTTTTTTTTTCTGAGGAATACAGTTACGTTTGATTTCTGCCTCCTAGAAATGCACGGTAGTTTCCTGCACAGCGTATGGCCTGCAGCAGGGGTGCAAAGCAGTGATTTAAGCCATCTGAGCCAAAGGAGGCCTTGATGGAAGTCCTCCAAGGAAAAATCTGTGTACTTGCAGGCACACAAAGAGTGGGTTGGATGGTTCGGTAGGCAGCCCTTCTTCCTTTGGAGTCTGTCTGTCCCCGAGCCGTATGGGCAGCAGGTTTCCAGAGCACGCCAAGCTTGGCTTTACTGAGATTGTGCAGCTTAGAATTGTATATTAATTAACGAGAGAGCAGATTGAATTCTGGATGAATTCAGCATTTTTGCCAGACAGATGAGCTAAGAAATTGGGGCAATGAGAATGTGGGTGTAGAGAGACAAGTAAGAAGTAACGTGGAAGATGGTGGCCCTGCCATCATCCAGCCAGCGTGTGCCACAGAAGCTGGAGTCTCCTGCAAACCGGGAGATCCCAGGAGGCCAAAGACTGGAAAGCTTTGGGTTCAGTGGTGAAGGAAGTTCTCTCCGACCTTATCTTTAAACATCAGGAATTTTGTCCTGGTGGTGCCATGAGTCCAAAACCTGTTGTAGAGGGAGGTGTCTTCTAGCAAATCCTAGACAGTCGATGCCTTGTAGTGAGCAACACTACTGACGTCTTGTATTTTCTTGTTTATCCCTTTATGTCAAAGCAGTATCTCAAGGGACATTTCCTGCCTGTAAAAGAGAGGGGATGATGAACACCCAAGAAAGGTGAAGTGTCCAGGCCGAATTGTGTGTTTGCCTTAAGGCCGCCTGAACCGGAGGGTGCTCTGGCTCTCAGGTGAAATGTCTCTCTTGAACAGGTTCTTGTGCCCAAGTGATTCGGTACTAGCAGTCTGCAGGCTCCTGACTGCATTTCAAACATCTTCTGTTCCTGTTTACTTTGGACAGAGCCAAAGACCTTCTGCAGCTAGCAAGACCTAGTCTCTGGGACATGAAGTTTTCTAAATAAACCTCTAAGGCTCACGCTGTAGCAAACCTTCTTTGGCACATGAACCAAGTTTTATACGCCAGCTTGTACGAGCTTGGCAGCGTATACAATCTTGTGCAGTTGGGCTTAGCAAAACATTGTATTCGGACTCAGTAAAGTATTTAAGAATGTGCTTAACTTCCTTGCGATTTAGCAAATCACATAAGAACCTTAATGCTTTGTTCGGCGGTGCGCCGTAGTGCAGGAATTTAAGTCATTTTCACAATCAGAGCTCACGTTGTTTCTTACCAAAAGAAAAATACCAGCAGCAACTTCTGGTAATTCACAGTTAATCAGTTGCTATGGTAAATATACCCATTTCAAAAGACTTAGTACAAGAATACTGTAGTTGATAAAAAACATCTTATATTTTAAATACGGAGAGCAAATAGGATGTGTTCTAAAGGGACATTTACTTCTGCAAAAAACAGTGGGGTTTGGGATGCAGAGATTACAGTGTTCTTTTCCTCATTGTATTGCTAACTAACGTAGTTATTCGTTATATCAGAGAAGAATTTATCTGAAAGGAGATATATTGTTGGCGAACAAAGTTGCTTTTAATGATTGCTTTTGTTGGTATGACTTTACGGAGTGCGCTTTACCAACGTTTCCAATTGCACTCTGCATTGGGCAGTTTTCTTTCAGCGTGTTCAATTTGTATGGCAGCGTTGCTTGCAAAATAGTCTGTCTCATGCCTTACTATTCATTATAGGATTGTTTTTAAGATTTGGCATTTTCACTACTATTTTGTGTGTCCGTGTGTTTCTTTTCCATTTGGCATAATTATTTGCTCCTGATTATTACCTGCATAAAGTCAGCCAAGCATTTATTTGGTCGAATGTTAATCTTTCTCAATTCTTCACCCACTAAGAGTGAAGTTAATAGTATTGCTAACTGGTTTCTGTGGGGCTGCACGCTGAAAAACATTTCACATTAACAGGGTAATTGAAACCGTAGCTAATGTATTGGTCAGAGTTGGTAAGCTTTCTAAAGGCTTCTCGCTGTGGCCTTATATAGAGGTCCTGTGGCAATTATCTTAAAGAATAGACGATGTATGTAGTGAGCTATTGAGATTAGAAATTCAATACTTTACACGCCATTTGGGGTACTGATTCGATCACTCTGCGTCTTTTGGGCATTGGAAGGGCTATTGGTGGAATAAAGTCTTACTTAGAATAAAAGGCACTGTAATTTTGTTTTGTCCTGTTACGAATGGTTCTTGTGAGTCAGTGCATGGGTCATGTCCACAGGATGCACGCATCCTTTAGTTTTCATGTTTTTGCAACTAGAGTATCTTTTTTGAAGTTTACGTGTAAAAGTGTTCAGCTCATCAGAAAGTACCAAAAAGCCTTATATTTCAACTTATTATTTTTACCCACCTCTTTTTAAATTTAAGGGATAAGTTTGTTGCTTCTTTACTAAGGGTGAATTTGGCTTTCTGTGCAACATCTGTGTTATCTCTTTCTCTCTTTTAGCTGTCTCCATAAGTGAGTTGTCTGCAATTTTTACATGGCTTTGAGGGTTTTTCCCCCCTTGGGCAAGCAGGGAAAAATGAGAAAAAGAGGTACAATCTGTCCCTCTTAAAGTTAACGGCAAAACTCTCGTCCTTGTAATAGCGCAATATCATTCTAACCTCTGCGCTGATTCTTTTAGAAGATAGGGCAAATTGGTTGACATAGAGATTGCAAATTGTTTTGATAGATTTTATAAACTAAACCCTCATTCATTACCTGAGCCTGAATCGCTGGAGGCAGCAATGTGGAAAAAATTGGATGTTGTCCTCAACTTTTCTTTAAAAACAAACCTTAAAGCAAGTAAAACTGTGGGATGGAATCGGCACCGGTTCCGCTGTCAGTTGTGGGATGTTTTTGCCAGGGCTCTGCAATGCGAATGGCTAGAATAACTGGAAGCTACAGGCCGGTGGGTAGGGACAGGACTTTCAGACACGGAGGTAGGGAAACAGAAGGCAAAATGGTATAAAATGAACTTGGAGGGCTCCCTGTCAAACTTAGTTTTTGGGGGTTTTTTTTTTTGATTAAATTTTGGGTTTCTCTAAGCTATATCCATTGAAGTTGTTAAAGCACGATGCAGTATCTTCCCAGAAATGTCTCCTGTTAAGCTACAATTACTGAGTACATAATAAATATTACTCAACAAAGTACTAAGTGTTACAATATGGTCAGAATACATTATTACAGTGGTTATTTCTGCGTTTGGACTGCTGTAAACTTTATAAAACTAATTTGCCTTGAGGGCACGGGAAAAAAAAGGAAAAAATTCAAATGTGTGGTTACTTCTAGCAACTGTGGTTTTCCCCGTGAAACTCCATAGTTTATTTTAATGCTGCGGGTGCCGTATGGATCAGTGCCCAAAGTATCTCTGTGCTTTCTTTTGGCGTCCCATGTTCACACAGAACCGAGGCGTGACGGAGCAGGCTCCGGGGAGCTCTGCACAGAGGAGCCTTGAGGACTGCAGAGGTGCCCGGTTCCTGTTTGTCAAAGGAGCGTACAGAATGCTAATCCGGCGCTTTGGTGTGGTAGCATGTTTTGCTTAACTTCATAAAATAAAGAACAACAACGATGTCAGGCGTATGCAGACATTCCCCAGTCAGCAATAAACTGAAAACTTTTAGCCGGGGGGTGCTGCCAGGAGAAAGGAGAATCAGCATTATCTGTGCATGGGCAGAGGTGAAGAACCACATGGTGAGGATGTGAAGAATCCTCAGGTGAGGATGTGGAGGCTTTCCATTCTTTCTGCAGCCTTTCTCCATAGTCTGAGTCAAAAAAAGAAGACAGCAGCAGTAGCAACAGGCACTCGTGAGAGTACAGACTCCAGCACACTACATTTTGAGTAAGGAGCAAATGATCGTGTGTCTGACAACTTGTGCCCTGTAGAAATAAGTATTTTCAATCAACTAACAGCTCTGGTAATCCCCTTAAAGTTTCTCCTAGCCCCAAAGAGCTAGCACCTAACGAGGCCAGAGTTCTCCCAGTACCTCTAGAAGGATACTGAATATGACTTTGTCATGACCGTGACAAATTTAGTCCTAATGCTGTTACCATTCTCCACAGCCTAGATTGATGGCTGGAAGACAAATTGTCACAGTCATTAGGCTGACCCTGAACAGAGGATTTTGATCAACGCTTACATGCGTTGTAGTAAGGGTAATGAGAGATTTCTTTGTCATCATTTCAGTTCTCAGTTGGACCTCCAAATACTTGGTTTCAGGATTTCCCCTCTCGCTCTATATAAAGATACGCTTTCAAGAAGTCCCTTTGGAAGAGCGCAGAAAATATGAGCAACAAGTAGTTATTAACTGATTTTCTTGATGGTGAGTGCACATATCAGTTTTGGCACTGCAGACACTGTATCTTTTCTCTGTCAGTTCCTACAAAAAGAGAAATTTGTCTCTTTGTTAGGTTTAGCAAAGTTCCTTTGACATCCAATTTCCAAATTGCATTGAGACAACACCTCGGGTCTGGGCTTGGGGTGGGAAAACTGAGATTTTGAGTTTGTTTATAGTTCTGGTGAAACACAGCCTTTCGCTTTATTGCAGTAGCTTGTCCCATCAAGGTCAAGAAAGCTTACTGCTTGCTGGTTGTTAGCATATCAACTTCAAGCAGAGCTGAAAGGTAATCTTACAGCTCAATGGGGATTTTACAAGATATTTACAGTATTTTAAGGCAGTTATCAGGAAGGAGTATGTGTTTAAAAGAAAGATGTTCAGGGACAAAAGGTTAAAATCAATAAAAGTCCGTACTCCTTAACTAGATGGTATTTAATTTTTTTTAACTAGTTAATCTTCATCAAATTCAATATGAATTTTGTTGGACGGGGGAGGCAGGAATACTTAGAGACAATACTGTTGGCAAGGTAACGTGAGGCTTCAGACCCCAAAGTCCAGGATTTCCTTGCATTTTTCACTATTCTTTTCAGCTTCTATTTTGTGTCAACTTTTCTTCATTCTTGCAGGCATCCTTTTGAAGAGCTAATTTTATTCCTAGATGTAGCAAGAAAGCAACTGGGATTATATCTGCTGGCAGATGTTGTATTAATAAGGGTGTTTTCTGCTGCAGAACACGTCAGATACCTGAGAAGCCCCAGCTATAGCCCCATGTTCCACTGTACTCTTGGAAAAAAATAACTCGGCACAATTACCTGGCAAGAGCTTTACAGGTTGTGCACCAGTCCTTGCTTTGTGCCGCTAATACGTATGCTAACCAAATAACAAATCCTGGATCCGTTGTGGATATTAATGAATATGTTGTCTCCTAAGATGAATTAGGGTGGCAGTCTAAAAAGATCCCAGCAGAATACTGGAAGTTCAAGTCGATACAAAAAGAGTGGATACCTATGGTAGGCACCTCTTGTCTTTCTCCTGGATGCTTCCCAGCCTGACTAAACTGTACATTTTAATTATTTATACTACATTTACCTTGTATTTAACTTTTTTGTTTTATTATTAACCAAAATATTGCTGATTTTTAAAGACAACCTAATAGCTGATTGTATCCTTACTTGGTCTTTGTTGTAAAACTGTATGTCTTGCAGGTCTCCGAGGTTGTTGAACATACACAGAAGGTGAAAAATGTGCTCTATTAGAAGCATAGCTTTGTATATACGCACACATATATACCAACAACCCCCCCACAATTCTATATCGATGTTAATAATAATATAGAATTGTTTTCTTTATGTAGCAGTTTATATGATTTCATTAATAATGGGCAGCAACATACTGCTGAATGAAGTCAGAGCAAGATTTACCACAACTATTTTTTTCTAATGTGACGTGTAACACTTGTATAAAACAAGAATTATATATTTCTTTTATTAGCAATGATGTATAATCAGCAACCATAATAGAAAATAACAATTGTGCTGTCAACAATGATATGTAATTGTTACATGTGTAGGAACTCTTCAGAAGAACAGAACAGAGCTTTGTTTTTGCAAGATGAAGGTTAGAAAAGGCAAATCTTTGATGTTTATGCTGAGTTAATTTGAAAGCATCTAGTTAGAGGTGAGGTTTTGTGATCACCAATAATATCTGATTACTTAGTCTGTCTTTTTCTTAGTGTTGTCCTTCTTCACCATGTTATTTTTTCGTGTTTGCCAAATGCGCTTCTGACTTTTACTCGACAACTGTCCTCTTAACTTTTTATTAATGATCCTTATTTTCTGTTTCTTTCTTCAACTCTTGCTGGAAGAGCATAGAGAATATGGAGTTAGATTCACTGCTACACAGATTGCGTTGTATCTACCCCTTTTAAGGGACTTCAACTGACTTTATTAAGATAATAAAGACAGCAAAGGTCTTCTGCGGAGACACTCCTCCTCCTCCAAGTCTAAAAAGCTTGCTTTTTCACCAAAACAAAGCTGGGATGTTTTGGAGAAGAAACCTGAAAGCCTTAGTCATCATCTCTTACCAATTAGAGGTATGAGGAATTGTTTGATGTGTTTTCAATAGGCAGAGACTGAGAACGGGCAGGCTGATACGCTATCAGATGAGTCAAAGATGCAGTAAGAGTACGGAACAAAGCAGGTTTGTTATTCCTAGTTAAAATCTCAGGCATGATAGTTTCAGCAAAGGGAAGGACTAGTCTACAGCAATCTGCTACAGCTAAAGACATGTAGGATCTTGACAGCCGGTATCACGATCGCTCAAAATGTTCCCCTGGAAATTATAAGTTCCTGCCAAAAGCTGCCCAGTCTCTCTGCAGATCAGCTGGGGAAATAGGATCTCTTTTTTTGAGGTTCCCTTTTCAAACAGTTGGGGCGAATCCCAGGCTCTAAACTGCAATCGTACACAATTTTTAAGCCTTTGTTGGGCTTCTGCCATAGTAGTTATTCTGGTACCTTGTTAACTGCCTTATTTTCTAGCTTTACAGTTAACCATGGGCTGTGGCAAACAAACCACAATAACAGCTCTCTCGCTTGTTAGTCATGTCCATCCTGCATCCTTCGCAGACAAAAGAAATATAGACGTCACTTCCCCATTTTGTATAATGAGGTTTTTCTGTCAGCGTATTCACCACCAGACACCCCTCTGGCTGGTACAGCTGCAATCTGTGCGGGCTGGCACGCGAGGGTTTTGTCATGAGATCTCTGCTGTGCGGGTCTTGCTTCCAGGAAAATGATGTATAGGGTCTTCCCCCCCTGCCCCGGTAATTAAATCCAACCCATGATGTTGATTGCATTATTGGCCTGAATGAAGAAAATCCATCTTCTAGCAGGTTGGTACGGTAGCAGGAATGATTTCTGTTGTCCTAGGTATAAACTAGAAAAAAAAGCTCAATGAGTTTTGAGCAGCAGTATACTGGCAAATTAAGTCAGAGGAAGCTTTGGCATAACCATTTTCTTGCAAGCATCCAAATGGCGAAGACACAGTTGGTAGAAGAAAGGTAACTTGTGTAACCATCTTTAGAGAAGGGACAACTTAAATTAAGCTACCTAAAAATAGCTCCAAGAAGTAACCTACAAAAATAGGTTAATTAAATAGTGAATGGGCATTGGGAGAACAGACAGGGACTAATGTGATCATTAAGTTGACTCTATGCTAAATTTATTCAGTAGCAGAATTCATTTTTTCCCCAAGGTTAAAAAATTATAATTCAAGAGTGCAGAGAGTTGTAGGTCAGCTGATGCGAATCCTTGTCCCCCTCCACTCCCAAAGTCTTTTGGGATTATAACTATATATATATATATATTTAATAACAGTGCATTGCACAATAATAATTGTAGGAATTTCTGATCATAATTTTAAAAATTGATATGTCTGTTGTTATTTGGGAAGTTACATCATATGATGGTCAGATTACAATGACAGGTCTGGCGAAGCCTGATGTGTCAAACAATGGGAAAACTCTTCGGGAGAAATGTCAACAATTTGGAGTTATTCTCATTTTACCCTATTTGTTGTTAGTTTTTCTGGGGTATTGTGCTTTTCATGGTTGAAGCTGAAGGATGCTGATGGATGTGCAGCCTGTAAACTTCAGCTGCTGATAGAAGATTAGTGATTTTTATGCCTGTTGTTATATTTGAACCTATGAGTAGCAGATCAGATGAAGGAAGTGCAGTACCATTCAACCTGGATGACCTCAAAGGAAAGAGAAGTACAGCAGGAAATAAATAATAATTTTGCCTTTTTTTTTCTATGCTCATTTTTATTGGGATCTTCTGGTTTTTACTCTGATCCAGTTAGCAGCACATCAGCTTTGGTTTTGCCGTATCAACTAGCTGTGGTGCACCTACCCTGCAAGGGAAATGCTTGTCGATGTTAGTTATGTACCGTTCCCACATCTAAAACTGAGGAACACAGCACCTGTTATAAGAAGGGTCTTACTGGTCTTCCAACTGGCCACAATTCCTGCAAGAGGGAGTAGAAGGAGTAACCGGAGTCTGGTGATGCTGGAGCACTGATGAGTACCCAACATTGTGGTTCCGGCCTCAGCAAAGCCTAGGAGAACTGTTTAACGCCTCCCGGGGCAGAGGGGCAAAGCTTTCTAGCATGTGGGTTCGTAACCAGAGAGGCAAAGGAGATGTTGTAGGTGAGCTTAATCCTGCAGAGGTTTTCTCCCAAAACCTTGTTTTTCTTTTACTTAATATTGCTAAAAAGTGAGAGGTGCTATTTGCAAGTGCAGGTGGTGACTGTACTGGTGGTAGACTTGGACGTACTGTGAGGAGAGCTGGAGAAAAACTTGTGGGTGTGACCAGAAGTGGAAATAGGTAGATGAGGATTTTGGCCATAGGGTTTACCAGAGTGGCATCAAGGGTCTGCAGAGAACATCTAATAGTCATCTGTCTGGCAGAAGCCATCGCGCACCAGCTCTGCGTTGCCTTTTAGCCCTTGGCCTGTGACTCTGGCCGTTTCTTTCGGACAGGAGCCCCATCTGCTGTGGGGTAAGAGCCAATTCCCGGCTCAACCTTCCAGCCTTGGCTGACTCTTTGCAGGCACGGGGACTGCCAAGCTGAGGAGTTGCCTGCGGCTGTTTGTTTCTGCTTTGTTAGGAAAACAGGATTTTAACGTGTGGGGTTTTTTTTTGTTAGCTAACAAGATTAAGTTAATGATGTACCTGATTCGTGTTGCTCTTTTATTACATCATGGAAATGACTCTGTGAAGCCCCAGCCTCAGGCTGATCTGTGAGGGCAGGCTGCTGAGAATGAGGGCTCTCTGAAAAAGCTGTTCATCTTGGTATTTTCAAAATATATAAACTCAAACTCTTTCTGAGGTGGAGCACACAAGGCTCTTTTTGCACTTCATGACATTACAAGTAACAGAATAGAGCTAGTATGAGAACCTTCCAAAAGGATGCTGGAGGTCTTTTCCAGAAAGAAACAGTGAAGGAAACAATCTTCAAGTGTTTGTTTGATAAAACATAATCCAGCTGTGGTAACTAGATCCTAGTAGGATGAGTTCTGGGATTTTTTTCTTATCTCCAGCTGAAGATTGGTGTACAGCAAGATGTCACTTTCTCAAGGATGCAAATAGAAATGGAATAATTAATAAAGATCAGGGTAGCAAAAACAAAAGCAATTTTGCACTTGGGTGTGTATCAAAATGCAAATTGCTCCTAAAGGGTCTTGCCTCTGTATTCTGCTAACAGGGGAGATGATGTTTGCTTTTTTTCCCATTTTTTATGTATAGCTGGATGCTTTCTTTAATGTACTGTAACCGGACATGGTCTGACCAAAAGTGTTCCTCGCAGAGAGTGCTGCTTGTATTGCACTGTTCAATACAGAAGGCAGGTAATGTGGCTGCCATTGATGAGCACCTGATGGACATCAAGTTTTTCGGTTGAAGAAACAGGAAAGTTCTAGAGCTTTGCAGACGCTGTGAAAGACATGCCTGATAAACTGGTTTACTGGTGTTTGGAATCACCAGAAATACCAGAATTCCAGGCCATGCCACACAAGCCGCTGCTTGACAAGCAACGGGAACTGGGCAGCTGGAAGTGTGGGACTTCTCACCAGGAAAGAAGCAAATCTTTGAGGAGGCAACGAGGGTGAAGTACGTGTGTGTATGGAGCTGAAATTCTCCTTAAACTGTTAAGAGAGAAATTGTTGCTTTGAGAAGGTTCAGCAGGGTGTTTGCTTCTTGTGCTTTTTTGTTTCTCAAATATTTGCATGTCTCATAAATTTACATTTTATCTGGAAATCATTCTTTTGAAACATACTTTTCAAGTAAACATTTCAAAATTGTAAAGAAATAATTTTTCAGGAAAAGGGAGAATTGTTAGGAGGCAGCCGTACGAGGTACGCTGAGAGCCTGAGCAGCGTTGCTGTTCGCTGAAGGCTGCCCGCAGCCTGAGCATCTCCGGCTCAGTGACGCAACCAGTTTTTGTGAGCCAGGTAGTGTCGGGTCAGTGCTCAGACTGTGAGTCTGGAAACAAAACCCGGGGCTCAGCAAGAAGCGTGTTTTCTCTGCGTCGCCGCTGTCAGTACACAAGCACAGATTTCATTTCGTCGCTGCTGGGAGCGGAGGAGCTGGCTGGACCAGCGACTGAGCAGTACAGGCGTGTGATACGCCACAGGGTTGCCTTCTAGGTCAGCCAAACTGAGGGACTGGTATGTGCTCTTTCCAAAATGTGTTCTTGTGATCTAGCTCTAAAAGTTTGGATGTAACGGCAGCTCATCAGTCATCAAAAAACCCACACAGATTTCTCTCCAGCCATAAAAAATACCTATTAAAAAAGATTTAAAAAAAAAGGAGATGAATCAGGCCAACTATATGTCTCTGATACTGATTTCTTCTTTTTTTCCACATATGAATAGCCCCCACTAGGAAATCAAGTTGCTCCCATTTCGACTGTGGCTTGATGATACAGTAAATTGATTTGGGAGCTCTCACTGCTGTGGTAAGGCTGCCACAGCCATATGAACAACACTGTTCTGGCATAAAATTGTTACACTGGTGCAATTTTGAAAACCTCGTCATGTTAGGCGTTACCTTTCTGCACCTCACTACTTCTATGCTGGATTAGAGTCCGTATAACCAGCTCAAAGCCAACGTAAACTTTATATATGGTGTTCTGTCTCCTTCAACTGAAATGGAGTCGTGAGTGCATCTGAATCCTGGTCCAGCAGATACCGCTGATGGAGTCAGGTATTCACAAAGCCCTTCTGGTGAGTGTTGTGTGGTTTGGAGAGTCAGGAAGGCCCAGGAAGCTGAGGCACACCCGTCAGAAGACGCTTGAAGTGATCTAGTTCATGCTGATGACTTGAATTGCACTTTTGTGCACTGAGTGATTTAGAATTCAGCAGAAAGAAATGCACTAATCATTAAAAATTCTGTTAAAATATATGCAAAGAAGAGTAAATGGATGAAAACCGTATGAACAATCATAATTCTATAGTTTTGTAATATTTTTTTTTAAATGTCTGCATTGGAAACCTTAAAGAAAGATGTGGCTACCATTAATGAGCAGCTGATGAACGTTGTTTTGCCTGTCTTTATTATGCAGAGCTTTATTACATCAGTTCCCATGAAGTAAGTGGTCTAATTGGTAGCTCAGAGAACTTATCTTTCTGAAAATGTATGTGTGAGAGAGATGGCTGAATAAAAATTGTTTTGTGTGCCGAAGGAAATGCTTTGCAAGCTTCAAATGCACTTCTCCAGCACTTGTTTCCCCCTCTATCTTTAATGTCATGGCATGCTCTGTAGCAAAGCTTGTTTATATGTAAATAGTTCCTTGATGGAGAAATCAGCTTAGTTGAGAATATGCAGCGGCAGGGTTTTACAGGGCCAATAACATCTCTTATCATGATATGCTGCAGACAGGTTCATTTGAGTGGCATATTTGTAATATTTAAATCCTTGGAAACGTTGACTTTTTTTCCCCCTTCAGTAAGGGACTGCTCGAGACACCAGCTCACTGCAAAATTGCTCCAAGATTAGGGTCGGTTCAGCTAAGCCTATTGCTGCAGTTCTGGTAGCACCCAGAATATGGTTTTCTTGAAAATGTGACAGACAGGGACCTATTCAGGGCCCACAACTTGGGTCAGGTTCAGATTTTTGCATATCTGGTTTGAGACAAGACGAGTGATGTCTGCAGTGAGGCACCTCTGCTGGAAGGGCTTCAGGTGATTGCTTGTGCGTGCTCTTTTTCTGTCGGGTTTCCAAATGCACAAGTTTGATGTCATCAATACCCCATCGCGTTAGCTGGCTGCCCTTGTATTTTGGTTGAATACAGAACAACGTTGACGTGATGCTGATTTTTGCGTAGTATGCATAATCTGCTTTCAACTTTGTTTCTTCCTGAGTTATTCTCTGTCAGGAAAGAGGTGAGTATCTTGATGAGATTGAAAATCCTATTTTCTGCGGCTAACCTACCTCCGTGTATTCAATATATGTGAAATGAACATGAGATCGACACAAAGGCAGCTAAAGCAAACATTTCATTTCTGTCAGAAACTGAATATGCTGTGTAGGCGCAGCCATTAGCAGTCCCATGTGTGACGGGATTGACTTTGTCCCCACAACAGGAGCAGCTGCGGAGGAGAATGTGCACTCCTTTTTATTTGAGCAGATCACTATTTCTATTACATAAAGGCCAATATTGCAAAAGTTGAGGGATTAAGGCCTCGGCACAAAGCCACCTCAACGTCAGGAGAGGCAAGTAATGGGCATGCCACCCTTCTGCATCCCTGGACATTGCGTTGTTGGTCATAGAATCACAGAATGGTTTGGGTTGGAAGGGACCTCAAAGGTCATCTAGTTCCAACCTCCCTGCCATGGGCAGGGGCACCCTACACCAGACCAACTTGCCCAAAGCCCCATCCAACCTGGCCTTGAACACTGCCAGGGATCCTGGGGCCTCCACAACTGCAACCTCTTCCATTTCAGTAAAGGTCTGTGGTCCCTCCCTGAGTGTCCTACTGCCCTCCAGCACTGGGCTCTGAGCACTGTTTGTGTGAATGATACGGCCGATAGCAGCTCCCTACTGCATCTGTACCCTTCCCGACTTGTGCAATAAGAGGTCATCAGGGCTTTTTTGTTTTGCTGTTTTTCAAGGCAAAACAAGGGTCTTATAATAGTTAACGATGACAAAACTCTATCAGTTTATGCTGTTTCGCATAGGAATTCATAGCCTCGATTCGGGATTTAGACCATTACATATGGATTTCATGGCAAAGTGCACCACATATCTCGTGGTGAAAAGTATTGCCTATCAGCTTTTCTTCTTCTGCAGTAAACTGTATTTATTTACTAGTCTCCTTTGGCATTTAGGTAATTAGATACAGAGTAGGTAAGTGTTGTCTTTTTGGCATGAAATACAAAAGAATGGACCTTCCTGTCCTTCACAAAGTGAGGTAAATTATTTTGTAATAGAAAAAACATTGAAGCTGTGCTGTAACTTGAATTATTCATGGGCAATAAAAATTCTCCCATTGTTAAAGTGGATTTGTAAGTTAGAGAAGATAATGAGAAAAAAATAATTATTTAGTTTTGTATGCAACCACCTACTAAATCTGTGCTAATGTACATCATCTTTTCCAGGACTAATTTCATGGCAATAGAGAAAAATAGTGAAATTATTGGTTTTGGCCATGGTTTTTTGGATTTAATTAATTTCTTGATAATTAACTTAAAATGATCAGGAGAAGCTACTAATCATCTTAGTAAGAGGTTGTGTTATTTTTTCATGAAAATTGGTGACACGGCAAATGCTCACATGTCTTTGAAGGTGCTTTATAACTGCTCAAGAGGGTTTGCAACACTGGGCAAATTTGACCGGCTCTCAGGTTTGGAAAGCTGTGGGGAGCACTGGGCTGGTCCGTGTGTGCTGCGGGCTCAGCTTTGAAGGTAACGGTTAAAAGGAAGAACAAAAAAAGCCCATCAGCTTCAGAAAAGCAAGCACTGCCTTTACGAACAGGTCCGTAAGTGTTTAGGCACGAGCAGGCTTTGAGGCTCCTTCTTTGTATAACTGACACGGAGAAAAACATGTACCGAACGCGCTAGGAGTTCAAACTGTTCTGGAATAACTGTGATCATAAAGAATTTCGGCGACTTCAGTTGCATAATGCCAGTAGTTCAGCTGAATTTGCGTATCGCCAGGAGTGAGGCGGCAAAACGTAACTTGGCAAGGGTATGAGTGGGGCATGCTCAGTGTGATTTGCAGGTTCTTAAAAGTGTAAAATACTCTGGGTTGCAGAATTTCACAATAATTAATGATGTTTTGAGAGAATAAACATCTGTGATGGTTAAAAAGGAAATGTGAGGTAGGTCATAGTGAAGTTTGCACAAGGAAACAAGTAAAACTTGAAACAAGTCATCTTCTCCCTTACGTGCTTCTAATTATATTCTTTTCTGGGAATTGCCTAAAAAGCTTTGAGCTGGGGAATGGACCCTTTCCTCCCTGCTCCTCCTATTTGTCCACACAGCTACAGGTGGCGAGGTAGCTTGTTTTGCAGGAGGGTCGTGTTAGCGTTTTGTGAAGTAGGTTTGCTACTTGTTTGTTCTTGCATTGAAATAGAAAGCAGATAGATTGATGGTTTATGGTGTCTGTGAGTGCAGCCCAATGCTCTCTGCATCTCTTTGATCTGACAAGTGTTCTCGGAGCAAGACTCATATCCTCGTGGGCTTTCCCCTTCTACCCTCCAGCATCCCCCAGTTTTCCTTAATTGGGCATAATATTACAATTCCCAGACAAGGCTTCTCTGTAAATGGCAATCCGTTACAGGTGTCCTGCAACTGACCCTTCAGTATCCTGAACGATGGCACAGCCCCGTCCCAGAAACTCTCGGGGCTCGGGACCTCACGAAGGAGTGTTGCAGCTGCAGGGATGGACACAGGAAAGGCGACTACAATTTGCCAGATCACATATGGTTTTTCTTTGAGCTGCATTATGGAGTTGGGCAATTTCTGTGCCATACCATAATGCTAGACTTATGGCTCTGCTTGTTCTAATACAGTAAAACATATTAGTGTTGATGTTAATTATGGGTGAAGTGGCAGCCAAAATCCTGCATTATATTAAAGTGGGTTTAGCTTAATCTGTATATATTAATGTTCTGCTTTTTAGTCCATAAAGAATTTATGGGTTGTCTTTACTGACCCCAGCAGTTGAAGAGACCAAATCAGTCACAGCTGATGCTTTTTTATTGCTGGTGTATTTAAGAGTGCTGCTTAAAGACCAGGAGCCCACTGAAGAGGTGGTGTTAGCTGTCATGATTTGAAGTAGGCTCAGCATAACACCAGGTTATGTTTTGCCAAGTTCTTAGACGCTGATGTAAAAGGAAAAGGTTATTTCAGGAATAATTTGAAGGAGAGAAGTGTGACAGCTTTGTGCCTCACTTGTGGTACTCTGGTAGTCAGTTGAATTACCCCAAATATACTCCCAGTACGGCTCAAAACACAGTGTTTTGATACAGCATTAATCGAGGTGCCACGATTTTTCTGAGTGGTGCTCACTGTCATAACGCTTGCAAAATGAAATCTTTTCTTCTTAAGAAGAAAAGCCGAAGACCTTTACCAGTGCTCCCCATCCTGTGGGCACGGAATCGAGCACGCTGAAGCTGGGGTTGCTGTCACAGCGGTCCAGGTGCCAGGGAAGGCAACGACTGATGTTGCTGGTGGTGTATGGACTAACAAAGGTCAGGGACCACTGCTCAATAACAGGTAGCGTTCAAGCTATTTCTCTCGCTTATTATTAGGTCAAAACTGGCCTGAAATGTTACTTGTGTTTGCCTCGCTCATTTCTGTTCACTTCCAATTGCATTTATTATGGCTGGTTTTCGCCAGCTCAACCTATCTGCCCTGGGCAGCATGTGCCCTCCTTCACCGGCCTAAGGATGGAGGTCTCGACTGTCGTGTCTGGCAGCCCCAGAGATAGTCTCCTGCCTTATTTCTGGCATCAACTAGACTAGGAAGGCTAGTGCTGCAATGACAGCCTCTCTTTCTTTGCCAGCGATTATTGAGAAAATAAGCGGTGTCGCTTATTGACAACAGAGCAAGAAAAAAGTACGCGAGATGGAGAAGTTGATAGCGTTTGGAAGTTATGGATTAAAAAACAATTAGCAGATGAGAAATTAATACAAAGAATAAAAAGAGCCGTTCTCTTGATGAAAGAGGTTAACAGTAGTATTAGGGGGGAGCAGTATCGGGACCAGTTTTGCTCCATATATTTAACAGCGTTTCCAGCAGTGCAGTAAAGAGGGCTATAATTTGCTGATGACTCAGAATGACTGACTTTATATATAAACTTCAAAGACATTAGATAAAAATTGCAGAATCCACAATGGAATCATGTAAATGACTAAAACATGGATAGGTTCTTAATTAGTTGTAACTCCTTGGGGAAAAATTTTCTGAAAGTGATTTTGGATGAATTCTTGAAAACAGTGCTGGCTAGAAAGGCAAATAAAATGCTCAGCTCTTAAGACGTAGCCAGGGATGATTTACTTTTTTTTTTAATTCCTTTTTAGGGGGGTGGTGATGTGAATGCTGCTATCAGGTGGAACACTGAGTTACAAAAAAAAAGTATATAGCAGTAGTATTCAAGATCTGTCAAATATTATGACAATCGGTGTATTCAATATGTTAATGAAAGGAGAGTCTAAAACATACCTCTTACACATGTTAATTGTGTCAGAGCAAGAGGGCTATAACGATGTAAGACAATGTAGTATTTTATTTTTCTTATTCAGAGAGCTGGTCACTGTGCAGGGATGAAGTCCTTCATAAAGTCTCCCACAGCAGCACATTGTGAAGAGACAATGAAGGCTAAAGAGATGAAATCTTCGCAGGGGAACTGGGAAGGCTTCTTTGTGGTTGGAGGCAAATCCAGCAAGGACACGGAGGGTCCGTAGTCCCTTTTACAATTAGCACTGACTAGTGTGATACATGTTCCTTGCTCATGGCAGGGGGAAGCAAGAGCACCTGGCACAGCAAACTTCCCTGCCTGATGCATTATTTCTATGTGAGGGTTGCTCTAAAGGACATCCATGGCCGAAAATGGGGTGAAGGACTTGCTCTCCAAAACTCTGTTTCTTGGGCAGGGCCGAGGAGGCTGGTGGGCTGCTTCTGTGTGATGGGGACGTTCCTTCCCCTTTGCAAAAAGGGCCTGCAACGGTCCCGTGCCTCTTATCTAGGTCCTTTTTAGGCTAATTCTGGTTCTGACTTTTGCTGACTCTGAAGTCTTGGTAAAAGGACGAGGGAGACGTTCGCTGAGTAGGGAGAGTCTTGTGTCACTGGAGAAGGGAGGGTGCGGTGAGCACTAGCTGGTGTCCGGTCAACGCGTGCTGTTCTCCTTGACTGTCAGTGCCGTGCCGACGGCTCCGTGAGCTGTGTACGCCTGAGGAAGCTTGTTGAAGACCGTATGAACAGCCACGCTGGGTCAGACCAAACGTCAGTCTCGTTCGGTGCCCTGCCTTTGCGTTGGCCGAGAGCTGATGCTTAGTGAGGAGAGTAAGGACCGGGCAAGCGTTTAACGGCAGTTGTCAGAACGCTTTCCTAGCCCTGGCTTTTCATTGCTCGGGGACGTTATAATCCACAAATTTTATCTTTGGGCTTTAAATCCCTCATTGGCTTTTTCTTAGGTGAATTTGTAATATTGATTTTTCTACTCCCATAAACTTTTCTCTTTTGTGTGGCATCCACTCTGCTCTGTATGAGGAAGCATCTCCTTTTATTTGTTTTGAACTTGCAGCATGCTGCTTTCATTTCATATCTTCCTTTTTTTGTGTGTCCACCAGCAAGTTTGATTTGAAGGATCCTCAGTTCCTATTGTCGTAATGTAATGTACTGTCACTGCGTGCCACGCTGTAATAACACAGCTCTATTGTGTTGGCTATTTCATTGCAGGGTTTTGCTGATGTGTAAAGGGGACAATGCATATTCTTAAGTTGAAGAGGTTTGGGGTTTTTTGTTCAATTTTTTTTTAGTTCAGATGTTTGGTTTTCTAATATAGCATTAGTGTCTTGATAATCTGTTAAATTTAATGTAGTGTTACTTAGTACTATATTGCAAATGATTTAGCGTTTTAATTCAAGTCTACAATGTGATTATTACCCAAATATATTTATTCTCTCACAACTGGGTGAGTCTTGACTATAATAGTAATTTTGGAATATTACTTTATTCTTGAACTGATGGTTAATAATGTCAGCTTTTAGGGAAATAAACACTTTGTGGATGTGTCTCCATCTACTGGAAAAAATACTCCAAAGGACATACACATTTTGCCCATATATAATCTCTCTGCGAGCTAATGTGGCAACGATTTAGAAAACACGGGTGGTAGGTCTGTCAGATGTGGGTGGCGGATGGATGAGTCCCAGGTGGGGAGAGTAGGGCTTGAGGGGAGAGAGGCAGAGGGGGACAGAAAGGGACAGAGAGACACTCTTTCCAGAGGAAAACGTGCAAAAGGTCAGTGAAAGTGTGGCAATGCCTATGCGAGCGACAATAAAACCCCCTAGCTAGTTAAAGGAACATTTACAGCGCTGGCAAAACAGATGGTGCATGAGTTAAAACTGTACAGGAGCAACTTACCTTCTGCGGGAATTTCAGCAAGACGGTTATTTCCGTAGTTGTTACTCTATCATTCAATCACAACACGCAATTACTACAGCAAACCTTCTGTCATATTGCACACGTTTTCACACTTGTCAGAGGAAAAGTCATAGATTAAACAATATGGTTTAAAGCACTGTTTAGTTATGAATTTCCTAACTGTATTTTAATGCGAGACAGAAGCGTTCTGCTGAAGCCGATCTCAAAGAACAAGAACCGGGGGAATATGCTGAGGAAGAAAAACGAGTGTTGCTGGCCGTACAGATCCCATTAGCACAAATGGAAATTTCTGCGTGTTAATGCCTTTGCATCAGTCTGAAAACACAGGCAATTAGAGCCCCGCTTTGGAGTCACTGCGTGTGCAGAACTCTCCCTGAAATCAATGGGAGCTTGGAGAAAAGACAGAAAGAAGAACCGGGGCCTTAATGCTAACGTTTCCCTGTTTCTTCAAAGTATTTGAAAACAAGAAATTGTCCAACCAGTTTCTTAAACCTTAAGCCTTTACCATCCACAGATGCAAGTTCTTAATTCCATTCACTTTCCTCACCGCTTTGGGATTTTTATCTTTTTTTGTGTAGGTTTTTTTTTTAAATGGTTTGTGGGTTTGTGATGGTTCACCGCCACCCCCCACCCATGGGTCGTACTTGCTCTCCAGGGCTGGTATCTATTTGACATGTGTAGCTGTTTAGATGTATATATGCTGCTTTCGTCTCTCACACTAAACGGTTTGCATGAATGATAAAGTATTAGTAATGCAAGTGGTTGTTCCTTATAACGCTTCTTGAATAATAATGTGTCTCTGGTTTAGACCTTCTCATGTCTGTCTTTCCTTTAAGAAAAAAAAAAAATTCAAAGCAACAGCACAGGGATCTCAATATGCTTTTTTTTTTTAAAAAATGAAAGGGGCATCTGGGGGCAACTCAACCAGAAAAGACAGGGAAATCAAAGCGATAGCTATAGTTTTCTGTTGCATTTTCATTGTGTAGTTTTCTTCATTTGGGAAATACTTTTTTTTAAAAAAAAAAAAAAAAGACAAATCTTTATGCTGCTTCTCCAGTTTTGCCACTTCCAGTATTTTAAAAATATACGTACCAGTTATTTCCATACAAAACATTTTAAAATAGGGAGAATTTGACAAGGCATTAAGTGTTACTTGAATCCGATACGAAAATCTGTCTGGATCATTATATTAAACAGGAGGACATAGAAAATTGAAGTCGCACTTCCATTTAAAATGGTTAACCTTGTTGTATTTTTGCAGCAGCACCTACTGAGAGAAAGAATAAATGACTGTAAGAGAATGAAAGCGGCAAGAACTTAAAGAAAATATACATGTTTTCTCAGGTTTTGTTGGGGGTTTTTTTGGTGGGTTTTGTTTGTTTGGTTTGTTTTTTGTTTTTTTTTAGGGGGGTTGGTTGTTTTTTTTTTACTTTTCCAGAGTGTGTGATGGCCTTTCTTGCATCGACACTGAAGTCTTATCGAGACATATCCTGACAGAATTAATGATGCCACGTGAAGCATCATGCAGTTTCATTCAGCTTGGTAGAAACAAGGGTCAGTCAGAATGAGGAGATGTGTTGGAACCCACAAACCTGCATCGGCCTTTCTTCAGGACGCCTCATTTTCCGCGTGTCCCGTTGAACATGTTGCCACTGTGATTTTTTCCTAAACCTTCTTTTGGACAGTGTGTTCATTTCCATTTTCTGAACCACCCCCACTATACCCGAAGTAAGGCACCCAGAGTTGTTGATCTGTTTTTGGCAATACTGGTAGAGCTTAACTTGTTTATTTGTGTCATTCAACAGCAGTCTGAAAGAGGAAAAAATGGTGGAAATAGGATTTGTGTTGCAGCTGAAGGTGAGGTTTTCTTGCTGCCTGCAACAGCTCCAAATCAAGCCACAGATGGTGACGAGGTTCCTGTAGCTGCTGCTCCTGCACGGGCGCTCCAGCGACGCTGAAAGCAAGGAAGGGCCTTAGGAAAAATCGTGAAGTGGATCTGAAAGCAGATGTGCCACAGCTGTAAGGGAGGCGATAATGGGAGCAGGGAATTCAGAACAGGGCGGATGGCAGCAATCTGTCATCTGGGGCGGGGTGGAAGGACGGAAAGGAAAAAGCTCAAGTAGGGTGACAGCAGAGAATAATTAGGGAGGGGGGAAATACTGCATTGAGGGGACTCATGATAGCCACAGAAGCGTCTGTAGAGACTGCCTGGGAACAGTAGAAAATAAGTTAAAAAATACAAATAACCTCCTTGGTCTTTAAAAAGAGTCTCCAGTCGTATTTATCGTGATTTATGTTACCAACCCTCCTCAACAGAATTACAGTCGCGTAATCCACAACTGCTGTTATTTATTCTGGATAAAGAAGGCAATTTTGAATGTGATCTCCCTTGACATTTCCCAAGGTCTACTCCTGTCTCATACCTTTCATCATCATGTACTTCTTCAAGGCAATCAGCCCTCTCTTACCTCTCTCAAAAAGAAACATGCATTTCAGTCGCTCACCCTGGACCAGAGTGACACAGACATTACAGGTTGGGGGAGATCAATTGCATAGCCCTGCTCCTCTTCACCTGGGAGGATCTTTGATGTGTTGACAAGGTTGGAATCCAAATAAGACATTAACCCACTGTATCGCAGTGGCGAAGGTGGCAGGAAGGAAGTAAAATAGCGTCTTATTCAACAAGGTATCCTCCCTTTTTCATTTTACAATCTGTGTCAATGGCAGTTGGAACTATTAGACCTGCATTAAAATTACATATTACTTATATAAATGGGAGCTATAAATATCACAAATAGTAAAACTAAAATTGCGCTGAGGTTCAGGAGACACTATGTCTAAAACCTACAAAATTAAGGACATTTAGAGGAAAGCCTCAACATCCATCTGCCCTTAATTTACCTCATTATTCTTGGTTGTCGGAGAATGATCTCAGTCCTACGTTAATGTCGTTTAATGGCTTTTTCTTGCAAGGTTGGCTCAGATCTGAATCAGACCACGGTAGAGGCACAGCGGTATTTCCTTGAGTACGTTGGCTTAAATGAAGCAGTAAGGACAGGCTAAGCTAGTGTTGAGGATGAAGGAGTTATTGTCGCTGCAGTCAGTAAATATGTTGCTGCTGAATATCTCCCTTCAAATATTTTTGTATTAATACAGTCTTGTGAGTTCCTATTCCTTTTTTTTTGTTTGTTTGAAACTATTCTAAATGTAAAGCTAGTATTGATCTGTGGATGTGGCACACTATTGATTTGGATCGGGGCCCTAAACACTAAATTTGAGTTTGTTAAGAATGTGTTAGTTAAGCGTAACGACCTGTATGCTGGAAATGCTACTGCCGCATTAGGTCTGTCCTCTCCTCCCAGCCTGCGTGGGCTCGAGCCAGGCTGGCGATGTCTCTGTCTTATGGGCGTACCGCTTGTCTCAGCATTTGCATCCCCTGGGGTGGAAATCACCCTGGACTACCGGGACCCTACACTGTGGCCAGCAGATCTGATTTTCGCAGCTCTGCTCCTGGAAATGAGACCAGCGCAGAAGACTGCGGATGCTGTGTAGTTCTTAATTAGCTCTTTTGAGAAAGCGAGTGTATTCGCTGGCCTGGAGGTGCCTGCTCAGCGCTGGCGTGCGAGTGTTTCTGTCTGGGGCAGGATTCTGCCAGACAGACCTTTTCCTGGACTGTTTTAAGCTCTCCTTTGCCATCACACCCATGAGGCTAACTGCCCTACGGCGTGATGTCATGAAGCTGGAGAAGTCTGGCCCATCATTTTTCATTAGAAGTAATTTTATATTGAATCAATGGAAAGAGTATTCCTGTGGTTAGGACTGAAGAGAGAGAGAGTTCCTGAATATGCTTTCTGGCAAACACGCGTGATTTCCTGTGCTCAGGGAGAGATTTGTTTCACCTAAATTTAGCTTAGGTATCTAGCTTCACTCTGTAGTCAGCAGTTCCCCACGAGACTCATTCATTTGACCTGAAACAGCTGAATTACCCTCTTTATTAAATGTACAGAGAACCTTAGACCAGAAGTCCAGCCTCAAAACAGCTTAGCCGAGATGAAGCTGGATCCTAGCTTTCCTCTTAGCGATGGACACGTGAGATGAGGTCAGTAGATCCTGTAGGATCTTGTAAGCAGAAATATGCCAGTGGAGATGAGATGCCCGATATGCTGGTGGGGGTGAGATGCCCAAACACTGCTGTGGAGATGGCCTCTGAGGCTAAGGAATTGCAATCCCTTAATGCAGCAGGTTGGGTTGTGTTTTTTTTTTGAAGTTGGTAAGATCAAACAGTATTATTAGTTTTCTGAAAATAGTCAATATCCTTATTTTAAAGAGTAATAAGGGCTCTATCTGTGTTGTTCTTGTAAAGGAAGTGGCATGTTCAAGCTTCTCTTCGCAAAATAATTAGACACTGGTCGTGCAGGGACTCTAGAGGCAAACCTAGCAACTGCTCCACGCTCTGCAGTGCCGCGAGGCTGATGCAATACGGGGCGTGTAGGTGAACGTCCCTTTCTCCTTTGTTAAAAGGCAAGGGGATGTTTGATTTCTTGCTCTTCAGCATGAAGTAAACTCATAATTGTTCTCTACTGGGGCTAAAAGCACATCACAGATGTGGTTCAAAATCAGTTTGTCATTCATTCAAGCCTGGTTTTGGCACAAGTTGGTATAGAAAGGAAAAAAAAAAATTAAATCTGCTCTAAGTTCTCATTTGGTATTTTATTCTTTCCTCCTCCTCATCTCCGCTTTTGCTGCTTTAATTGGTGTTTCAACTGTAAGGGTTTCTGAACATCCTAGGCAGATGCTGTCTTATAAGCCCAATTATTATGTTTGTCCATATTTTTTTGCTGTGTGAGCTGAAAACTGGCTGAGCTTCTGGGATGAAAGCGTTGTGGTCAGTGGCCCAAAGTCCAGTTGGAGACTAGTCAGTAGCAGTGCACCCCAGGGATCTATAGAGGGTCCAATATTATTAAAGGTCTTCATTAGTGATTTAGATGGAGGGCCAGAAAGCACCCCAGGGAGTTTTCAGACAGTACAAAGCTGGGAGGAGTGGCTGATACACCAGATGGTCGTGCTGCCTTTCAGACGCGCCCTGACAGACTGGAGAAGTGGGCAGAGGGGACCTCTTGAAGTTGATCAGAGGGAAATGCAAAGTCCTGTCCCTGGCAAGTAATAGCCCTGTGCACAAGTACGTGCTGGGGGATGACCAGATGGAAAACAGCTCTGCAGAGGCCATCTTGGGGGTCCTGGTGGGCAGTAAGCTGACCGTGAGCCAGCAACGCATCCTTGAGGCAAAGCAAGCCACCAGCCTCCTGGGCTGCGTTAGAAAGACTGTTGCCAGCAGGTCAAGGGAGGTGTGATCCATCCTTTCTGCTCGGCTCTGGGCTCCCCAGCACGAGAGAGATGTGGATGTACTGGAGTGACTCCAGTGAAGGCCCACAGAGATGACTAAGGCCTTGGACTGTATTTCACAGCAGGAGGAGTTGAGAAGAGTGGTCAGGAGATGAGAAGGCTCAGTGGCAAGATATTATCTATGTGTATGAATGCCTGATGGGTGGGAGTAAGGATGGGCCTCTTCTCAAGTGGTACCTGCTGAATGGACAAGAGGCAGCGGGCACAAACTGAAACATGCGAAATCCCCTTTAAGCGTAGGAAATCACTTGATTACTCTGAGGTTGGTCAAACAGTGGAACAGGTTTCTCACAGAGGTTGTGGAGGCCCGGTCCTTGGAGATACTCCAACCTGACTGGCCGTGGTCCTGGGTGACCGGCTCTAGGTGGCCCCAGCTTTGAGCAGATGGGTTAGACTAGGCAACGTCTAGAGGTGCTTTCCAACCTCAGCTATTCTGCAGTTGTTTGAAACGTACAATTTTATTTCTGAGGATTTCTAAATACAAAAGGTTTATGGTTTTTAAAAACATGTACCAAACTGTTAGTCTGTAGTTCCCCTGTGAGCTTTACATGCTAGCTACAAATGTGCACATAGTTTAGAAAAAAAAATACTGGACAGTTCTTACCTCACAACTGAGTTTATACTTGGGGAAATCAATAAATTACCTGACCAACTTTCAGTCCAGATCTTTAGCCAGGCAATTAATGGAGTTATTACTTTTAATTACTGGAAGATAATAAATTTCAAAATTTTAAAATAAAAACTTGGTGAGATTCCTCAAGTAGTGAATCTTAATTCCATACTACAGTGCTCTACTATCTTGTGTAGTTCATTGTAGCGGCTGGTTTCAGTGTCTTCAAAAGTCTATTTTAAATTCGTATAGAGTTAGAACACAAAGCTGCTAAAAATAATCTGTAAATTGCGGTAGTGATTCGTCAGTATTTTTTTCCCACATTCTCATAGTTGACCGAATGTTCTTTGGGTGAATTTTTTAATTATTTCAGTAAAAATTAATCAAAATTGTCACTCATTGTGTGAGGTGAGACACGCAATTTGACAATGAGAATGTTGCCACTTTTGTGGCAAACAGGTCGTCAAAGGAAAAGCCTCCCCTGCAGCCCCTTAATCTATTTAGGCTGGTTAATGGGAAATATTAAAAATGATGTTTTGGCCCCTGTAACCTCTCAGGTGGCCTCTTTCAGTAACTGCTGTTTTGTATAAATAAGCAGACTTAAAGAAAAACTGCAGTCTTGGTGGTAAAGATTTGTCTGGAGCAGTCTTTGGGTGTGACCAGCAGGGGAGACTTGTGGAGATTCTCTGAAAAACTGACCCACATTTGGATTGGATTTCTGTGGTTTCTCAGCTGTGATGAAGTTCTCTGTGCACTTGTTGCAAATAATTTTTACTAAATACGGATCATTCAATCAGCATTCAGTAGCTTTGCCACAGGTTCTCTCTCTCAATAATGATTTGTCACCCAGCTGTTAGATTTTTTTATTTTTACTTTAATTACATCTGTCTGTAATTTTCCAAACCAGTTGTCCTTTGATTGTGCAATGTTAACTTACATTTAGGTAAACGAAAGTGCGTAGAAAAGTCTTGACCCATAATATAGAAAGGATGGTTCACGTTGGGTCTGAATCTGAACTTTAAGTGTAGTTGCTTGACCAGCATTTTGTCAGCTATCAGCATCCCTTGAGCACCTTGAGGTGACTGGCATGTAAACTTGGTGGCATGGAAAATAGCTGGACACTTATGTTTCTACCAGAAAAATCCCCTCAACCTTTTTGGGACGTGCGTTCTGGCTGTGCTGAGCAGCTGGGTGTTGTGGCTCATGAACCTGCCAGTGTGTGGCTGGGGAAGCTCGTATGAATGCCTAAAGGTTTGAGAGTGATCTGCTGTATTCCAGAGACTCATTTTTGAGGCAATAATTACTTTTGTATTCTTTCAAGGCAGATTAATAAACGTGGTAATATGGTCCGTAATGAAAACTGAGTTTAAATATTCTTATTCAATCCTTCCATTTAATTTTTTTCTCTCCATTTTCAGTATAGGGAATTGCATTAGAGTTTTCTATTAATAAGTTTTCTTTGATAGTTACTTGCAATATTTGTTGTCTGTTAAATTACAGTTTATATGATGACAAATAAAAAATTTATGCCAGGAAATTGACTGGGAAATAAAGTGTTTATTTTATTTTTCTTTGAAATAGTAGTATAAGGAGTTTTAAAAGTCAACAGGATAGAATGATAGTGCTTTATGAAATGGTTTGGTTTAGAAGTTTGATTTAGGAACAGCAGTGAAACTTGACTCTGAATGTTTGATGTTACTGATAATGTTAAATACGTATGTACCCTGTGAATACTTTGTGCAGCTTAAGAGGTATGATAGACCCTGATGAAGCTTATAGGTTTGTTAAGGTTTTTTGGAGTTAAATGATTTTATAGAGCCTCTTATTTTGAAAAGCATCTAAGGCACCCAATTCTCTTAGGAGCTTTGACTGATCAACAGAAAAATCAGTGTAGCTGATGCTAACGGTCGTGGCAAGGGGAAAGGAACAGCGATTTGCTGGTTCTCCTGGTGCTAACTCGCACTGCTTTTCTCTGTTCATCCAGGACCATGCTTTCTCTGCCATTTCATATTCCAGCTGGACAGCAATAATTCATCTCAAAACATCAGCAACACTGGGCGGGGGGGAAGGACTACAAAATGCACGTCACCAGCCAAACAAGGGGCATGCAAAACACCTTCTGTCGTACCATACCGAGCTCTCTCCCGTCTTCCCATTTCCCGGCAGAGGTCCCGGACGTTCCCTGCCATTGTAGCACCTCCACCACGTGTTCCAAGTGACAAACGTCCACCGCTGTATTCCCCACCACATCTCTTCACCACTCACTAGATTCAAATCATAAAATCTTGTTGTGAAAATAAATTATTCATTACTCAAACATCACTTGATACTATTTGAATTAGTTTACTTTGTGGTTTAGCTGGTACTCACTTTCCTAGTGCTGTGCCACAGTCCTGATAAGAGCACTTCATCATGCCAGGATGTACATGCCGCAGCTTTTTGGTGTTGCATGTTAAAAGATGTTCTTAGCAAGCTACCTAAACGTGTTTTTTCCTGGCAGAAAGCATAGGCTTTAGGCACTAAATACTTACTTTTTCCCCCAAGGTGGACATGTCAAGTCACAGAGGAAGGAAAGTAGGATGTTATTAATCCATGATATTTTACGAAGTTACTACAAATATATATTTACGTTACAGTGAACTCTTTGAAAATACACCTGGGATCTGAAGGCGTGAAAAGTCCCCTGCAGCAGAGCTCATTCTAGCACAGGCAGCTTTACCATGTAACCCTCTGCTTTACCTCCGGAGCAGCCCTCCGGCATTCACCCTCGTGCATCACAGCAGAGCCGTGTTGTCAGGCCTGCTCTTGAACAAGCAATTTTCTCTTTGCCCACTCACCTGCCACTTCAGTTCATGAGGCAATCACCAGCTGCAAGACAAGCAATCTAGCAAAGGTGCTCCCTGTACTACTTTTAAGACAAGGATGCCTACTGCACAGAGAAACTCATCTTCCTGTAATATTTTCATATAAAAATGAAGGAAGCTGAAAAACAAAAACTGGAGTCCAACTTTAAAAAATAATAAACTGAGGAGCTCTGAGGGAGCACAGTTTGGCTCACTTCTGGGTCAGGTCCTCTGAGTGGCAGGAGCGGGGCATTCTATATTGAAGCAAGGATTCAAGTTTCTGCATATTTGACATGGAGAGTGTTTTGGCACTTAGATTTTTGGGAGCTTTGGGTCTGTCTTTGGTCTGGGTCTTAGTGCTTCTGTAATTTCTTAGTGCTGCTGAGGTGCTGCAAGGATGGTCTTGCAGCACGGAAGGCAAGTTAATTATTTTTGGTCCGTAAAAACCAGACAAAAAGAAATAACTGCCTAGCATTTTCTTGGCCACTGGAAAAGACAGTTGCACCAGTGCAGTGCTCAGCACCAAAATCCAGGGCGACTTCCCATTCGCTGACAAATAAGAGGGAGAAAGTCAGAATGGGTGACTGCTTGCGATGCCAGGGGCATAAAGGTAGACAGCTCAGGAGTGCGTGAGGCTTCACAGGCTCCAGAGGAAGATGATGGGAAGGGAAGTAGCCCAGCTTGCTCTGGTACAAGAGTGCATTGCCTTCATAGAGCAAAAGCTGGCTGCAACCTCAGGTTACGGAAGAGGGAGATGAAGAGGCAACTTCTGGAGATCCCAAAGGAGGAAGCTGCTTGTTGAATAAATCTTTTCCTGGTGTCACTCATCTGCTGCTTCTCTAGCAAAATGCCTCTGTCACAGGTCCTAGGGCGCTGGGGATACAGGGAGCATGTTTGCTGCGTGGATGCTCCCGTACTGCTCCTCAGCTCCTCCAGACCAAGATGCTGAGAGCGGTAGTCTTTTTTAATATCCTCACGTTTGTTTGGATGCAAGGCTTTCTGCGGTGGTGGCACAGGCCTGAGCTAGCAAGGAGAGCAACGAAGCAAAAAGTCAAAGTATAAAATATATGGCCTTTTTTTTTTTTTTCTGAGGCAATGTTTGTTGTCGTTGGAGAAGTTTGTTATTGTTTTGTGTGTAGCACATAGAACTACCTTCGGCCCAGAGATACTTAGGACTTTTGACTTTGTTGAACAATTAGATAAAAATTGTTTTTACTTGTAATTTTAGTTAAAAAAACCAAAAACTTTTAAAAAGTTCATGAATTCTTCGTGAAGATTGAGTAATGCAAGTTGCACAAAGGAGTGGCTCTCAAGCACGAGTATTAGTCCGCTTCAGGAGGTGATGCACTGAAATCAGAGAAAGATCAATTTGTGTTTGATATCATTTTTGTCTGCTGCGTTATGTGCTGGAAGAGAAGTGCTTACCTCGTATGTGCCTTGATCGTGGCAGAAATGACACTGGGATGCCGGTCCAGAATGCTGAGCACTTAATTTGTAGAAAGCCCTTCCTCTGTGGAAGCGGTTATTAGGGTTGCAGTAGGAGGCATCTGGTCATGTAGGCATAGCAATTGTATTCATCTAATGTATAACGGTTAATACATTGCAGCTCAGTGTGAACAAGAACCCCTTGTTGTAGACAAGCCCTTAAGTATTTAAATACCCAGGTCCCTCTTATTGAAATGTCTTAGAGTCCAACTTGGCCTCTGCGTGGTGACTATTGTAAATTTTCCTCATGAAACCGTATTACATGTCATCCTAATTAGCGCTGCTGCTGCAGCCTTAGTAAAGAAACATTAGATTAAAAAGTACCAGAGGCTGAGCGCCCACATCCTCTCCTACAGGAATTAAATCAATTTCAGTCTTACAGTATTCACACAGCTGATTTAATTTGGCCTCTTTCTCTAGATGATGGCAGCAGCGTAGTAGGAAGCTCTTGTTCGTTATTACTTGTGTTTTACTCCAGAGTTGTATCCGTTTTGAGTGCTGTCAGGGTAGCGTTTCGTATTAACCCCAAAGTAAAGCAAACATGGTATTTCGGTAGCAAAGAAATTAAAGGTTAGTCAATAAATAGCAGTTACTAGCAACAAATTAAGACGAGAAACTGTTTATTGTGGAAGTAGGAATGAATGTTTCCTACTGTGAAATTGAATTTTTTATTGAAATCGAATATATAATTAAGATGATATTACGCACAGAAAAGGTTAGAAACTTTAACATCTTTTGTCCATAAGCCAATATTGTAGTATGTTGATATCCATGCTGTGAGTTCCCCATTACTGCTCTGCCAGTAATTTCAACCTGGCATCTAGACTAAATTGTCTCCCTAGGAGCCAAGAGGAAACGCAGTTGATATGTGATCTCGGGCACGGGTCTTTCTTGAATGAATAAAAGCACTGTCACATTTTACGAAATTACATCTGCTGGTTATACGCTGTGATCATCTCTGAATGAGGGAGAGGGCAGACCTCATCTAAGTTACGGCACAGACCGGGATTCGGAAGGAGCTTGATGGGATTTTACACACCCTTGTAGCTCCATTCAGATATGTTTCAGGTGCATGACAAACTGAAAGCAAGGTAATGATTATGACGGGTCTACACAGTAATTTTAAAGTAGGTATTAAGAAACGGGCACAGCACACAAATTGCTAGCTAAAGCTTGCTAAGCAGCCTCGGAGCAGTGTATTTTGTGAATGACGATGAGCAAATGCGACGTGTCTGCCGTGCGATGCCCAAAATGCAGTTGTCTAATCTTCTCTGAGCAAAGCTGAAAAGGAAGCCCAGTGCTCTGGAGCCTGCAGGCTTCCCTGCAGGCACTTGGCTCCAGCGGCCCCAGTAAACACAGCTGCGGTGGCCTGTCTTGTAAATCCCTTCCAGATCACGAAGACCCCCCGAGTCCGTGGTTCCCCAGGTGTGTGGGGACCTGAAGTCATCTGTGATGCTGGAGGATTGTTTCCCCTTGCCCACAGTTGCAGAGCCCGTGAGAGAAGGAACACGAATCCTCTGTTACTAGTTCCCTGTGGCAGACAGGAGTATCTACAAAACACTTGTTTGGAGCAATTATCTCTTAACATGCGAAACTTCAACGGTGGTGAATTTTAAAATCTTGCTAAACTGGACAAAATCATCCTCTATGCCTCTCTTACTGCTGGAGCATCTGTTGCCACCTCAGCTTCAGCTCTGTAACCGTGTGTGTTTGCTGTTGGGTTTTTTTTCCCCTACTCCATTCCTCATTTCCTTTAAAGAACTGATTCGTTGTGATTTATTGAGTACAAACTACAAAGCTAAGTATTTTTCAGGATGTAAGTTGCAGTGGTTGTGAGAAAGAATGAGACTATAATTCTCCCCCACTTTATTTTACTTAAGTATTTTCAGAGGGGAGGGGAGGAGGTATTCTTTCCATTAGACCTCTCCTTTCTTAATCACCATTCCCTAATTAATTCCCTGGTTAAATATAAAGCAAGCATTAGCTTTGAATAATGTTTTCCTGTGTGATTAAGTAAAGAAGAATTCCTTTCTTTTGCACGATGACTCATCGCCAGGGGATCTGGAGGGAGCCTTAGGGTGGATATTTGAGACTTTGGTCCCAGGTGCTCTGGTACCTTTGAGCTGCGTTCGCTGTCAGTCCAGAGGTGGGAGGCAAAGGTGATATCACATATCAGCTGCACACAAAGAAAATTGTCTCGCTTGTGAAACCATGTACAGCTTTGGTGTCTCCTGGTGGAAAACTGACTCTGGCTCGCGGAAATGCAAATCTCTAGACATGTACAGCTAGGAGAAATGTGAATTGTTGCTCTTGCTAGCACGGTGCTGTCTGTAACCGTCTGTTGGTGCACGACGCATTTCCTCTGGTGTCCAAGCTGACCCAAAAATGTACCCTTTCTTTTTGCCTAGCACCAGTCTGCAAGCCTTTGACTCGTACCAGTACAGCTGCGTTGGGTCACACCTTAAACCACATGTCTGAAGGAACTGAGGTTAAAAATTAAAGGCTCTGAAATAAAAAAGGAGGTTATATAGTGAACAAGGCCATGGCAAAGAGGCAGGGCAGGGCAGGGTTTAATCTGGCCAGGCTTACTTTACTACTGAAGAAACATTGTCTAACTCTACCCAGAGAATAGGACTTTTTTTTCTATCGCACCTAGCTCATGGCGTTAATTTTTTAGCTCAAAGGCAGTTTTAATAATAACTCTGGGTTCAAATGTTGCTCTTAGCTCAGGATGAGAAAAAGAATGCGGCTTTATTAATGTGGCAGCAAGGAAAACAGATGGAATATGTTTCATATCATGGACATGAAAACGGCTGTGAATTGAATGCTGTAACAGTGAAGGCTGTAACATGTAATCTCTGGGTGTTGAAAAACAGGCATTAAAAAATACCCTTGGTTTTGATAAAAGTTTCGGCAAACAGAAATCCCGCTGACTTTGTTTTTTTTTTCTTTTGTTTGTTTTACAGGCATTTCCCTGTATTTCAACAGGAATTTATGGTGAGTAAGACTTTAGATGTCACTTATTGCTAACTCAGTTTTCCCTATTATTACTACTTTAAGCAGTGATATTTCATATCCAATGTCTCGTCAGTCGTTTTGGCTTGTGAATCTAGTTATACTGCCTTAAATAAGAGAGAGCCAAAGCCTTTGACTGTGGCTGGATACTGGTGTGCTGAGAAGTGGGATGCTGTCGTGCAGCAGCCCTTAGCACAACCCTTAACCTGAGAGCTAAGGCCCACAACTGTGATTACACTATTAAACACGCTGCTGTGGCTTCAACAGGGGAAAAAAACAGGGTTTTGGCAGAATTTTCTGTCCGGAAGGTAAGAAAGCAGGACTCCTCGATGCCCAAGACGAGGGGCAAAGTATGTTTTCCTCAAGCAAACTTGCTGGAATAACACAAAATTGTCTTAGCTCCCTTGAGTTGTGCTTCCTCGTTCTTAGTTTATTAATTTACATGCAAATTAATACCGCCTGAAGAACTGGAGGGAAAGGCGTATTATAAAAGTTTGTCACTTTCTTTGTTGTAATCTTAAGGCAATCCATCACTAACAGTCATTGTGGAAGTGGGCATGGTATTCGAAGGAGGAAAAAGACAAGCTGTTCAATAGTTAGAAAAAATATGGAGAAATTTGAGAGAAGGTGTAGCTGTAAAAAAAATGCTTTTCCATTTAAAAATAATGTTGGCTGATTTTTCTTTCACGTAGGTTCAGTAAATGCATGCAAATGGTATTACCTAGAGAAACAAGCTAAGCAGCAATAAATAAAAAAATGTGGTTGTCACAGATGACCGTAGTATGATGTAGCTGCATGAAAATAACATACAGTAACTTTTAGTTAGGCTAATTTGAGTTTTGACTAATCAGATGCTGCAGATGCAGCAGAAGAAAAAAAAGTGACAGGGATATTTAGAATTGTTTCTGCTTTTTCAAGGACCTCTTGTCTAAAACTGATTTTTTGGATGATGATTGTAAATCTGAATTAGGCTTCGGAAGGTAGAATCTAAATTACGTTGGGGGCTGTATCCTTTTCTACTCGAACTGCACTTTCATTATTGCAGAAGAACACGCAGATGCCGTTTCCAGAAGCACTGGAAGTCACTGAATGTGAATCAGGTTTCAGACAAAGCTCTGCGTTGGTCCTCAGTTCATCCACCTCTTGAACTTTCCGGGGGTTCCTGCATTTTATTTCTGGACTCTTTAGCTGAAATCTTGAACTTTAAGTCCTAACAGACATATTTTTGTTCTTAGTTTAAAAAAAAACAGGCAAGACATGATGTAAATATAGGGAAATTACTAGGAAGTGGAATGTACTACTAATAATAGTTCATTTTTATTTTTAAATTGTCCTGGTTAATAGAAAAGGTCTCAGCAGGTGAGGAACAGTCTTTCCTGAAGCCAGTAAAGTTGGAAAGGATCTCTGGTAGGCACCCTCAATTTTCTTTTCCTGAAGTAACGAATGGTTTTCTTGAAGTTAGCAGTGAATTCAGCTGGAAAGCTGAGGCATTACTGAAACATTATATAGTGTGGCAGATGCTGTTTCAGTAATTGTTTGCTGTTTTCACCTTTGGAAATGAATTAAGACACATTTCTGCTAAAATACTCTGGCTTTCTGAGGCTGCTTTTTTTGTTTGTTTTGGGAATATAATCTCTAATTGATTTTGCTGTTTGTTACTTTCTATTCGTCAATGAAAAAAAAAAAAACTTAGCTGGGAGGGGAGGAGGAAGAACCCTTTTTTTTCCCCAAATTCTGTCATACTGCTTGAAAGTAGTAATTACGCAGGCAACCCTACCTCAGGCTTCGGGTGTCAATATTTTGAAGAATGCTTGACAGCAGTTGCAGTGCTAAAATTATGCTACATGATGTGTTTGAGGTGTAAGTACACCCAAAATCTGCAAAGCTATGCTTTCTGGTCTTGTTGGGATTTCCCCTTCTATACATTCCTTTAGAAAAAGTCAGCATCTGGACAAGCAAGTGGATCAACTTCATTCCTGTTGGCCTAGCTGATGAGTATTGCTTTACGGATTGTGCAGTTCACGCTGAACTATCCCAATAAAATGTTATTGAAGGACCATGCAGCCTTGATTTCTCACCTCAGATACATACCAACAAATGCTGTCCCTTCAGAAACCCTTGGCTGAGAACTGAGTTTCATTTCCAAATGGAAGTGGACAAACTTGCAAGTGATCCACTTGAGTGTATCCACTTTAAGAATCTGGATTGTGTTCTGCTCCAAATTCTTACTAATGCTTAGATCGCTTCCCTGTTCAGTTGTTATTAGGAGAGGGGAGTCACGCTTCTCTGGAGAGCAGTCCTTTCCTGTTTGCATCACATCCTTTTTCCATAAAAAGGAAACTGGGAAGAAACAAGCGAGCAAGGCTCTTTCTGAGGTTTTGGCTAAGGACAGATTGCTTTTCATGAGAGGGTGTTGGATAGAGGAAAGGTCTGCCTTTCCTCCCCAAACACTTTCCTGACGCTCCATCTCCACCCATAGTGCTGTGGATGTTCCAGCTTGAACAAGTTAAAGCCCCGAGAAGGCCGTTTGCCATTAAGGCACTGTGCCAGGAGCCAAAACTTTGATTTTAATGTGCTCCTACTTAAAGAGCGCTGGCAACAAATTCACTCATGAGGGATCTTTGTTTTAGAAGTCTGATAGCTTCAAATGAGGGATTAAATCCTTAAAACATGAAGTAGAAAGCAACTGACGCTGAAGGTTTGTAAGGACTGCAAAACAAGTAAGGGTCTACCCACCAACACTTTGGAAATAAAGGTGTTATCTTTTCCTAAGAGATCCCTGTCCCCTCTAATAGGCTTATAAACTGATAATTAGTCTAAGAAAGCAAAGGTTGTGAAGATTTGTATCCCCATGGGTCCCTGGGTTACTCTTCTCTGTTGCAACAAATGCTTTCCTTTATAACAAGAGCATGAAGTTTCATTAGCAAGACTGCTTCAGCAGTACAGAGGACTCGCATCACTCCTGTATTGTTGGGGAGGTTCTGCAGTATCAAGCAACAGATCCTCAGTAGCTGTTCAATAAGACTCAACCATGTGCCAGAGTGCAGTCTTACCCTTATCACAGCTCTTCTGTGATACAGGGATTTTTCATACATTTTGTCTCTTTTCCCTTTTTCAAAGCAATTTTACTATCTGTTAAAAAAAATAAATAAAAAGTGATTAAAAATAAATCTACAGACAGATCTGTAGTCCAGAGGGTGAAAGATCTTATTTTAAGCTGTAGTGTGTCAGATTTTCACCTTATACACAGTGAATCACCATTTACACATCCACTTTCCCCATAATTACCATCTTGTTATGTCTGAGGTACTGTCAGAAGAGGGGAAAAAAAAAAAAAGACTTCAGTAGATTTTATGGAAGACACCTCATTATCATGTCTTTAGGAAGCTATCCATAAATTCTGGTGTTGGCAGCCTGAAAAGTGAACAGGGATGTCTGATATGGTGCTACAAACCTCACGAGCTGCAAAATTAAAACAAGGCTCTGCAGATGGGTATGAGAAGACGGGAATTTTCATGTTTGTCACGATATTCTGTTGAGAAATAATTATGGGGTGCACTACATACGGAAGGACTTGAAGACGTTACAGTCTCTGCATACCTATTTGTTACCTTCGTGCTGTTATTTTACAGTAACATAGGGTTTGGCTTCTGTTCCTACATACTTAAGTTGGTAACATAAGCGAGTATTTAAATGGTATTTTGTCCTTAAGAGGGGGTGGGGTGGAGGAGGAAAGAGGGATAAAGGATAAAACTTTAAGGGAAATCTCCAGTTGGTATTTTTGTCTCTATATCAGTGTAGCTTTATATTTTACCTTAGCTTGACTTTCGCTAAAATATCATCTGTCTTTTCTGCGGAAAAAAAAAGATAATGGCAGCTCTTAGGTTTTGTTATGAATGTTTATTTGCATTTCTTTTAAAAACAGAGAGAGAGAAAGAGAAGGAGAAAGACCAAAAGCCATGAAAGTGCAGAATGTGTCCGTGGTGGTTTAGGCAGTGGAAAAGCACAGGTTCACCACATCTTAAACACCTTTATTACTTTGGAGTAAGGCTTGTTTCTTTTAGAATCAGGCCGCTTATGCTTACTTGTAGCTTTTGGCCTGGTCTTGGCAAAACATTGCAATATTAAATTTATTATGTGTTGCTAAAGGAGAGTCTGAAAAGCAAGCTTAGAACGCACGGAAAGAAAGAAGTAATAAAAAAGAGAGATTAAAGTATGCCGTTGTGCATAGGAAATAGAAGCATATATATGTTCTCAAGGTGGGATGCTCTGCGTTGTCTTTATCTGGGGAGAGAGGTCCCTCGGTCTAGTGCCAGCTTTTGTCACTGCAGTCCTGACCTCCAGTGCGTCCTCCTCAGTATCCAATTTGTCCTGCCAGTCTACAGAGTGCTGGGAGCGTATCCATCAGCTCTTCTCCCCGCGAGATGATCCAAGATAGATTATAGCAAGGGATTAACCGACAGGTGCGCTACTGAAGGATTATAAAACCCCTCTGAAAATCTGAGTCAGAAGACTAAACCAAATGTTTTCAGAGGCAGAATAAATTCCTGACATGGGGCTAAAGGTTGAGGCAATCTAATTCTATCTTTCCCATCTGTTTCTTCTCATTTTTGGTTGGCGTTTCATTCTGAAGATATGTATTTCTTTAATGAGCAATTCTAATAAGGGTTGTGCTGTCATCTTTGCAAGGAAGGAGTTAGCTGCAAATTTTTCAGAGCTGCTATACAGAAATTTATAATAAGTAACCATGAAGCAGTCTTGTATTTATCTCCAGTCTGGTGCTTTGTGTCCCTGTAACGATCACAGTGGCCTGATGCTGTACGTGATCATCAGCGTTTGAATATTGTGATGTCATTATGGTGACCTAGGAAAATTAATGTTATCATATAAATTCTCTGTGATGGGGGGGAGAAAATCCAGTAGGTAACATAAGGAAAGTTCCTATTAAGAAGATTGTCTCTCATTATGAAGCCAATTTTTTAACCTGATCAGCAGCTCCTCATTTCTCAATTCAGACTGCATCAACTTTTTTTGAGGCTACTGTGTGGTTCTAACAGTCATTTTTTTGTTAATTTCATTTTGTTATTTACTCAATAATTTGTAATATTTCAGCAAAAATGAAGATGTATGGTAACTCATTTTTTGTTGCTTCTTTTGGGACTGATCACCAGTTATCTGAGATTATTATTAAAATGAATAATAGTAACAGCTATGAAATTACTATTATAATATTCAAGTAACCCTAGAAATCTAATTACTACTTGTATAAAACTTTGTTACATGCATTATTTAACAGTGTTCTTATTTCAGACAGTGTAGTGTCCATGATACTAATTGGTCTCTTCCCGTATTTTAAATAGTAAAAAAATTATTACTGGAAAGCGTAAATCAATGAGCTCTCAACAATCTAAATTTAACATTCATATGACATATTTAGCAAGTAGAAGCTCAAACGTGATTTCAGATGAGATATTACATAAGCTCACTTTTTCACTGGAAATTGACATTTTACGGATATTATTGTAGACTATATAGAATTTTATCTATTCTGAAGTTCTTGCTGACTGGTGCAGCTTAGAACATTTCCCCTGAATGCTAGAGGACAGGCCCAGTCCTTCATTAAAATGTCGATTAGTGACTGTCCTTAAAAGCTTAGACTGTTGAACCCTGAATTCTCAGTTGCCTCATGGCCTTGCTTTTTGTCTTTTCCTTCCTCTTTTTAAGAAGAGATTGAGAGTCAGTGTAGTTCCTTTTTTCTTCTAAAATTGACAGAAGTATGAAGAACTTAAGGCTTTGTACAGTCTGGAAAGTCTGGCTCCTTTGTTAGGCTCACTGTTCTGAGATAGTATTTGTATATCTTAATTGCCCCCTTCCATCTTGCAACTTCTGCCCATGCTGTAACCTCACTGTCTTGGTTCTACTCTGCATGAAAAGCTCCTAGCATGGCTCATGTCTACTTGCTTTTGCAATGCGCTATATAGATACCTGGAGATATCTGCTGAAGAAAGAACAGTAACATCGCCAAAGGCATAAAACTCACATTGTACTTTGGGTGCTTTCCCCCTTTTTCCATGTCACTTTTTATATTTATTTTTGTTTCTGGGCAAACTATTCTGCAAAGCATAAAAGAGTTGGAAAAGATCTCTGGTATTCGGAAAACATATTGCTAATATCACAAACAGGGCTTCAGCTGGTCATATATAATGTTTGGTTTGGTATTTGTGGTTTTCCATTCAAAGAATTAAGAATGTCTCAATTACCATGATGAAAGTTAAAACTCTATATTGTTATATACCAACAGTATCACTTAATTCCCTTTTCTAAATTTCCCTGGCTGATGTCAACAAGAAAATTTTATGTGTTTGTTCTGTGGCTTTACAACCAGGAAAAGATAAAGCTCTTTGTAGCTAATTTATTAAGAAATGAATTTAAGTAAGAAAATAAAGCTATACGGACCTTGTCCCAGAGACATTAACGTGGTATGTGAAGTATAAATTACTTCTTGGCAAAAGGCCTGATTATCGCTATCCAAATTTTTTCTTTGATGTAATCTTGCCCCTTTCCCCAGAAAACAGCACGTCTCTAAAACTAAACTTGGAGCCCAATCTGTTAGTGAATTCCACCATTTGCATTGGCATGAGTGGAACATACCTCAGCATCGCATAAGAATCCAGCAGCAGGAAGGATGCCCAACTTCAAAATTATGCGGTTTCACTTTATTTAGCTTTAAAAGTATATTAAGGAATGAACTGGCCTAAAGCAATTTAACTCTTCAGGAAATTAATTTTTAAGAGGCTACTGTCAACTAGTATAATAATTTGGATACCTATTCAGATAATTAAATCAACTAGTTAAGTGTGTATATTGTTATTCATGGCTACTTCTCTACATTTATTTCTCATATTGAGAAGTCAGTATTCAGAAGCAGAGACAAAGTTGTGCTCTCTGAGGGTTCTCCAAGACGCTGAGTAACCTCATCCAAATTTGAAATTGTTCCTGCTTTGAGCAGAATGTTGGACCAGACGACCTCCAGAGGTGCCGTGGCCTTGCCAACCTGGGTTTTTCTGTGATTCCAAGCTGCTTTGATGTTTTCTTCATTGACAAGTGAGATTCATATCAGAGAATCACACCATTACTTCAGACTTCTTGGTGAGATCTCATCGGGTGCTACAGCAAAGCAGATTTTCTTTGCAAGAGGAGAACATTGTGTTGTTGTGGTTGTCTTATAACCGTATTTGTGATAAATGTAGTGTGACAACTGAGTAATTGTAAGAACATCTTTTACATGTCTTCCCCATTTGTACAGAAAATGTTGTATATGAAGTGTGTTACCTCTGAGTTTTAAACACATTGTAAAAAGACAGACAGCCACTTTAATGGTTTCAGTCAAATTTCATGATACAACTGAGCTTTCTTGAAAGGAGGAACTTAATATAAAATTAATCTAGTTAAAGAAGAATAGGTGTCATCTTGACAGCTGTAAAGCTACTCCTGGGTTTGAAAACTTGCACTAGAACTGATGTGTGTCGTATTAGCAGCAATTTCATTTACCCATGTGCTGTGGCATAACTAGTCTTGTGTTGTATAACTAAGTTGGATAACTTACGTACAAGTTCGCTATACTTTAGCAGCTAGAAAAAGATCTAAAAAAGTGCCTAGGGTAAGATTTTTAGTCCTGGAATCATCACCCACAACCATTTGGATACTGTGCAGTTGTTTTACCTGTCTCTTACAAATGAAAGCTATTATGTGCGTTCAGATAAAATTGAACCCCAATCACAGCTTAAAACTTATTCTGTGAGAACAGAGTAGCCATACTAGTCTGTTCTTGGATGTCCTGAAGTAGCTTTTAAAAGCCCTGAGACACTAAAGCTGACTAGGATTAATATTTGTGGTGTGACGTGTATCAATTAGTTTTACCACAAAGGTATTAAACGTATCTTTTTGAACTTCTGTGACTGCATTAGACAGTAAGTGCCTTAGGAAAACAACTCCTCTTTCTTATTCTTTCCTTATTTCTGATGCACAGTGATAGGTTCAGCTAGGTCTGGCCACAGAATATTGCGGAGCTGCCCCTTATTTGTCCTATTTTTTGTTCAGCATAGCAGACGTCGTCTCTTACTGTGTATTTGATACAATACCTACCATAATGGGCATAGTTAGTGTTGCAAACCTGATATAACACTCCAGTACCAAGACAGAAAATCACAGTATATAGAAATTTACTCTGTTACCAAACTCATTGCTCATTTGTATGTTTGGTGTCTGATGGTCACTTTGAGAAGTGTGGAAGATGTATGTGTGAAAATGTTGGGGCTTTTAGGTGACCTGTGAAAGGTAAAAATGTATTGCAAATACTTTCTCCTGAAACAAAAGAAAAGATCAGAAGAACAGACTTGCTATTCTAAGTCTCCTGGAAGTACCTGAAAGACAATTTAAAGGTGTCTCTGCTTCCAAGGGTTGTTCACTGTGTTGTCCTTTTTTCTGCATCTTTGTTAGATAGGAATGCCACCATATATCATTGGAAAGGGCAACTGCCACTGAGGCAGAAGAAGAATAGCAAAGCCAAATGATTCATTGTAATGAATGACTAATCTTGTTTCTAGCCCAGGATCCTGCTTATAAGATGTATTCTGCAGTTCTTGGTGGTGGTTGTGTTAACGGAAGGCCACTTTGGGCCTGGAAGAGAGTTGTGTACCTTTTTGTTGTCAGAATGTGTTTAAAGCCATTGCATGCTGCTGACTGTTGGAAACACGTTCATCTTTTCTTCTGTCTGAAGAAGTGGTACTGTCGTGGTTTAACCCCAGCCAGCAGCTGAGCACCACGCAGCCGCTCGCTCGTTCCCCTCTGGTGGGATGGGGGAGAGAATCGAAAGAGTACAAATGAGAAAGCTCATGGGATGAGATAAAGACAGTTTAATAAGTAAAGCAAAAGTCATACATGCAAGGAAAGCAAAACAGGGAATTCATTCACCACCTCCCATGGGCCGGCAGATGTTCAGGCATTCCCAGGAAAGCAGGGCTCCATCACACGTAATGGTTACTCGGGAAGACAAATGGCATCACTCTGGATGTCCCCTTCCTCCTCCTTCCCTCAGCTTTAACTGTTAGGCATGACATCGCACTAAATATCTCTTTAGTCAGTCAGGGTCAGCTGTCCTGGCTGTGTCCCGTCCCAACTCCTTGTGCACCCCCAGCCCACTCACTAGTGGAGTGGAGTGAGAAGCAGAAAAGGCCTTGGCTCTGTGTGAGCACTGCTGAGCAGTAACGGAAACATCTCTGTACTATCAACGCTGCTTCCAGCACAAATCCAAACCATAGCCCCATACTGCCTACTATGAAGAACATTAACTCCATCCCAGCAAAAACCAGCACAGATACCTGAGATGACAGTACAAAATACAGGGAGTTACAAGAATGGAAGGAAGCGTCAATTACAATGGTCTGGATTTTCTTGAGGGAAAAGGGATTTTTTTTTTTTAAACTGAGTTTCTAAGGTAATAGAAAGATTTGTACGCATGCTTTGAATTTATGCAACTTGAGTAATTTGCTGGTGGTTGTATCAGTGCATGAAATGAATTGCGTGCATGTGTTGCCAGGATTGAGGCATTATTTCTCAAACTCCATTTTAATAATTATTAATTAAAGTTCTTGTGGAATTGTTTCCTATTTAATTAATCTATCAGAATCTGATTATTCAATTTAAGCTAGTTGTCTATATCGATGAAATGTTAAACAGCTTGTGAGAACATGTGAGGTTTACTGGAGAGGAAACACAGCAAGAGTCAAAATTTACCTTTCTGTGAGTGCTGTTCAGGAGGAAGTTTGAATGCTGTTAAGAGCTCCTGTACAGAGCAGACTCATTGCTGGTTTTGTTTACTTAGCAGTAATGGTGTACATATTAAATTCCCCTTCAGGCTTATTCTAGGTGAGATTACAGAAAAAAATGTGCACCTTGTTGATGAGTGTTAAGTCAGAAGTTCGGTACGTCTTAACAAGGTGACTACAAAAATAAATGTGGATGGCCTTTTTGTGTACCTGCCAGGCAGGCAGGATTGAAGTCAACCATTTACTGAAGAGCTGGTTAGAGAGGGGAGTGGGAAAAATCACCTTCTGCTTTAAAATACACTTTGGGTCAGGTTTCTGCTCAATAGAGGTGGATTCAGTTTATTTCTGAGCTGTCACTACTGCAGAATAGCACCGGTTTGAGGGGTATTCTGTGAGAAGGCTAACTGTAATTGGCAATCCATTTCTTCATTTCCATGCGATAGCCAGCCTTGACAAATTAATCACAATCAAATACAGGCTGCGGGAAGGGGGCGACCTGTGTAGCACAGAAGAAAAATGAGGCCTCATGCCGGTGTGACAGACTAATCTTTCAATTCACCCCGTTAGACTGAACGAGGGGACTTGGTGTGCCTGTCACCAGCACCACCCATAAACAAGCTGTTCACTCTCGGCGCTAGGGTTTGGTGGGTGCAACAAAGGTGGTTGAGTGCCAGCTAGCACCTTGTCGATCACTGCTGTGGGACAGGATTAGTCCTGAGCAGGAAGAGTCACCGTGCAGTGGCTTATGAGATCCCTGGAGAGAGCACAAAATAATTTATGTTGTGAGGAGTGATTTTGTGTCTGATCCCACAGGAACTCAAATGGCTCCTTGGTTGTGGTGGATGCGTTATGGCTACTGCCCAAGAAGCCTGTCACAGCAATGATTATTGCTAGCAGGTCTGGGTGATGGTAACTAGTCTGTGAAGCTGTCCCAGGGAATAGGACCTAGGTGGGTTACAGATGGAAAGGAAAAAAATGGCATCCTAAAGAACTCAATTTACTCTGTCAGCTATGGAAAAAAAATTGAGATCTTTTGGTAGATGCGTTAGTTAGCTTGCTTCTCACGTTCTGCTTGGAACGGTGCAGCACGCGTGTGGCTTCTAGGGCTGTGTTTGGAATATGAGACCCTATTTTGACTGACCTACACATAATAATGTTCTTCATCCTATCTACTGCTATGATTTTAGGTTTTCATCTGGTAACTAAAATGGAAATAGAGCTAAATTCATGCTGAAGTCGGTCAATATACTTTGGTTTCAAGAAGCTTATAGTGGTTTGTGCTAGGTGTGAAATATTGTATTGCATTTAGAGGAATAGATCCAGATTTTTGTAATTGACCCTGTTTGCTTTGACTCCAACTTCATTGACTTCAGCAGAGGAGAGATCTGGTCCGATGTATCAGACCATTCTTACAATGTTCATTTTGAGCAGAGAAGACACCGTTATCTTTTTGTTGAAAGACTAGCCCCTTGGAGAGAACATTACTTTGAAGTCTGATTTGTAAATGATTTGTGTGTGTCTCTCTTTTTATTCCTTTCAATATATTACTTATATATGAGAGTGTGGAGTGCTTGCTTTCCTATATATTACCAGATGATAAACTGTATCTATCATTTTCCAATTTAGTTTTGGACAATGCAGCATATCACTTCCTGCCCCCCTCTGCCTTCCCTTCTCTCTGTGATGTTTGAAAGAACCCTTTAACAGAAATAATGTATAATACTATTTGTAGGGTAATGGTTTACTGTATGTGATGCTGTAACAGTGGAAGACTTTCTGTCCCCTTCTATTTTATTTTCTTTCTGGAATAAGAACATTAAGCCTTCACTTTAAAGGAGCTGGAAGTATCCCATATGGAAAATATCATCTTTCATCACACACTGGGACTTGTACTGTCAAAAAACAAATACTGATTTGCTTAGTCAAATTGAGTAGCACTTACAGGTCACCCGCTGAAGAAGGTACTGAAGGTTCTGTTCGATGTGAATAACATTATGCTGATACTGCATGGGGGACAGCCTGGTTCAGACATCCCTGAGCTAAATAAGAACTAGTATAAATGTCAGCACATTGTTCCAGCTGGCAGCCACGTAGAATGTTTTCTGTATCCATTTTCCTGTTTCTCAGTTTGTATGATCAAAAGAGTATTTCTAAAACAGAGAAGACAACAGTGTGAACTGGCAAGCAATGTCGAAGACAAGAAGGGCTTCTTCAAGTGCATCAGCAGCAAAAGACAGACTAGGGAAAATGTGGGCCCGCTGCTGAATGAGGTGCGTGCCCTATGTATCGAGAATACATAGAATGGTTAGGGTTGGAAGAGATCTCAAAGATCATCTAGTTCCAATCCCCTTGCCATGGGCAGGGACACCCTCCACTAGACCAGGCTTCCCAAAGCCCTATCCAGCCTGGCCTTGAACACTGCCAGGGATCCAGGGGCATCCACAGCTTCTCTGGGCACCCTGTGCCAGCGCCTCACCACCCTCACAGGGAAGAATTTTGTCCTATAGAGTTACTGAATGCCTTCTTTGCTTCAGTCTTCACTGCTATGGCTGGCCTTCTCTGCCCTGGTGAGGCTACCTTTGGAGTTCTGTGTCCAGTTCATGGCTCTCCAATTGAAGAAAGACAAGGAACTACTGGAGAGAGTCCAGCGGAGAGCTATGAGGATGACAAGAGAACTGGAACATCTCTTGTATGAGGAAAGGCTGGGAGCGCTGAGTGTCTAGTCTGGAGAAGACTGAGGGGATCTCATCAATGCTTATAAGTATCTAAAGAGTGGATGTCTAGAGGATGGGCGCAGACTCTTCTCAGTGGTGCCCAGCAACAGGACAGGGGACAATGGACACAAACTGGAACACAGGAAGTTCCATCTGAACATGAGAAAAAACTTCTTCATTCTGAGTGTGATGGAGCACTGGAAGAGGCTGCCCAGAGAGCGTGTCGAGTCTCCTTCTCTGGTGATATTAAAAACCTGCCTGGACACAATCCTGTTCAACCTGCTCTGGGTGACTCTGCTTTAGCAGGGCAGTTAGACTGGATGATCTCCAGAGGTCCCTTGGAACACCTACTGTTCTGCAGTTCTGTGAACTGTTGTATGTTCCGATAAGAAAAATTCAGAAACAGAAGATCTAGAACTTAATCTTAAAAAACAGTTGCATGCTTAAGATAAGAGTAAATGGACTGTTCCAGCGGGGACCAGTGTGTGGTGCACAGTTTAAGCTTTATGTACCAGTTCATTATCCAATGTTGGAAGCAATGAGTATCAGTTTTATGCAGAATGCATATCAGCGTAAATTGCCCAGTGTAGTCTGTGAGCTGTAGAGAGTGCAATCGTAATAGCTTTTCAACTGATGCAGTTTTATGGCTTTAGAACATTAATCATTTTCTTATGCCTTTAATTACTGTAAGGTAGTTATACTTGTGTCCATAATAGGTGCTAAACATTATGCCGCTGATAGGTTTTTAACCAGTCTTTTTGTTGTAGCTAGTAAACACAATATAGCAGACTATTATGAGTCCAGAACACTTTTTTTTTTAAGCCAAGTGCCATTAGGAACATAACTGCTGTAAGACCAACAACATTTTGAGCTATATATTTCTAGCTGATCGTAGTCTTCTGGGTTGCTTTTTTATTTTTTTTCTTTCGTTAGGAATGAGAGAAAAGAACAATTCAGTTGCTAAACAGGCATTGCTTAATTAAGAGAAGATTATTTTTGTCACTTTTAGAAAAATGAAACCTAGTTGCCAAAGTGAGAAAGAAATGTTCCTGCATTTTCCACAGTACTAAATACAACACAGAAGAAAATGGTGACGCTACTTACGTGCCGACCCTGCTGATCAGTGCTCTGGGAACCTTCTATTTATTTATTGCTGTCGACTTCATAAGTTATAATTTACTAGTTTTCAGTAAAGAAATAGTTTACTGACGTACAGTAGGCTCTTCACAAAGGAAGACGTGAGATTCAAAGTTCCCTTCTAATCGAAGCCGTCAGCCATGATGCAGGTAATGAGGGAGCATACTGGCAATGCTTCTGTGTCATTCCTAATGAGAATTTCCAGTTGTGAAACCTTATATCAGTCTCGCTCTAGCTGGTTAACTTATGTGCATGTACGAGGTTTTATCAACTCCCCGTGTATATCTTCAGTTGATGTTTTTCAAAATTATGCACAAGTGACATGGAAATATTTAACTGCTCTAGTGTTGAATTTCTTTTATAATGCCAGTGTTTTCAAAGTTATCTCACCAAGGGCAGTCACTGATACTCTAGCTGCAGAATTTCTTGCATTTGATGGTAAAGAATTAACTTCCGAATCCCTTCTTAGCTTGTTTCATGTTTTCAGGATTTCTTTTCCTAGTGGCTGACCTTCTTCTGAGTTTCCCCATGTTGATTACTTGGCATTTATGCTGACCTTAACTAAGCTGAACACTGTCTGGAAAAAAAATAGATAGAAATGTTTCTCCATCAGCACTTATGCCAGTAAAACTTAGACTTGTAGTTCATAAACATATATTACGTTTAAATTTTCTACTTGAAAAAAAAATACATTGGATAATGAATTATGTTTACTTAATAGACCAATTTTCACAAATTATTGGAATTTCATGGTATCAAGACTTCCAGCTAGGAAGAGGTCACCTTGATATTTGCACTGCATGTATTTCAGCCTTGGCTCCACGTTTCATCATTCTCTGTGTCTTAAGTTTTCTCCTACCTCCACAATTTTTTTTAATCTACTTATTTTTATTATTTGTTTTTATGACCCTTGCTGTCAACATATTTCACTGGTTTTCTACTTACTAAACAAAATGATTCTGCCTGAATTTCATGTGTAGTCTTAATTTTGTAACTTTTAATGTATGATCACTGCTACTTAGGTTACCCAGTATTTATTGCTTGGTTTTGTCGCTGCCTACTAAATAAATTAAAGTCTGTGGATCTCTGAATTATAAGGCTCCACTCTTCCCCTAAAATGTCAGAACCGATGATGAAACTGCCTTCCTGTTCCTTCACATCAAATCTAAGTATCTGCTTAGTACACACTAGGAGCTAATCATGTGCTTCAATCCCATCCTGAATTATCTGTCTATAATTCTCAGCGCTTAAGACAGTATCATCACATTAATACTCAGTGGATGCAGTTATTTAAAAGATACTTTGCTTTTTTTAAAAAAAAAAAAACCCAACAAACAACAACAATAAAACATCTGAGAAATCCTATCGAAGCACTATTTGGCTGCTCCAGTTCCACCTTCCCTGAGGGCACCTGGCCGCATACAGCTCACTCGGCCGGTTCCCTCGTCTGTCCCATGCCAGGAGTCACAGCCTCCTCAGGTCTGTCAGTACACTTGCTTGCGTGACCACTTGCTGATCTATTTCAATGCCAAGGAGTCTGGCTGGACAAAAACCTAGATTGAAGCTAACCCATCCAGCTTGATTTGGATCAAAGCAAAGGATGTTCACACAAGCATTTCAGCCAGCAGGTGTGAGTGTGGAGTAACTCCTGGGGGACAGAGATGAGCTGCTTGAGGCGGTAGCGTCTTCGCTTGTTAAAATTGGATTTAGAAGATTATGTATTTCCCCTCTCTGAACCTGCTTTGTTAAAATTAGTCTGTGGGCTTTTTTCATTTGTTACTGAATCTTCAAAAGTACCTCAATTCTTTCGAATCATCAGTTATTTTCAGTGTGTACCTGGTGGGGTTACCCCACTCTTACCCACACAGAAAACGAGAAAGACGTATGTGGAATCTGATGGGAACTGATAGGAAACAAGATCCCTGTTAAAATTTCAGCCCAAGAAATGTCCCAGAAGCTCACACATACATCGTTTCCTCCTTTGACTTAGCTAGTCTGCAATATAGGTGCTCTTTCTTCACTTTCTTCAAATAGCGTTCTAACCAGTTTTAAAACTGTTTGCATAAGCTAGTCTGACTGCTGTCCATAGCAGTTTCTTCTGGTATTTGTGTGAACTTGCAGCAATTTTCTGTTTGTTCAAATTCTTCTGTATCTTAGAGGTTTAATTGTAATCTTCTATTTTCTAAGGAATGCAAATAGTTCTTCTTTGACCCTTGGATGTCCACCACATTTTTCTCTATTCCTAGAATACTTCTGTGTTAATTATCAAGTGCTGGACATGTGGTGGTTTTAACACGGCTTGATTATATATATTAACAGTCTTATATATATATATATGAAATTTATTTTTATTCATTCTTAACTATTTTAGATAGCAACTGCACCTTTGTTTGCTTTTTGAAATAGTTTTAAGTGGTAATGTTCAAACTTTCAGTGGCAGAACCTTGCAAACTTTGAGTCCGTTATTCTTTTCCTGTCTCTAGATAGTTTCTGTAAGCTCAATAGCTTTTATTTGCATAAGCATCAAGCTCATGAGATTATTCTGCAAAGCTCATATAAATATGTATAATTCAGGTAAGCATAGGTATTGATCCCATTGGTTTTGACTCATCGGTACTGTAAGTTTTCTTGCTTGTGGCGCTCCTTTCTTTAGCAATTGATTTATAAAAATCAACCTCATTTCTTGTAGAATGTCTGTTAGTTTTGTAAAACTAACTAGAAAAGTTTAAGTAGAAATGCTTCCCCCCACCTCAAATACTTCTTTGACCGTAAAAAACTTATGCCGGTCTTACCAGCATAAGTCCTTTCATGCTGCCTTCATTTTCCATTCTCTACCTTTTTAATAGTTTTCTTGCACATTATTGTGATGTCATTTTCCAGGCTTTCAAATGCTGTGTTTTGGTGAAAGAAAAATAGAACTGTTAGATATTTTGTGACAGACAAATGCGTGGTAGTGTGGCGGCTTGACCTTGGCTGCCAGGCACCCACCCAGCCGCTCTCTTACTCCTCCTCCTCAGCAGGACAAGGAGGGGAAATAAGATGAAAAAACTTGGGGATCGAGATAGCAAGGTGTATCACTTGCCAAGTACCGTCATGGGGAAAACAGACTTGGCTTGGGGAAAATTAATTTATTGCCTCTTAAAATAGGTTTGGATAGTGAAGGGCAATGGCCTTCCCTGCACCCCCTCTTTCCCAAGCTCACCCCCAAATCTTCTAATCCCCCCCTTCCCCTGCAAGAAGGGTTGACGGGGCTCTTTCTCACATTTATTTTTTTCCTTTGTTCCTCGCTGTGGGGCACCGCTTTGCCCTTTCTGAAACCCGCTTCCCCTGAGGTGGCTCTGGGCTGTGCCCTGTGGCGGAGGTGCTGGAGCTGGCCAAAACCGGCTGGAACTGGCCAGGGGGGACAGCCCGGACTCTGCTCACAGCGGGCCCCGCAGCTCCCCCCGCTGCCAGCCCCTCGATACAAAAGCAAAAACTTAGCTAGAGACTAGGAAATACTATGAAGTTGTATTCTAATTTACACACGTCCTTCACCATCTTGTGCTTGGTAGCTGCAGCGGGAGGAGGAGAGGTTGTGAAATGCCGTTTTTGGTTTTAAGGCGTAGAGCTGGGAGAGGCACCACCAGTGGCAAGCCCTGTGAGGACAGCTGAAGTAAAGCCTCTGGAAATCTGCCTGAATTGCCCTGATTTCTCTAGATTTTGTCCCATACAGTGCTAATTTTCGAATTTTCCCTCCTCTCTTTNGATAAAATTAATGGAAATCACATTAGCTGTAGCCGCTCCATAAGCTCAACTCTAATGCTTACATTTGGTTTTGATTATGTAGAAAGCTCTTTCGAACTGACCCACCTTCTTTTTACGTTTTCCCTCATTAAAGATCCTTTATTTCCCCTAGTTTGCTTCATTGCTTAATAATCGATGACATTCCTACATCCAATCAATTTAAATGCTTTTCTGTCCACCTGCCACTAATATACCTGGTATGTCGTGTTTCTGAGAGGGTTAGTGGTGTTCGGGTGGAGATCTGCCTCGAAAGTGTCATTTCCCCCAGGCGTAGTGTGGGTCACCTCATGCTGAGTGTACATACAAGCTAAATTTAATAAAGTGCTGGGATAAACCACCCCTTTTGCTGCCACATGGCCACATTTACAAGGAAATTGAGGTGGGAGGTCAATTTTCACTTGAAGACTCAAGTTGGAGATGCCTGGTGTTGTGGTTTTTTTTTTTAAGTGGAGGTCTTTTAATCTCACTTGTCTGGCAAGTGGTAAGAAATTTACATTTAAATTGTCCAGATCGGCTTCTTATTTGTACTGGGTTGTTGGACAAAGGAAATTTCTTAGTCTTCCATACCCTTCGCTGATTGATCTAACCAACCATAGGATAGGCTCCTTCTTTTCAAATATGGGCATTGATTCTGACTAAAGTAACTGTCATTTGCTTTGGCTTGTCTTTCTCCTGTATCAGTTTGAGTATTGCTCAAAATGACATGGAAAACTTGGTGTTTGTTTTTTAGTTTGGGGTTTGGTTTTTTCCCCTGAAGAATGGCCTCTTGCAAAAGGGTGGATTTACCAATGTTGGTCTAACCAGAAATGCTGATGTCTGTTAAGCCTTTCTAAACATTAGGAATTTCCATTACCTGCTAAAGCAAAACACATTTGCTTGTATAATGATTGGAAAAAAAAAAAAGGGGGGGGGGAAATTGCACTGACAACTTGTCAGAATACACACTGAAAATGCTATTTAAAACAAGTGTTAATAAGACCTAAAGTTCATATCAAGACTAAATTGGATTTGAATTTGTGGGATTGGAAGTGCCATTAACTAGTTATTTAATTTCCTTTTTGATTGAAGTATGCAAGACTCAGTAAATGCGTAATTGTGAGTGAAATGCAAATTACAGATATTAGCAGAAATCACATTTTTAAGAAATACTTGTTTGACAATTAATGCTGTGATCTTTTGACACGCTGAAGAACCTGATGAGATCTGGATATTTTGTTGATCAGCTACAATTCCTGGGTGTAAAAGGCAACTGATGTTAGGGGCTGACTGTCAGTCAAGGGAAATGTTGCAATAAGGGCGTGCTAGTGTGGGTATATATAATTAGCAAGTGAGTGAATGAGTCCTTAAAAACAGAAAGAAGGTAGAAGAGGAGTCAGAGTTTTCCAAGAGATTATATTTTTGTATTTTACCCATTAATTGTTTGTTCTGTTCAGCATATGAGGACTTGCTCAGGGTACGAATATGTACAGTTGTAAGCTCTCAGGTTTGCTGAGTCAGAGTTTTAAATTTCAAGTTTTTCTTATCCTTGCTTTAAACCAGTTTCCCCTATAATCCAGTCCCTAAAACGCTTTCTAATTGCATTTCTCCTTTGCCGTGATCTGAGGTAACAGAACAAGCAAAAAGAGTTTTCGGTGCAGCATTTGGAGGAAGTGTGAGTAGCTGTTGGTGACATCCATGTACTTTTTGTTCACAAAGCTGCTGCAATACAGCCTGAAATGAGATGATGCCTGTAGAGCAGATTGACTGGTTGCTGATACATACAGTAGCATAAAATCAAATAAGGTGCACTGTGACCCTTGCTGGATAAAAAGAAGGGTGTGTATTTCCAGATAGAGCTCATCTCTTGCCAGGCAAATGACTTCTAGAGAAACGAAGCAGCTTCTAGGCAACGAGAAAAAAATGCTTCCTCTTAAAAAATTAATGCTTAGAATGTCGAGATCGTGCAATGATGTGTCAAGTCAAACATCCTGCACAAGCACTTGTTCTAGCAGCGTTCACGTAGTGGGTGTTGAAGTAGTTTGAAGTGCCCTACTGTACAGTGAAGAACAGAAGCCATTAGGCATCAAATATAAAATGCACTTCCCTACCCGCCCCGTTCCCCCACAATGTACAGGCATTTTTCAACTGCAGATTATCTGGAAATATTTCTGTTGTGAGCTGTTGTAGATTTCCTGAATATAACAGCTGCCAGTCTGCGTGACCCTTTAGTATGGTTTATCACTGCCTGAGGCAAGAATGGGAAAAAAAATCCACAGTGTGAATAATATACACAAACCAAGAATCAATAATGTATGTGTTAAAAAGAGTAAACTAAGTAGATTAAATATGCCTCACAGTATCTTGCTTTTTCACCCAACCTGCCCTGTAATTTTTTTCCATATATGTCTTTTGGGGAAAAAGATAAAAGAACATCTCTGTTTCCCTTTTTTTCCACACAAGGAGTTGAGTATATGTAGTTTCAGCTGATTTTCTTTATGTGCTCTTAGGAAATCTTTGATTTCCCTTAGAGAGGAGATAAGAATTGTGCTTCAGTAGAAATAATGTCAGATTATTTTGTTTGTTCTTGTACGTGTATGGCCTTCACCAAGTACTCTGTTGGTTTTAGATAATCCAGCTAGGTCTTTGGGTTGCATCTGTCAGAGCAATTGCATGTGGTGGAAGTGATTTAAAGGATAGAGCTGGACTGGCAGCGCTGGCTGTTTTCTTTATGTGACTTTGTATTTTTGTCTGCCGCCTACGTATGTTTTATTCCTCTGAAGTTTCTCAGACTTTTTATACTGTCATCTCCCTTCATTTTGCTGTGGTAGCTTGTCTTCCCTCACTTCCCTTATATACATGTGTATCCCCAAGTCCTTGTAACTCCCGTCACAATGTGCTGCCTATTTTAATTGAAATACTGAGAGCTCTAGCGAAGCCAACAGCCCCGGTATTGTCTCTCCTCCCCAAAACACTCCACCCTATCTTACAGCAAAAGGCCTTGTGCTGCCTCCCTCTCCTCCTTCACCTCAACCTGTTGTGCTTCAGTGTGCTTTCCCAGCTCCCGCTGTCTGTACAAAGATCCTGTCAGCAAGGAGAAGAGCGAGCATCTTGTAGCAATTTCTCCCCCTTCTCCCCTGCCCGGCCTGTAGTGGCAGATGCATTAGTAGACATCAGGGACTCCAGCAAGGAGAGGTATGTCGAAAATATCTCAACTTCAGGCGAGCCTTCAATTAAAGTTTGCAATCAATTGCAAGATGCATTTCCATAGGGAACGGCTCTTCAAGGTCTAGGATCATTACTTTATTCCTCTTGCAGAACAGCAAGCAGATCTCGGGATGCTTAGGCTTCCCTCAGTGCTTAGGGGCACTGTGTGTCAATGAGGGCATGGGATAGTGTCATTAAAGGTGAAGCATCGCTGCGCTGGACCATGTTTTTTAGAAGAAAACCCAGTTTCAGGTGGAATTCAGAGTGTGTGCATCTGGGGGTGTTTATTTTTTATCTCTTGCAGTATTAGCAATGCACTTCAGGAAGGTAGGATTGATTCCGTACACATTGCTTCAGTAGAGAACAAGGCATTTTTATTTAAATCAGTGGGTAGAATAAACGTTTAACCTTGTTGGAACTGTAACTACAATGAAGCCAATATCCCATTGCTGTTCAATTCAGTGTATGATGGGAGATTTCACAGTTGACTAGTGCTTTACTCTTTGTTTCAAATTACTTTTGCTGTATTATGTTGCCACCCTAAAAAAACCAACTTGCTTGCTATATATGGATAAGTAGAAGATGAAATACTCTGCATTACGGAGCTCGTGTGCTTTGAAGCCTCTTTTCAATTAGCGTTTCTCTCTACAACACTTGTTTCTGGAATAGCAGTTCTGGATACGGTGTATAGCGTGTTTGAAGAAGAATGATGTACTTGAGCTCGTGAACAGCTGCACACAGGGGTCTAAATGGCTGTGTAATTTACGTGAACGTTGCATATACACTCTCATAGGTAGATTTTATAATTATGAAACTACCTGTGTAAGTATGTCTCTCACTTGCATTTGCATTGTATATACTTTCTCTTACCCTACGAGAATGTTAATTGCCAGCATAGTGAGATCTTTTCCCTTTCAGTGTTGTGGTGGTATCTTTCTGCTGTTTCCCCTATTACGCTCAGCTTGAAACCTTAATATTCCACATGGGCATTAGAAATACAGAAAAGGCTCCGTCTCGTAGCACAATAAACAGCACAGCTCTGAAGCACTTTGCTTCTTAGAGTGTCTCGGAGTATTGCTTGCTATATTTTTTACAGGTCTCTTAGAGAACCCGTTTACCCATGATGTGGTCCCCCTGCAAGCATACTCCCTGTAAATGCTGAAAAAAGAATGAAACCCAAATCTCAGCTTGTAATAATAAAAATCTACTGACTGCTGCAGAAAAGTGAGAGTCTTGCAAATATGCAGCTCTCCTGCAGGATCCTGATATAATACCTCCTGCAGTAAGGTACTTAGAGAAGCTCTATTCTTCAGCAGCCCAAGTGTAAATGCATTTTCAGTAAAACTTCCCTCCCCCCCTGCATGTTAACAAATACCAAACATCTTGGTAAACTTAAAATCTAGTTTTTCTTCAGTGGAATCCTAAGACCTTGTTAGTGCAAGCCTCTGTCTGCTCACATGACCTAAATAATCATAGCATATGCCTATATTCAGCTGGCACATTTAAGACAGTTGTATGGCACGTGTTTTCCTGATGATATCAATGTAGTAGAGTGGGAAGTGAAGCAGGTTTGATATCACGTGTTTCGGAGAAATAGCAATGACATGTTATTTCTTGCATCTTAGCCATCTTCTTGTAACTGACCTCTCTTCGACTGCAGCCTTAAGCTGAGTGAAAATGCAGCCGAGTTGTAGATGACGGTGGATTGCTGCGCTCATCGGACAAGAGACCAGTGTCAGCCAGCACAGCAATGAGCGCACACTGGGCACCTTTTCTGACAAGCTGAGGCTGAGCCAGCCCTGTTGTCAAGAGCCAGGGGATCTCGGCCTGCGACTTGTCTTGGTTTTGCTGACTTGCATGAGGTTCAGAATGTGCCCCGGTGCCAGCATTGACCCTGGTTGACTTAACCGGGGATCACTGGGTTACCCAAAGCGCTTCTGTCACCAGAGAAGGTCTCTTCATCATTCCAGTGCTCTACCTGCTTTGTGTCCCCGCATCATAGCGGAGACATCCTGTTTCTTGAATTAGTTGCTAGAAGCTTATTTTGGGTTTCTTTATTAACTGTCTTCTACCAGCTGCCTCTCTATCATGTCAGCAATTGAATGCAATTGGAAATCATTCTTCAGGAGCTGTATGTATTTTCCTGTTGCTGCTGAAATTTTTCACTCAAGGAAAATGAAAAGGCGTGTTCCCTGCTTGAGAGGAATTGAGATACATATAATGATTTCTTCAGAAGAATGTTTTGTTTATGCATTTTGAAAATTTCTCATTTTCCCTTGACGTTTTATATGCATGCTAAATAATTGCTCTGGCCTAGTCTGTAAGGGATACAGTGAATATGTGCAGCTTTGTTTTTTGGGGTAAGTGGGGTAACAGAAAGGTTACGGCCTTTTCACAGTACTTATTTTCATTGTCTTTCTGAGAGTTACTTTTTGAGTGGACAGCAAATAAGGTTTTCTATGTCTGAAGGAGTTCAATAAGACAAGGTAGGTTATTCAGCAGAAGATTCCTGGCTCTTCTGTTTAGTTTTCAATGCAGCTGATCCAAATGAGGGCACTTCTTTTTCAGGTTGTGAGTGTCCACATAAATGATCAGGCTAACAACTTGTCAGCTTCTTCATCTAATCATCATGTGACCATTAAAAAAAAAAGAAAATTAAAAAAAATTTCAACAATAGCAACAATCTAAGCGTGTAGGTAGAATACTACCATCTCTTCTTCCAAACAGGCTAGATTTACCTGGTAATGGGAATCAACCTAGCACGAGTGATTTCATTTTGACTACTAAAATACTTTTTTGACAAGATGATTATATGGGATTGGTTGCAAGATTATACTGCTAGTTTCACAACTGAAGGACAAGTGAATGTATTGAGTAACCCCACCTCAGGCATGCTGGGCTGTGCATCTCATTTGTTTCCTTTTATTGTGATAAAGTGATAAGGATGAAGTGTTATGATTAGCGTGTTGTCACAATAGCTAGCCTTCAGCAACGCGACCGTAATGAAGCTCAGTTATTCACGTCTGTTGTGATTCAGAGAGCGTTTTTAGCCCTGATAATAATGCTGAGTTTCTGAACATATATGGAATAAATGCTTAGTGCCTTTTTTTTTAACAAACCTGGGAAAAGTATTTTCCATACCATCTGGTGTTCATGATTCCCACATAGCAAATAATTGATGCATGGTGGAAATGCCCTGTCATACTGATTGCAGAGAGGGCCTTCGGTACGCTTCTGCAGTGTCAAAATGTGACTGTTAAGCTACTATTTGAAACGCTTCCTGTACATGTTATTAAATAAATGGAAGTTATTACATTTTGACAGTCATGTTGATTAAACAATGGGACTCAGATTTGATTTGAGAACATGGGAACAGTCTGTAAACTGTTGCATCTTGATCTGTGCACAAACATGTCAGTGTAGATATTTTTCTGAGAAAGTATGAGAAACATGACGTGTATTTGTGTTGGTGTGTATTTGATTCTTTTCATGATTCCAAATTAAAGCGTTAAAATTGGCAAATAAGAATATTAAAGTTGTGATGAGCCTTTCGGAAGCCATAGAGAATGGAGCAGTCTTAAATGGATAAAAACCTGCCTAGCATTTTAGGTTATACTAACAACAAAAAAGATGCAGACTTTTTTTTTACCAGGATGAGTTGATTTACAGAAAACGTTAGGCATCTCATTTAAACTGACAAATTCTAACATTAACCCCTGCAACTGCTGAAGAGATTTTCTTGATTGGCAATTGCTTGTTAGTATTATAACCTAACTGATAGAATCTGTTACTATCATCTTCAGCTATATCATATTGAAGGCTGATTATTGAGTACTTATGTTTTGTTAACTGGGCTTTTCATGGGGAGGTGACACTACCCGATTGTAAGTTGGACGTTTTTTAATAGGACACAGCATTGGCTTGAGCACAGTAAAAGAGACTGATAAAGCTACCAGTGTATCCATGCAATCTGGGAGTCTCTTAAATAGATTTCTGTTAATTTTTCTCTCAAAAATCCTGGTTGCACTGTTATTCATGGAAGAGCTTCTAGTATGCATTTTTCAAATACTGCACAGACAAATTAGGTACACAGTAACAGACACTCACAATAGTGTGAATGTTTCTCTGCTAAATCCCCCAAGCACGAAAGGCTGACATTTATACTTAAAGTGTCTAACAACAGGGAATTCATTGCATATTTTCCTTACATTGATGGAACGGGGGGACTTATGTTCTTACTGGTTACTTTCCAGGGAATAGGTACAAAATGCAAGGGGAACTTTAACGTGTATCTCTATAGTTGCTGTCTTTGTCAGTTCTCCACACTCTCCTCCTCTGAAACAGCACATTTATTTAATATCAAGTCTTCCAAAATAATTCTGCTGGATCTTATCTTGCCTCTTCTGGAAAATTATGACTGTGATAACTGCAAGAACTTGCACAGTGTACAGCCTGTTTCAGCAGCCATTTCCCAGGTCAGTGTTACAATTTCCAGGAATAAGGTGGTAAAGTCCTGGAAAGAGGTGCAGAAGCTCGTAAGTTTGAAGACCTTTAAAAGCTTTCATAGGCTGTCACCATGGGTAATATCTGTGCAAGGACATACCAAAAGCAGCAGAGTTCAGATGAGGTGCATTTTATGTGATGGTAGTAGGATGGGGCTTTTGTAGTAGGGAGTATGAAGGCGTAGTCATTCACTTTAGGGAGCGAATGTAGCAGTATATACATCTATTAACAACACAAAGGAGGAGGAGAGGAAATTTCCAAGTTCGGCTGTGGCCAGACCGATGCTGGCAGTACCTACATCAGTGTTAAAGTCAGCACGCTTTTTTGCAAAGGCATTTACAAAGGCAGCTATCCTGTCTGGAGCGTCATTTTAGCTGTGTGAAGCAACTGAGCAAAGATGTTGAGAGCTTTCATAAGTTCCCAAGCAAATTTACAAAGATTTTGGAGTAACAAGCATTTCTGAAGATGTAGCTGCAATGCAGCCTTTTCGCCCATGGCCAGAGGGGCAGGCATGTGGAGACAGTCAACGCTGACATACTTTCCAGAGCTGGCAGTGTTGAACGAGCAGAGCAAAGCTCAGCCGTGGTAGCCATGCATGCACATGGGGTCTCTCCTTCACCCACAGTGGCTTTGAAAGCCTGCAGGACTTTCTGCAGACCCTTCTTCCTACTGACTTACCAGGCTGACACCCATTGTGGCATCAGCTGTAATGGATGAAACTGCTTTAAAGGAAAACTCCTGAACTGAGAGGGGCACGAGAGGAATCGAGAGGAAAAGTGGCTGCTTACTTCTAGGATTTGTTGTACTTGAAGGGGTGGGAGTAGATCCTGATAATAGATGATGAGATCTGATCAGTGGGCACTGCAAAATGCAGAGGGCTGCAGTACGAGTTCCACTTGCTGAAGCCGCTCTTCAGGAACCAGACGTCGCCTGCGTAGTTTCTGTGGTACAGCGGGGTTTGTTGCCAAAATGTCGACTCTGCCCCCAGAAGGTGTGTGAAGGCCGGCCCAAGTTATAGGCCTGTGTGGGTAGGTACACGCTTCGCCCCACGCCGGTCTGTGACATGTAACCTGCCAACCCTCCCTTTCTCTCCAGCCAAATAAACCCAGCGAAGTCCTACGGAGACACCGCTTGCCTGTACCTTACGGCTAATGCTTCTTTGCCTTTTTGTGCCCTTGTCCTTTTCAGTATGCTGGAGGAGCGCTCACTGCAGTAACATGGGCCAGTGTCACTCTTATTACTTTACCTGTTTTATCTTTTGTGAAATTGAGCCTTTAGCCAGAATTGCCTGAGCTGCTGCTCCAGCAGTCGGTTAACCGTGAGGCTCCTCGAGCTCATTTCTCTCAAGTAATTTGATTCCCACGTGCTCAGAGATTGCTTTTTTTGCTGAAAGGAAAGTGGGGAAGGGGGATGGGTGCATGTATGGGAGCAGACCAGAAATGTTATGGCAGACAAATGTAGCTTGGAGATAAAAACGACGCAAAAACGTGTTTAAAAAGATCCCATCTCACTTTATCTCCCTTTAACTTGGTCCTATAAAACAAAATGGTTTTCTGCTGGAGAATCAGAGACACAGGGTCTTTTGTGTTGGTACAGGGCATGGAACAGGAGGCTAAATTCCATCCTGCTTCTGCATAAAGCCAATAAGGTAATCCTTTCATTAAAATTACCAGGAATGTGTGCAAAATACTGATTTTTAAAATTTTTTTTTGGTAAATGATCATAAAAGACTTCTGCAGATTTCAAGATGTTTTCTGAAATACGCAGAATTCAAGGGTTTTTATTTTGGTTGCTGAACTGTTTCCTTTACGTTGTGGCTACTGAGGAGTAATTGAGCATCAGTTTTTAGGATTGGTTAGGATGGCAGCAGTTTTCTAAATAATGTAGAATTTATGGAGAGATTCCATAAAATTGCCAGTGCTTTATCACAGTTTTGGGCAAATACCCTGCTGCAAGGGAGTGAGAAACAAGCCTGAAAAGTGTATGTTGCCGGAGGGAGAATTATTCTGAAAATAAACCATTCAGTGCATAAACAATGGTGTATCGGTTGTCTGAAATACGTATTTCTTCCTCTGCATGGCGTTCGCAGTGTGTCCAGGCAGATCTACTACACTCAGGGTACAGAATTTCTACATTACAGAGTCACGGTTTGTTAGATAGGATATTACTAATTTAAGCAGACGGTCTGCTTAGAGGTCTGTTATTTTATGTGATGAAAATGAGGCTGTTGGAAGTCCCTGCTTTGGGTTTCGTTAGTGTTCATTAGTTTGTGTCATAAGACATATGCCTTGATGAGATCAGCAGCATTATTAAATGTCATAAGAATATATTTTCTCAGCAGCACTGGAAGTATCTGCAGTAACACTTGTAGGATCTTAGTTAATTTTCTGTCTTGGACCTAGAAAAAAAGATTTCAAAAAATTTAAAAACACATTTTATTGAAAAATGTGTGCAAAGGGAGCACATGCTAAATGTCAGTGTTACAAAAGCATTGACTATTTTAAGTGCTATTCTTGCTGGATAGTTGTCACCTATTGCTCTGAAACAGTACATATGCTGCTGGACAAAATCCTTGCAGAGTCCAGTTATAGGAGTGATGTTTTTGGGGATGTGATTCAGGGTGGAGGGATTTTGTTAAATCTTTTTTTTTTTTTTTTTCTCTCTAATTTAGCAGTGCACAAATTCTGAAAAAGGGTTAAAGAATATAGAAGTTTGGAGGATAATAGACCAGGTCAAAAAGCTGGACAAATCTACTAATTTTTGCAATGTCTGCATTTCGGTTTATGGTGCGAGGGGTGATACATGACGTAAAAAAAGACTACACGTATGCAGCTGGATGTCAAATTTCATGACTGTTTCTTTCTAGCCCCGTTGCTTGCTTGTACACTGTGCCTGCAGCTCCACTTCTTCAAAGACTGTTCTATTAATCTAACCTACTGAGAGCTATTCATACAGCTTATGGGTTTTTATTTTTAAATCCTCACAAAAATGATTTGCTGCCCTCAAGTTAGGAATTTAAAGGAAAATTAAATTAAGGCTGCCTAAGTAATGAAAGCATCTTTAGATTTGATAGATAGAGACTATCAAAGCAAAAAGTCTGTATCCCTGGAAAGATTTCTGATATTGTTTAGTGCTGGGATGAGTTACTATTGCTAGTATATCACGCAGCATCAGGCCTTAAATTCATAAGCTTATGCTTCATGAATTCCTTAATTTTCAAAGTTGTTCTTTATGGTTTAGGTCATAAATTAAGGGATTTCTAACTCAAACATTTCTATCCTTATATGTCCTGTGGCATTGGGGTCATAGTGTTGTATAGTTTTGTTGACAGATGGATTACAGAAAGAAAGCTTTAAGAAAGCCCTTATGCCTTAAGAAACATCTGAATTTTTCTTGCATGCCATGAAATGTAAGCCTAGTATTTGTTACTGTGATGTATGTGTTATATTGTTGACTGCCTAGTATGATACATGTATAGTGCTCTATTGTTCTACTTCTCTTGAGCTTTCCTAACTAGAGTTTGAAAAAAAAAAAAAAAATCCAATAAAACATTGCTGGTCCTATTTTCAATTTGTTTAGCTGGAATGAAAAGTAGTTGATGTCACCTAAACCCTTTATATAGATCTGTGAAGAAGGGAGTTGACCAACTGTAATCCCAAAATAATCCAAAAAACAGAGTGGGGTGGGGGAAATCAAGATTTTTTTTTTTTACATGTGTAGAAAAACGTGTGCCTTCTATTTATCTCTCATTTCTTTCCTCTTCAGGTTTTCCAAATGAGCCTGCTGCTGTCATTGCCCTTAACACTATTAAGGAGTGGTTAAGCAAGAATCACAATGAGGTATGGAACAAAATATAAATTTCCCAAATTTCTGTTTAAGACTATGGTCTTTGGCTCCAAAACTGTGAAAAAAGTAAACATAGGGTTGAGTCTCAAAGTCTTTTATTATTTGTTATTTAGTCTGAGACAAATGAAATCAGGTCAGGACAATGTAGCCGGGGAAAGATTGTTATATTTAAAAGCTGCAGTGCAGTTGAAGGGAAATACTGTTGTTTGAAACCATACTGTGCGTTTCCTGTGCATTGTAATCTTTCCTGGCAAAGTAAAAGACTATTCTCTTCCTAAACTATTTCTGAGCGTCAGAGTTTTCATGTAATAATGAGGAGATTCTTGGAAAGGAAATGTATATAACAGTTGTCAGTGGAAACAGCCACCAAAGGTCAGTGGGCATTGCAGGGGTCACTTTACATTCATACAGCTCTTTACAGTACTTTCTATTTGCATTAATTTTTGGGTTGCTTACAGTTAAGTGTTTGTTTTCCCTGGAACACTCACTAAATATGTGATACAACTGTGAATTTTTAACAGGACTGGTTTTCTTCCAGTGACAACATGATGGTGATTATTTTCACAAGACAAAAAAAAAATCCTTTCAACAGAATGATCTAATGATCTCCCTGTCTCCCCTTTCTAGTTTTTCTCTTTCTCTGGTTTGAGTTCTTAGCAGGCCAATAGTTCCTAGTGTTGAATTGGAGAAATGCAACGAAGAAGTGACAGAGCAAATAAAATAATCATGATGCCTTAAAGTGGAGATATGCCTGTTTCCTCATGATGACAACCAGCAGATTTGAGACAGCTAGAGTTGTTCAGTATTTTTGTCTGAAAATATTTAACAAAGCATCCAGTGGAGAAGCACTGGATATAGGGAGATAATTAGTGTTTTTCCTCTAGCAATATATTCAGGAAGCCGTTTTGTCAGGAGAATGTGATATGTGAAGGTATGAATTTAGCAATTTCATGTGATTTGTTTTGGATTTTTTACCAACTTTGAATTTAAAGGAAATATGATGTTGCAATTTGAATGGTAGGTTGGGGTTTTCAAACCTGAGTCCTGAAAGACAGACTAAGGAGTGTGTATGTGTTGGGATGCTGGTTCTTTGTAGCGCTGAGCTCTTGGTAGCTTCCTGCGACTTAAGAGATCTGAGCAGTGATGCAGGAGTTTTGGATGGACGGTCTTCATTAACACTACTGGTGCCTAAATGTCATCTTATCAGCCTAAGCTCTAAGCTTACATTTTTGGGAGTCTGGTCAGTTAGTATGTTAGCAAATGTAAGGCTAGAACCTCTATGTTTGCACTGCTTTGCCATTTTGTAATTTCTTTTAGTTGCATTTTTTACTGCATGATTTAAAACTTAAGCTAAAAATATTGCTGGCTCCAGAAGTAAGCTTTTCTCTCTCAAAAGCTGAGAATGTATTGTGTATACACCCCTTAATTACTTTTTCTCATAGTGTTCTTACACTAATCCTGACTTCATTTGGTAGACTGCTTATCAAAAGTGTAGGAGTTTTCTCTGTGAAAACTGTTTTCTGACATGTTTTGCTCTATGGTTCAGCCATTGCTTCTCAGCTAGAGGAGAACTTGCGCTTTCAGTACACTCTTTGAATCTTCCCCTGTTTGCCCGTTTCTGCTTCCAGCCTGGAAACTCACTTATGCCCCGTGTGTCACTTTTCCCGTTTTCTTTTAGTTAGTGTATTGCTTCCATGTTTTTTCTGGTTGCCTCCACAGACTTCAGGTGAGTTCCTCCACTTGTCCGCAGAAAGCTTCAGGCCTGTTTGGGAAGAAGACTTGAGGTTCATGTAGTAGATGGTGATTGAAGTGACAGCGTTTATCGTATATATTCTTGACTGTTACCCGAGTTTTAATAATTTTTTAATGTATTTTGACCTGTGTTGGTGAAATGCCACTGTATTTATGGTTCATACAGGTTAATGTAAAGTAGGAACACTGAATATGCGTGATTCCTCCTTTCTCACTCTCTGTAATGTATTCCCTTCTATTTCTTGGCCTTTTTGGCTGCCTAGTGCTAAACCTCCTGTCTTACTTGCCACAACTCTAATCTGAATTATTTTTAAATGGGTAACTGTAGTGTACAATGTTTGGACAGTGAAAGGACCCCAGACTGTCCTGGGTTTTAACAAAACAATTGTTAAACATTATCCCACTGAGCTTACCTTGCAGCTGTTTTTTCTTTAATATAGCTAATAGTTGTTATATTAAATGTTTCCTAACATCCTAAATCCCAAACTCGCCAAGATGAGGTCTTGTGCTGTTTGATGCATTTGAAGATGTACCTGTGATGCATTTGATGCACTTATCACATGTTGGTAAATATGAAAATTCAGAGCTAATCCCCAAGAGCTTTTGTTAATTTTTGACAGGAGTACTAGAATTCAGTCAAGATACGTTTTGAGGGTCCAGTTATCCATAGCTTTGTACGGTCTTGTACAAAGCTTTCACTCTTTGTGGGATTCTTTTTCTGCAATCTACTGGCTTGAATTTTAGACTGTGGCATACTAGTGTGTTTTACATGTCAGAAATGGATCGACAGCAAAATAAAAATACTTAACAATCCTATTGAAGGTAGCAGAAACTTTATGGTGGAAAGCGATCTTTGAGAAGCAGACAGTTGTTGGGTTGCTGTTGTGTAGTGCATATAGCAAGGTGAGCATGGTTCATCTGGTTTAAATGAATTAATGTAGCTCTGTGGCAGGTGACTTTGGGCTTTGGTTAGTAATATTTTACATCACCCAAACTTTTCCCAGAAGTAGCTCATCGTACAGCAACAGAAATGAAGGAGGCTCTGTGTCTCAACAATATAGTCTACTCTTACTGCAGATAGCCATATGATACAGTCCTTTCTATAAGCTTCTGTCATAAAGCTAGAGCAGCTCCCGCTACACCTGCTGGATATTTAAATTCACATGTTCTACACTGAGAGCAAAACCTTTAACAGTTTGCCACAAGGCCAGCTTTTCAGAGGGCTGCCCGTGTTTCATTGCTGTTATCGTTAACCAGAACCACTCCCCTGACACTGACCATGCTGTCGAAATGAGTCAGTCTGTCCTGCTAACAGCCTCTCCTGAACGAAAGAGGCCTCCTGCACTTGGCTGTGCCAGAGTTCAATGAATCAAATCAGCTTCTTTCCTTCATTCCTTTTTGGGCAATCTGCCCTGTCTTTGAGAAATCCTGTCCAGGTTCTGCTCCTTCGGTCCCAAAGATGTTTGGCAGCCAGTTATCCCCTTGGTAATGTCTGGTACTGGTTGTCCTAAGATCTCAAAATCTTTGAGCTTACAATGTGAATTGATTGAATGAATTCAAGAAGGTTTAGTGCCAGATAGAGACCAAATTGATAGCTTGCTCGCTAGGAACTTTGCCCACATAAAAATACACTTGGCAAAACCAGGTAAGTGAATAAGATGGAAACGTGACACGTTTGTAAGTCTCTTGTTGTGCTATATGGCAGCAGTGTCTTATCTGCCTTCCTGCATCCCAGGAAACTGTGACCAATTTGTGAAAGATAAGGCAATATTGTTGTTTTCTCCTCTCTACCTTCCTGTAGTACTTCTCTCCTTTGATGCTATAATGAAGATTTTATCCACAGTGATATTCAAAATATAAATAAATCAGTGGCTATATTCCTTAGTCAGCCCGGGGGGCCTGAAAATATAACCTAAATGACTCCATTCTCGCAAGCTGTGTTAGAATCCTAGGATGTTCTCTGTCGTAGTATTTACAAGAAAAGTGATTTGCATTTAATAAAAGGTTTTCTTATCCAAGTCCATTGTTGTGCTTGACCCCTCAGGTGTTTGCATAAAAACTTATTAGCATGCTTAACTCCAGTGTCACTCAGATGAATGTCTCATTACCATGCAAATGGAGTTAGCTCCTTTCCGAGGTTAATTGTTACAAAGCAACACAGAGAGAGATCTATTGTAATTTACTGAACATGGAACACCAGCTAGGCAGGGCAGCAGCCATCGTAGTCTAGCAGCCTAAAACTTAACTACATAAAGTCCGCTAGGGAAAAACAACAGTCTTGTAAGTAATGGTTTGCACTTAGTTGTATGTAACACACAGCACTGTTCTGGTCTTGAAATGCAACTCTTAGTCAAACTAATTTCTGGCCATGTTTTACACCAAGGTCTGCTGACTGGCAGCCAGAGGGCAAATCTAGTTTAGAAGCTGGTAAATGGTGTTACACTGTAAGTGCAGAAATCCCTTGGAGCAAACTCAGAAGAATGGCCACAGTCAGCAGTACTGGGTTAATTTACTGCAGACCACCTAGGCTATCTCTTTAGCAAACTGCATTTTCACATTTCGCAAAGTGCTCTAAAGGTTTAATAGAATTCTTCAGAGCACAAAATAGAATTGGATCCCATCCTTTAGGAAATTATACACCGGGATTCATTTAAAAATGCACATTACGCTCTTTGAACAGTTCAGAATGTTTCTTTCCTGGGATAATTTGGCAAGGTTTGAGATATTGCCACTTGATTTCCCTTAATAGTATCACAAAAGAATTGTGACACCTTTAAATATTGGACCTCCTACATTTTTGGGGGCAGTGGGGAGAGAGTTCTGTTTGGGTTTTTTTGTGGCGGGTGTCTTCGAACATTTGCAATGTTAGAAATAGTTGTTTGCTTTTACCTCAGTACCATGCTACGTGTTCTCAAAAGGGTGAAAAATAAAAAATGCTCAGTGTACGCCTTACCTTATGTCACTGACATGAGAAGCCTCAGGACTTTTTCACTGCTCAAGAAATACTTTAATTTAACAGCACATTTAGTTCAAAGTATTGTTCTTTCTCTTGCACAATATCTCACAACATTTATTACGCACCCTGGTAGAACAACAACCAGGAAGGTGCGGTTGCAATATATGTTCCATTGAAATAACTGATGCAGATTAAAAGCAGATAGATGGAACATAAATCAGCACATTCCTGATTCCTTTTTATTAGAATCACTACTGAAGAGATTTTTTTTTTCTTGTCTTGCCTGAAGTACGTGGTATTTAGGTCCCTGTGTTTCAGCTAGTAGTTTTACATCATCCCACTGCCAAAAAAAAATGTGTACGTTTCCAGCAAAACAGGATGAGAAAAATCCTGGTACGGTTGAAATTAGTGGAACTTTGTTTTGGGGGGCGGGGCAGGATCACACATATACTCAGCAGGACAAATTTTCAGGAGGAAACACCTGGTTTGTCAAGTTGGGCACACCGCAACACGGGTTCCCTGCGACTGTGTTTCGTTTTGTACTGCGCTTTGTCCGATCATGATGACATTTTCCACTGCTAAGACAGTTAAAGTGGAATTACCTTTGCTGTGCACTGGTTCCCATACACGTTTGTGCCTTGGTGGCACACGGGCGTTGGGCTGGTATTGCCTCGCCAGCGGGAGCTGTGGGCGTAAGAGAGGGGGAGCTGAGGAAACACAGTGGGGACCCTGGATGTGATCGGAGGGACTTCTATCCTGCTGATAAAAGCCTGTGTGAGCAATTGAGTTTCTAAGGGTGGGGGGAGGGTGTGTAGAAATTCAAGGAAGGGAAGATACGTGGTGAGAAAGCAGGGCTTCAGGAGTCACGCTGTTTTCCTTGTCCTCATGGAGCTTGTCAGCCTGATGTTGTGGTAAGCAGGCGTCTCCTTCTTGAAGGGCCAGAGTAGGGCAGTGAGGCAACAGCTTCCTCAAGTGTAAAACACAGCTGAGAGGTCCAGCAGGACTTAAACCAGCTGCATGTTGGGCAGCCAGTCTGCTTAAGGCACCTCAGCTGTTGCTGAAATAAAAAGAGCATAGGTCTTACATGCCCAAGGGAGGACGGGGCCACTGTGTGGGCTGGCAGATCTAGCACAGGACCCCCAGGAGAGCCATTGACCTCCTGATGGGTATCTGTGTGCCGGGCAGGGTATCTCAAGCACCTGAACTGATGCCTAGGCATTGATGCCTGGTTTGGGGAGAGAGAGATGTCCCACTGGACAGCCACTGCCTGGGAGGGCAGGGCAAAGGGAGCTGCCACTGCTCTCTACTGCGCAAGGCAGGGTAGTGCAGGCAGGCCTCAATGAGCTTTTAAAAACACTACAGCTTTACTTTGGGGTAAACGAATGTGATCACAGTGTGGTGTCATGTGCAGCTCTCTGCAGGTAAGCATGGCACCCCACGGTACCCATTTGGGTACCACCTTAGTCTGGCAGTGTCTATGCTACGCAGTGGTACTTTACGCAGGCATATGCCTAGCGGGTGTGAGACAGCAGGGTAGGAGCATTTCTCATGTCTTTCTTCAAAATTGGGTCAGGCAGCTAACAAAAAAGTTGCTTTTAACTCCTGAGCCCATGAAAACATCAGGGCAACCCAATTTCAGTATTTCTATGGACTGCTTGTCTGAAAGATCATTTAATTAATTTTTTTTTTAAAATGTCTCTCTCCTCCTCCCATTGCTGGTCTCAGAACCTAATTTTGGCTCTTCATTCTTCAGAGACAATTAAACAAAGTGGCATCTTGAGACGAGGTCTTGTCTTTATCTCTACAGAAGGATGCAGATGGAGACAGTGTCTTGGAAAATGTTGTCTGATGCAGTTCCCTTTAAGGTAGCCTCAGTTATATTCCCCTAGGCAGAACTACTACTTTTCTATGTTTATTTCAAAAAGGAGTGGAGTAACTAGCTGACAATATTTAATTAATGAAAGCAAATTGTTTTTTTTTTAAGCTAACTAATGCAAGCAACTCCCCCTAAGATAGTATTACTTTTTATTTTGCCTGGATACTTTTCATGCGTACAGTTTTACAGTTGTCAACAAAACCATGCGTAATTTTGAAAAAAATATATGTATTTATGCCTAAGGTGATATCTTTTACGACAAGTTTGGGCCTGCAGTGACATGTATTTATTTTAAAGTATATTTATTACTCAGAAATAAAGCTCTGAAAATACAGGTTTCGATTGAAGCCACTGACAGATCCTCAAGGACAGTAAGGATGCCGATAAAAATTCAGGAGGCTATTTTGGTAGCTCTTCTATGCCAGTATCATTTGATTAACATAATCTCCTCCCCTCCCCCAGCACCGTTCTCTTGGGTAGGTTAAAAAATGATCTCCTTTCTATTTCTACATTCTAATTAGGTGGTAATCATATGCTGCTCTGATTGAAATGAAAATCAGCCATCATGCCACTGTCATCTAGCTGAAGTCGAGGAAAAAATGCTTTTCAACTTGTACAAAATTAAAATGATTTACTTGCTCTGTGTAGCTGCTCTCTCACTGGGCTCAAAGAGATTCAGTGCTGTCCCCAAAGCCCAAACCTAACTATCATCCCAACAGACAAGTCATTTTCTGAGATGATAAGTAAGCTGCCAAGGCAGCGATGCTTTCTTATATGTTCTTCAGACTGCTATTCAGGTAGAAGACTGATAAAGCAGACAAAGCCCCTATTCCTTACACATGATACTTTATTTATTAAACTTAAAAAGCTTTTGTTGTTTTTGATATGGCTACTGAAAGACAGGAAGGCATCCCTCTTGGAAAGAAATGTTGGCGCTCCTGACTGCTGTGAACGTCCCCTGTGACCAATGTCCCATGTGACTGCTTTCTACGTTACTCACTTGTAACCCAAAATTAAAAAAAAGGGTTTGGGGAGTTGGAAACGCAGCTTCCTGTCACCCCTTCCCCCTAAAATCTGTTGAGGATCAAGGAAATCCACTTGTATGCATAGTGCAGATGTTTTCAGTCACTGCATCTTTGTAAAGATTTGTACACACTTAGTGTACTGCATAAATAATGACTCCTGTAACTCCATTACAGCTAATGAGTGTCACTAATCCAAGACAGGTCTCTGCATGGGTTCTTTTGTGTTTACAGTAGTTAACTATCTCATAATTGAAATTTGTCAAAGCATTTATTCTTTTTAGCCTTACAGTTTAATGGCAGTTATGGTAACAACAACCTGAATGACTCGAAAATTCTACAGGCAGGTAGCTAAATTAACAAAATTGTCACTAGTTCAGAGTTCAGATTTTGTCTTGTTTCTTTGATTATTTTTTTTTTCCCCTGCTGATTTCTGTACGTTTGGAGAGGCCTGGGTACTGTAGTCAGCTGTGTGAAAAGACTTTAAAAAATAAATGGAAGCAACGTTACTTTTTTCTTTCCTGTTACTTCTTGCATGTTAAAAAGGGTTGTGATAACATCTCTTTATTTCAGAGCTGGCTTTCAGCCAGAAATCCCAATAATTTCAACTGGCTTGTCAAATCAGCCCGATGCAAAAGATGTCCAGCATTCGTTTTGGGGAGGTGCAGTTATTGTCGTTACCCTTCTGGATGCTCTCTTCATTAAATTGGCTTGCGCTTCTCACCCCATGGGTACGTAGGAATAAATAGACAAGTAAATGAGGAATAGCAATCCATGTAGCTCTAATGAGATACACGGATAAAATACTTCATGAGTAGCAGAGAAATTGTTGTTACAATCTTTGTTTTGCTTCTGAGCTTTTCGTATTAATAAATCTGCTGTGATTTTTATTTTGCTATACTTTCATGCCCGACTGACCTTTATCTGTGGATTACAGCTGGATCTTAGCAGGACTTGAGCTGAGATGGAGTAAGAGGAAGGGGAGGCAGGAGAAGGTTTGCCTTTGGCTCTATGGAGGTTTGCAGGGAAGCTCCTATCATGAAGACAGAATTTTGGGAGACTCACAGTGGAAGCTGTCTGCCAAGGATTAGTACAGCTAGGTAGCTGCCAGCAGTAGATAAACCAGGTGGCCAGCTGAAGTCTGTCCCTGATGCTAGTCAGCCACCCAGGTCTCATCAGGATGCTGGCAGAAACTGGGGTAGGGTCCCCTTGGCCGGGCCACGAGGCAGGGAGCCCAGTGCCCAGCCTCCTGCTCCACAGCCTGCAGGAGATGTCTTTGATTTGGGGGTTTCCTTCAGCTGCAGTGTTTTCAGGGGTCTGAACAGACCCTCCGGTGATGTGTTTGTCAGTCTTTGCAGACAAGGAATGTCTGTCCATGTGACCTGGTCCTCTCCGAGTGCCCTGGAGGTGCTTTAGCTGTGCAGCCCAACAAGTGCTGGATGGAAGCACATGCGGTCAGGGCGGACGGCTACCAGCTGACGGCTGTGCCGCCTGCCCAGCCGCAGCGCACAATGCGGTGCTAAGTGAAGCCACGCTGCTGGCATGGGCAACGGCCCTTCCAAACGAGCCAAGAGCACATGCTTTGTTTTGCTGGCACTTTCCTGGCATCCTGGAGAGTGTACGATGTCTGCTTTTTGGTGTTCTGTTTCCAATAAACTCACGTAGCTGCCTTGCTTCTGGAAAACAGCCGCTTCTGTTTGATTTAAATTCAGTTCTGTTGCCTATAATTTTCCCCAAAGCAGAATGTCCGGTGTGGTGTGTGAGGGTGAAATAATATTAATATAATACGAGAATACATTAGGCGATTCTCATCCAGGAGCAAGCATCACATCACCATACAAGGTACCAAACTGGTACAAGCTGCCTTAACTATAAAGGGAATATTTTGTGAAGTTTTATTCTGTCTTCCCATCTGAGATTTTATCTGGCCAACTCCTACCATCATCTCCGAGCATGTTAGCCATCAACGGTAGGCCACAATCAAATCTATACAAAATGAAACCCGCGTGGATTCTTCTAGCCGGAGTGCATTCCCTGTGAGGAACAAAATGAGTTTATTGCTGCTAGACTACAGCATCTTGACGTATCGTTTGAGATATATGATTCTGACATTTAATAGGTTAGATGATATTGGCCACATACTTCATAGGTTCTGTATCACACTGTATTCCTGGGAAGGTGAAAAATGGGTCTGTCTATTATATATGAAATGACAGAACAGATGAGAAGAGCACTGTGGATGTGGGGAGCATTGGCAATAGGAACCTGTGGCAACACGGGAATGACTGATGGGCTTCCAAGATAAAATACCTGATAATTAGTACAGAACAACTTGCTTAAATTCACATGTGAGCTCAGTTTAAGGGCCTGTATTGCCCTTCCCGCTTAGACTTCAGGGCAGATAATGTGATTCATTTATTTGGGATTAATGAAAAAAAGTGATGAAAAAATTAAGTGAGCTCAGCAGGGCTAAACAGTGCTTCCTGAGAAGAGGTTTTGAGCGAAGGCTACAAAAAGACTTTCTCAGGTTCTCACCTTGCTTCTAACCTGCTCTCTCGTGAGATAGTAGAGTGAAGGTTAATTTTTACTGGCATAGGCTGTTTACAGCTGCTAAATCTAAATTGGATTCATTTATTGAAGTCTTGTTTTCTTTTTTACATTTTTAAAAAAAGGATGAATGTACTTTGGGACTAGTAAAATAACTGGAAAACAATTGGTGGTTAAGGTAAATACTGGCTGAGGGTTAAAGCAGAATTTAATAGGTTTAAAAGCAGTATAATTTTACAGTTGAAATAAAAGTCACCATGGGACAGAATGCAGATTTGACTTGCAGTTATGCTTTATAAACAACCAAGTTGGAGTTGCCTATGTCTCTCTGCTTTTCTGTCTGTCTTCATCCTGACTTGGGTGTGCATATTAATATTACCAGAACTGAATTTGGGATGCTTTTCTGAACCAGGACTATTGAACTTTTTTGAGCGAGTATCTTTCTCTTGTCTTTACTATTAGACTAAAAATACCACATGCTAATGCACTGTCCTACTCTTTAGTTTGAAATAAAATCCTAAGAACCAGCTGCTACATGTTCATCCACGTGATCAGTGCCCCATAAATCTGGGGGGATAGGTGCCTTTCTGATTTCTCCCCTTTGTAAGAAACTAGGGTCTTGCATGAGCTCATCTCCAAATGTCTGGGATTTGATGAGGTGCAAGGAAGGGATTTTCAGGTTCAGTATTCTTTTCTGGACTCTTAAATCTTCCTTTTCCATACACACAAGGGACTCTGTATTTAAACCTCAGTTCAGCTACATGTTCTCAGGCTGGGGGGAAAAGGTTTTATATGTGACTCTCAGTCTCTTCTGCTGGAAATTTCACCATTCATTTTAAAGTCCCTTTTGGATTTTGTTAAGCCAAAAGGTTAAAAAGCCTTAGTCTTTTATTTTCATATTCGTAGTCTTATCGTTTAGTTGAGATGCTAATGTATAACTGTTGTTTTATTGCTAAAATAAAGCATATCTGATCTATTTCATTACTTCTCTTTACTTTCACCTTGTTTTGCACGAGCATGTGTGGAATGTCTTTTCCATGTGTGTAAAGTCTTTGAACTTGCACTGCTGCTTACTGTTTTGAAGTGAACGTGAAGCAAACTTTGCCCTAGTGTGAAAGAAACTTATCACATAGCACTTTGAATCCCCTGAATTTAATCTTGATACCCATCAGATCACAACCTTTTACCTGTGGACATTTAAACAAACATCTTCCTTTGGGACCGCATACTAATAATATACGATCTGTATGATGATAACCTCCGGATGGGGAAATGTTTCAAAAGGCACAATAGAGATTACATGTTTTAGTCCTGCTTCCACTGCGATTCTGTTGCTTTGCTGCTCTGTGTTCCCTGTTAAAATCTCTCCCTACAGACACCATGTTAAGTTCATTAATATTTACAAAGTAAATATATTTCCCTTCAAACAGTTGAGGCACAACTGCCCTTGATTTTTGTTGGATTACATGAACATTGACACGGATTTATACAGCCTAAGTGCAATATCTAATTAATATGCATACTTATATTTGTAAAATACCCTAGGCATTTTATTCCAGTGTGATTTTTATGGAGCATATCATATGAGAACAAAATCTCATTGTAACTACAGGTAGCTTATGAGTGTATGCTCCTCAGGACAGAGCCTGAGTCTTCGTGGGAATTAGGACGCGCCTGGCATGCTGTTGGTACAGAAGCTCCTGTTAGCACGGTGGAGCTGCGTATACAAGAAAATCCAATATCACAAATGATCAAAGATACTTGTAATTCCAAGCTCTGAATGTAAATCCAGAGGTGAAGCTTCTGTAGACTAACGCTACTCCTCAAAGCTCTCTTAAATTTTAACAGAGAGCACATTTTTGCAGTGAAAGAACTGTCACATCACAGTTGCTAACGAGGAAGGCCAGGCATTAGTATCTTTAGTGGTGGCAGTGACAGTGTTTGTTACAGGGGGTAGATGAAAAGGGCTGAATTTGCTCCCATGTTGGAAGTACGAGTATTTTCAGAAAATGTAGTTGTATATTTCCTAGCGCTTGTGGTGTTGCGAGCATGGTGTTTCAGATTCTGCAAGGCTCACTTTGAGACAGAGATGTATTTGAGGGACAATCCCATCACATGCAATTTATAGCTGTGGTATTACAAAAATAAATCTAGCTTGTATGATGCCTCCAAATAGCTGAAGCTGAGAGGGAAATAAGTAACTGTAAGATTTTTCAGAGACTATTAAGAGAATAAAGAATTCTTTGCAGGCAGATAATAACAAATATAAACATTGCTTCAGTGCCAGATTGCTGAGTGAACTGGGATTTCCATGCTAAATGGTCAGTAACCTGTCTTTATTGGCAATTTATGGTCACCTTCTGGGGTTTGTATGTGGGGAAAAACGGATCCTGCTGTGGTCTGATGAGCCGAGGTCTGGTAAAGCAGGGCAGATGTCGAGCCGTGGATAGTCATGAAGAGTGCGTATGTTTTTTCCCTTTCATCAGGACTAGGATTAAGCAGGAGCAAAGTAGGCTGACACTGTCTTTACCTAGACTATTTCGGGGACTTTAGGTGAAGTGCAGAGACGCTATTTGATCATGTTTCTTAGTTCCCAGATAGCCTAGTTGAAAGAGAAAGCTGCAATAGACCTTGAAAGTGCCTTGTTGGCTACTGAGCTTTCTGAAGCTTGCTCCTGGAAAAATTTGATTTTGGGTGTCCTACATATCCAGAGCACTTGCATAGAGTAAAAATGAACTCCTGATACAGGGATCTGGCAGGTTCAGTACGTCTTGCTCTGCCCTCGTTTGTACCTCCTTTTCCTTTGCAATTTTTTCCTTCCAGTTATCCCTGTTGTGCCCCCTGCACGAGTGGTGCACTCGTCTCTCTATATTCTGCTCTATTGCCTGGGCATTTAACTGAGCGCTTTGGATCAGGAGAGAGGAAACAAAGACGGTACCCCTCTGCTCTGGGTCTATCTGGTGTGTTGCAGCTGTTGTTTTTAGGTAGGGGTTTCGAGTCCAGCTGCTCCTTATTGACCCTGTGGGAAGTGGCAGGTTGAATCAATTATTTGACATGCACAGTGTCTGTTGGCAGGATTGCCGAGAGCCTTGTAATGGCACAAATGATGTTACTTGCTTGTGCAAAGGAAAGTTACAATTGGGTATAGCAATTAATACGCAATTAGGATGGCATTCTTTTTTCTTTGCGAGCATTTTTTTTTTTTCCAGTTTATTTTTAGATTTGAATTGACTGAATAGTTGAAGAATTCCTTTTGGAAAGGAGGAGGGGAGTAGTATTTTTTCTGCATTAGCTTTGATTTTTCCTCCTGCAGGGACACAGAGAAGCACAGACAGCTGTTATTTAAAGCAAAATTGAACACGAAATGCTATCAAAGCCTTTACTGTCTCTGAACTATAACGCAGCAGTCCTGTGTTTTAATGATGTATCGTTGTTCATTATGCACTACGTTACTGCTCAAACTTACATTTGTTTAGAAAACTAATGAGATTTGAACATAATTAGAGGGTATCTCTAGAAACAGTGTGTATGTGCCATCAAAGGTGGTTTTGGTAATGTACTGGTTTTGCTGCCCAAGGTAGTGACACCGCCTGGCAGGATGCGAGGAGGAAAGGTTTGAAGGGTTATTGGGCTGTGGATGTGTTGAGATGTCAGCATTATCAGAAATGACAACATCTGTGAGCGAAAGAACAGAGGAGCCACCAACCCCCTTCAGCCTTTTGCGCCACCGCTGAGGCTGCCAACAAGGGTGTCAATTTGTGCCAGCTCCTGGAGCGTTTTTTGCGGTGATGACGTGCGTCGCTTTGGAACCGGATTGAGACAATCGGTGCATTTCACACAGGCCACCAAGCAGCCCCGGCCCCAGCTGCTTTCTGCTTTCAGACACGTGTCACCTGGGCGGTGTACAAGCAAAACAGGCTCTGTATAATAGTCTCCAGAGCTGTCACATCCCTGGTTTAGCCTAGATTAATTACCACCCATGTGAGTAATTCCATACACAGCCATTTAGAGCCGTTATCTTTTTTCCAGATTATTTTTTCTAAGTGCTCTAGAAAGGGTTTTGAAGAAATGTTCAGTAGTTAATGAAAACATCTATGAATATAGAGCCATAGACAGTGTATAATTTCTAAAGCTTCATCAAATGAAAATATATAGAAGTATGGGGTTTTGCTGGCTGGGTGGCCTCTGCGGGCTATTGCTAAAAGAGGTCAAATTGGATCTGTGAACTTAAAACCACAACTGTACTAATTAATGTGATAGGCAAATGTTAGGAAATGCAATGTAATTATTCATAGAACTGGGTCATAATTTCTTTTTCAGTTAGTCTTCTAGCATGTTGCCACACCACAGTGCTTTCCATTAATAATGAAGACATTTTGGAGAAATAGTATTAGCAGCTGGTTGACTGTAGTTAATTGACATATTATTGTATTCCAGCACATTCTGTCAGGGACTGCTGTGAATGGCTTAAAGGCTTCTAGGGAGAAATAAAGCAGAGATAACCAAAGAGAAGTTATTTTAACTTAACAGTTCTCCGACTCTGTATACTGTGATTCTAGGAGGTAATTTCCTAAAAAACGTAGACAATTTTCATTTAGACAATAATGATGTAATGGACTTAATAAATTTTGTCTGCGGGAATAGCACATAAGCTCCTGTAGGAGTAGGGCAATGCACCGAGCCTTCGAAGCGTTTTAACATCTGAGAGACTAAACCACATAAATCCATTTACTTATGGATTTAATCCAGGCTGTTTTGTCAAAAAAAAGTCAAATAATGAATTGACAAGGAGTTTAAGAACTGAACCGTATATGTAACTGAGGCATGCTAATTACTGTCTTTCCCCCCTCCCAAAGTTAACAGAGCTTAAAATGAATGCATATTTGTTTTTAGAATGAGGGATAAAGAAGAGAGCCAGAGAGGTTACTTAGCGAGCCTTTCACCTCCAGGTCACAGATTCAAATCCAGACCGTTTTGTTCACGTCTGAGAGCTTTTTGGCCTCTGCACTAGCCTGGCCTGTGTAGGGCAGAGTGGGAAACGTGGCTTTGGTCCCTATCACAACTGTCGTGACTCCAGTTGTACTGGTGAACATTACATATTTAAAGAGCTTGATTCTGCAGTCATGGCACCCAGCTGGAGATTTTGCTTTTCTCTCCGGAGCAGTTGGGATTAGGCACAAAATAGAAAACGACAGCTTCTAGTGCTGATAGTTTCAAATGTTCATGGACGTATAAAGGAGTTTCTTCTTAGATGTGCTTATTGAAGGAAATGGAAAGTGAGTACTTCAAAGGAACTGAGCTATTTGATCATGGAACATTTTATTGTACAGTTAATTACGTAAAATAGGCTGAACTGAGATAGAGCTCTCAGTGACTTTTTTTGCTGTGTGTATAATTAGATATACAGAGCTGTTTCCTCAGCTAGTGTCAGTCTGCTTAGCTCTAAGTCAATTTACATCAGCTGAGAAGCTGGACCCTGGTATTTATGGAACCAAGGACTGTTTATTAGACCAGAGTAACACACAGCCAAGTTCTGTACCCTCAGGAAATTTAGGCCAAGATGTATAAAGTAAGGAAAACAGTACCATGTTCATTTTTTAAAGTAATGGTGCGTTAATCTCAACCTTCAGCACTTTATCTGAAGCTTGCTAGAACCTTGAGCAATTGGATATAGAAGCAAAGAACTACCGTGATGTTTTGGGGATGTACTTAACAACTTGGAAGGAAACTTGTGCTGGGGGATTTTGGTCTCTGTAGGCTGTGATCAGAAGGCAAAAAATTGCAGGCATGGGAAAGTTTGTCAGGGGAAAAAAAGAAAGACTCACCTCTAGAAAAGCCTGTATCACTGAGTAACAGAGGAACAAAATAGTACATGAAGAAACGGTAGCTGATAATGAACAACCAGGGTACAATAACGACGCTCTGCTCACGTTTTCTGTTCTTTCAGAGGTGTTTTACATTTCAAAAATACGGAAATTCTCCATATGCAAGCTTCCAGATTTTGATTTTAGAAGATGACACTAAAAATAACAACTTTCCCATGTTACCAGAATTTAAGTTTGAGGCGAATGGTAGGCTGGTGCTTGCTACAGCTGAAAACACAGGGATCCCAAGAGAGTAGCGGTATTAATTACATGATTTTAAAACAGTTAATCCTTCAAATTGTGTTCAAGCTGTTCATGGATATTTTTAACACTGTGGGCCTTGGAATGCCCAGTTTCTCGCACTCTGCTTTTATGCTCATCATTGCCAGAAACAGGATTCACAGAAGCATTAAAAATATTTTAGAAAGTAACTATGTCTAAATCGTTGTGCGTGAAAGTCCCGTTTTGTTGAATTGGAACAAACGTGGCTGTCCTGTCTTGGAGAGACCTTAATTCAAGAATGACAGACTTCCTTCAGCTGAGACACTTGACTCTGTCATCAATATACACGAGGTAGTGTTTGTGTGGAGACTCTGTGTGAGGCTTTTCTCAGCGCTCTGCACCCGACGAGTTGCTGCTGGGCAGCACGAGAACTGCAGCCCGTGGTCAGTGCTTGGGTCTGGCACCGCGCCATGAGGTTAATGCAGTGACAAATAATGGCTGTGCTCGTTTTGTTCCATTCAGAATAAGGAGAAATACCATTCCTTCTGGCGTAAGTGGTCAATTCTTTTGTTAGGTCTTAAATGCTGATGCTTTTTAATAATCTCAGAATAGCCACACGATCATCGGAATTGTGTTCTCGTGCACTGGGTAGGAATGGTTCATACAACTTCTGAAATAATTGAGTTTCACTTTCATAATTATGTACAGGAATTCTCTACGTTCCTCTGCCATGCCAAAGCAGTTTAGTTTCAAAGTTTACAATACACCCAGTGATTAATGAAGTTACAGTCATTTACCTCTGAACTAATTCTGCTTTGAAAAGATGGTTTGCCTCACACTAATTATTTCTGTATTGTCCTTATTTGCATCACAAGCGTTTCACTGCTCTTCCTCTTAACTTATTAAATCCTTCTTGCTCATGCATGAATCTGGACAGCTGGATGCCACTAATGGGGCAGCTAGTGCTACCCAGTGGTCTATAATCAGCATTCTGTTGCCACACATTAGCATCGCACTGCGTGCCTAAAAGAACTAAAAATTTGATTTGTGAAGCAACAGCTGATTAGGGATGATTAACAAAAAGACTAGGGGGTGGTGGATGTTGTGTAATCCTGCTTCCATCCTTTCAGAATCCAGCAAAGAATGGCATATCTGATATGTCAGTGTGAACAACAATAGATGAACCATTATTTAAATGTTTTTATCACTAGTAATTTCTCAGAGGCTGTTTGAAACCCAACGTATTTAACGGCATTTCAATCACAACAGAGATGGAAATCATCATAAAACCATGACAAAGAAGTTATGTCTGTTTATTTTAAACAAAAGATTTGTTTAAATATTTTAACATTTAAATCAGTTTGTTTTTCTGCAGTGTCAAGGCAATACAAGATGCCATGATAAATGTATGAGAATACTGTTTTACTAAATGCACCTTAAAGGCCTTGCTAAATACAAGAAGAATCCCACACATTGAGGTTGATTTGTAGTCTGTAAAGGGAAAGAGTTTGTTTTGGATGCACAGTGAGATACACTGGAAAAATGGAAGCTGCAACAGGCAATCTTGAATGACCGCTGAAAAATATATTCAGTGGTTCCGGTGTAACCTGATTATACCTTCATAATAGCTCCATTTCTTCAAAACACTCCATATGCGTCATCTGCACTGGTATGCACGACTGTTTCCAGTTTTGTATGGCAATGACTTTCTACAGTTAAAACCACCACCAACAAAACTAAACAACCCACACGCAAAACACCAACCCCCCAAAAACCTGTGTGAATCCAATGGTTCCTCTCGTGTGTCTTTGCTCATCCCTCATCCTGTGGACCTCAGTATATTTCTCTGTTGATCTTCTGCTCATCTCTTGTTGCAGATCAGCCAAGAGAGGAAACGATTATTTCTGCTCTTGCTGAGGCGTGATTTGGAATGGAAAGCACTGATGATCTGCTGCCTGTATTCAGCTGTTATGAGTGCTAGAAGAATCATTCCATTGGGAAATGCTCTTTGCTGTGGGATTTTGACAGTGTTCCCTTATTTCATATTCTTGGCCAGCCAGACTAAGATTGGATGTAAGCAGCGGTTTGGAGAGCGGATGATAACGGCATCTCCTTGTTTCAGTAATGCCCTCAGTCCAGATATGGTCCCTGTTTACCAGGAATTACTTTTGGATTTTATTTTTTGACAATAAAAGAGACGATGTGATATAGCTGTGCCTGGAAATGACCCATCTGGAAAGGGTTAAAAAAAAATATTTTATCACAAATATCAAAATATTATGCAAAAAATGGTATACGTTACCCTTCCTTCTGTCGCATTTCCACTGGCAACTACTGAAAAGGCAAAAACGTTTGCTTTAAAAATTAGAAAGAGACGTAAATATTAGTTGCTGCACTCTCAGTAATAAACCACAAAGTGGTGTGAATTAGAGCTGCTGGTGTGCTTCTGAGGTGACTATAGGCCGAGAAGCCTAATGCAATCAAAGTGTACGTAAATAGCCTGCTAATGTACAAACTGCTTCGGTTAATCGTTCTAGTGGACATTATTAAGATAATTATTTTATCCTTCATGACTTGCTCTTCTATTGTGCTGTTGTATTAATCCAATCTGACTAATATGTTTTGAGGGACAATTTTCATCTCTCCTTACAAAAAGGGTTTGTTGCAGAAGGCAGTCAAGACTTGTCAGTTCAAAGATCTGGTGACAATAAACTCTTGGCTGTTCATTTACTGGCAGGTCACGTTTCAGTTAAAAACAAAAGCAAGGCAGGAAGCGGCATCTAAAAAAATTGGTTGTCTAGCTTGGTGCCTTGGCTGGTTCTATGTCTTGTCATTTTGCTTCAAATCATATCAAGTTGGGCTTAGAAGAATGTCTTCAGGACATTTTGTTCAACCTTCAAAAGTTCAGGAGGTGCCACTGTAATGTATATAAAATGCAGAGCAAGATCCAAGTGGAAATTTGTTCTTGACCTAAGAACAAAACCAAAAAGATTTGTTCTTGTCTTATGTTTACATCTTACCTCTTTGCTAATCATTTGTTTAATTAATTAAGTGTAAAATTATAAGCTGAGATCGCAGTTCTGTGTTTCAGCGTTGGTGTGCTCTTTTCCTGCTTCCTGTTTCTAATGTGCGTTGAGAATTGTGGATTGCCAGCCCAGGGCCACCTGCTACTGGGATGGCTGCAGCAGTGGACAAACGCAGGTTTTTTCAGTGGCATGTCTAAGGGAACCTAGTTACTTTGCTAGATTCACTCCGAAAGGCAGTGTGCATGAATCCATGTTCTTCTGTATCAGAAATGCATCCTTTGTTTCTTCTGCAAAGGATTGCGTACAACCTCTCAGTTGAAGTATTTGTAAAATACAGTTGTTGATGTTTGACCACCTTGTATGAGACACTGTCTGCTGAGGAGTCTGCGAGATGCATGGGAAGATGCTCTACGTATTACTGAGTAAAAGAAGCTGCTATCCTCCTTTCCCTAGAGGAATGACGTTTGTATGAGGACACCTCAAATAAGGATTTTGTTCAGATCAGTCCACTGCAGTCTTTTGCTTGCCAAGTGAAAATGAGGTTGCTTTCTTTACAACCATACTTGCCTTGCAGGGTGTTTGCCAGCTCTTCAGGAGGATCCTAGCCCATGTGGTCCCCTGCAGGGAATCCGTGTCCCTGCAACATATAGTAAAACTTCAGGCTTGAGTCAAGGTGTTGGAGCAGAGTTTCCCAAGAGGCTACTGCTGCAGCAAGGAGGGACAGCACTGTGTCCCAAAGTTAGGGAAGCATTTCCAGGACTCCTTTTCCAGGCCTCCAAGATATGGTTAATTCTTTGCTATGCACATATTATTCCTTTTTTCTGCCTCTCCCTAACTTAGCTGCCTTCCATATACACAATGTACATGAAGTTTGGATGAAGAAGGTCCTTGTTTCCTCTCGTTTTCACTACCTATGCTGTATTAAAAACCAGGGAAAAGTTCTTCATACTTCGTAGATGACTGTGTATGTTTTGTGCTTACATGTAGAGAGTTAAGATTGATGGCTAGTTAATACGTTACCAGAGATGATCTTCCTTTACCCCCAAAGAGCAATTACAATTTCAGCAACCTTAGTGAGTACTTGGGGGTAATGGATTGTTAAGTATATGCTCTAACTTCTCTGTGATGATCCACAGTCCCTCTCACTCCTTATATAAAGGTGCCGTATGGACTTCTGGGTCTTTTTGTTTCAATTCCTAACAGACTCTTTCTATTTCACAAGAATATAGAAAAGGGTTTTCTCAAAAAGAAGAAAAAAAAGCACATTATATTGTTTATTTGTGGGTAGTAATAAAGAAATAAATCACAAAACATGCAGCTGTATCAAGAAAGCACAAAAAAAATTGACCTAAATGTTTTTGAGATGATTACGAACAATCAGCCACCCGTGACTTCCATTGCCAGCACCCAGTTAAACATATTTCACCTTTTTTGTGGGCACATGGGTCTTTCAACTATTGATTGAACTTGTCACGTGGGAGAAGAAATATGAGGAGGTCGTGCTGACTTTGAAAGGGAGCAAATTGAACAGTTGTGAAACTCCAGTGAAAGTTTTGCTGGTGAATGTACACAAATGATTGTGTGAACGCTGCAGCTCATCTTGGCCTTAGCAAGACTGAAACAGTTGCCAAGTATGTGTTAAGTTGGCTTTTTTGGTGATTTATGGGTTCACTAAACATAATCCCATTTATCTACACAACTTCAGTAATACGTGTTGGACTGAACTGACCCAGTTCTCAGTAATGATATGAACTTATACTCCATCACTGTAGTACCAGTCATGCACGAGATTGGTGACTCGGTGGAATATTTGTCAATAAATTTTGCAGATTATATTCTTTCTGGAGCAATAAGAATCAATCAAGCAGCGCTAGCTGATTAATCTGCAAAGACCAGTTCTAGACGTGTGTTTGAATGATTAGAGCAATGACAGTGGCAAATGTAAGAGACTAAATAACATAGTATTAAAAGGTAATTATTTCTATGGCTTTTCTTTCTGTGAACTTCTTTAGCTGTGTTTTCAGAGGTCAGTGATGTTCAGCTGTTTTTTAGAATAGAGTAGCTATAGATTAGCTATATTGTAGCTTTACTGTCAGTATAAATACATCCTCGGTCACAGGCATGTTCACAGTGGAAGATGGGCGATTACGTTTGGTAAAGCCTTTTGGGGAGGGAGTCAGAGGCCTACAGTTTTGGGTGGATTTGGATGAACATACAGATATATAATATTTTTGTTGTACGAAGCTTCTGGGTCACAGTTTTGAGATTTTTGGTCTGATTATTGCCAAAACACCTATAAATTTTGCATGTTAAATGGGAAAAAAATACAATTTGCTATGTGCACAATATGGCAAGAACTTTAACGCTCAAGAGAAGGCAGCCCTAGAAAATTAGATCAAACGCTATTCTCTGGAATTCAGGATGTTAATAGCAATTTGCATCTTCAGAATGAGAGTGCAAGAACATGAGGTATTGTTTATTATTGCAATTATAAGCACAATAAAGATGACAATAGGCAACAAGTTTAAGGCAGGTCTGCCAAAGTGCTCCACGTGACAGCTCCTTATGTTTGTCAGCAGTTCTGTTTCCAGAAGCGTTTTTCTTTGATGAACAAATGCAGCAGATGAACGGTAGCATATTTGCATACAGCAAAACAGTAGTGACTGGCAGTTGTTGATAAAGATGCATCACCCTCTGGTTTTGTTCTTCCTCATTCACATGGAGGTGAACTGGGAACGCGTAGGCTTTTTATCTCTTCCACAAGGATTGTCTTTGCTGTACAATGACAACACTGCAAGACCGGGCGCTCGTTTCTCATTTTGTGAAACAGTGAAAAGAGTCAATTAATTCCAATGCTTCAGAGGCTGGTCTTCTGTGAGAATGCTTAAAAAAGAAGAATCCGACTACATATTAAAGGGCTCAATGACTTTTCTTCAGTGTTTTTCCAAACCTCTCTCCTCTCCTCTTTCCCCCCATATAAGTACAGAAACAAAGCAGCAGCTTTTTTCTGACATTCATCACGAACATTAATTATACTACTATCTTTGGCTTCCAGGACTAGGAGATTATGAGGAATGTATTAACCAGTTTGGCTTTTTGAAAACGGTTCATTATTCATAGAGTTAAGTAGGAGTACTGGGTCAGCAAGTGAGGGGAAGTGCACATCAAGAGCGTTCATTTAGGTTTAGAATAAATACTTTATTTCATAAAGCGCTCCTTAATTACTTACGGGTAAATATATCTGGGAGCGTGTAGTGGCTAGGACTTTATCTCAAAACTTCCTTTTCTGGTCTAAGCAAGGCAAAATCTTTTCAATCTTGAATTAGAAGTTATTTTGGGGAACAAACTGTGATTTGTATAGTGCAAAGTTATAAGTTAGCTTATTGATTCTGTATAATTCTAATTATTTTTTGATGTAGGACAAGATACATTCGGCACCTTGCAGCAGCAACACTTGCATAATAAAAGCTTTAACAAATGTGTTAGTTGTAAGGGACCTAAATGCAATCTCCCTTCTGAAGAAATCCTAAATGAAGGCCTCCTGTACTGTCATTATTATGGAAGGATGCTACAACAAACTGATAATTACTTGTCCGGGCAGATTTATAATTTAATTCACATAGCAATTGTTTTAGAAACGACACAGAAAATATTTCTAGCAGATGCCAATTTAAAATCATACCTAGAAACCAAGCCTTACTGTGAAAAAAACATGATGTTGGATATGTCTTTTGAGTAACATCAAAGATCTCTAGAGATATGTTGACAGGGAAGCTATTTAAATCTAGATGTACCCAATCTACTTGTACTAGAAAAGTAGGTTTTCCAAACAGCAGAAGGGTTTCACTTTAACTGTAGAATAAAATATATGAAATAATAGGGTTTTTTTAAAAAATAAAATATATGGAGACAATACACAAATAAGGGAAGTTTTTCACCCCTGAAGTATGATGACAACAACACAGTGCCGTTTCCCAGCGCCTGTCATTGAAGTGTGGACGGTTTATCGCATGTGAAGACCTGGTCCTGTGTGTCATATGCTGTATAATCTGCACACAGAACTAGAGGCTCTTGGCTCCTGTCAGAGTACAGTAGTGTCTATATCTCACCAAATCCCCATGATAGAACTGTATACTGCTAAACTTCATGAGAGAACTGGACCAGGTTGGGTTGCTGTTAGATTGTGTCTTGGAATTTAAATTTCCTTTCATGAGTGGATGAGCTTTTACAACTTTTTTCCAGTTTTTTCTTTTTTTCTTCCCCCCTCCAGTTTAACCATCTCAGCTGGGGCACAGATAAATTAGCACTTCACATATCAGAGTATACAATTTGAATGAACAAACTAAGTATATTTTTATAATCTTGTAAAACTTTTCCTTTTATATTGTACAAGAGATCTGTTTAGGTATTCAGGTTTATGAATTTCATCTTAATCCTTTTTTCTTCCTTAATGACTTTTCCTAATTGAAAGGTCAGAGTTCAAAAGGAACATAGCTTCTATTTTAAGCTAATAAAGAGCCGAGTAATTTTCTCAAAAATGCAAATTTATACAGCTTAGCATATTTTCTCTGTTGTGTTATGTGTGATGGTGGTGAACGCTGCTTAAGAGCATGATTTTGAGAGAGAGCCCCTTGAATCTGGACCGAACACTGACAAATTTGCCACCTTGTTTGGAAGCTGTTAGTGCTATATTGTAGGAAGTTCTACATGCTTTCAGACAAGGCATGCAAGACCTTTTGCACTGCTAGGCTAATAGTAAGGAGGATGTTGTCTGCAAGTATTTTCTTCCTTTTCGTACTTATGTCCCTGCAGCGTAACAAAAGGTCATAAATGGACAATAGAGTCGAGTCATGAGAGAACGATTCTCTTTTAGCTACAAGTATGTCACACTTTTTATAATTTCCTGAAGAATTATTAAAACATCCCTTGAGACCTAGAGGAAACTGCAGAAGTTTTGGAATAGTTTTCTATCCCTTTTTTTCTGCATCGGTTTAGGCGGATACAGCTTGTAACTTTGTCTGAAAGATACAGATAAAACTTACATCTGGATTGTGTGGGGTGGAGGATGTTGTAGTTTCAGTTCTTTGTTTAAAAATAGTTTATTTTTCTGTGCTGAAAGCCTCCATGGATACGTTTTGATAACTCTGAAAATTGTCTATTCTTTGAATATGTGTGTATAGGTATGATGCTCAAAAGATAGATGGTGGTTTTAATAGACGTAGTGTCATTGAAATCAATAGCCATGGCAGTATTATTTTTTTCCCGACTAGTTCAAGATGTTGCCTTTTTATTAGTATTGGCCAGCTGTACATGCATCTCCCTTTCCTGAAGCTAAAGACACTTTTTGCACAGGTAGAACAGTAGATGGGGGTGATTGCCGACATCTAAGAAAGGTGCAGCTGACGTTTTGTGTCAGTTCATGCTTAAAATAACCCATTGTGGAGGATGTAATTTTCACTTGTCTCAGAGCGTTTCTGGTTGCTGGGGAGGATTTTTTTGAGTTGCACTGTGTAGGAGAGACAGCCCTTGTCCTGAACAGGTGAGTTGCAAGACTATGGCCACTGTGGAAGTTCTCCTGAGTTGAGGTGTGTAAGATGGGCGCACGAGCTGTTGGATAATCACAGTGTTGCTGCGATGCTTTCTTTCACTTCTCTTTAGAAGCAATGTGTTAGGTTGCTGTGGGATGATTTACTTTAATACTGTCTGTTTTCTTCCTTTGCTACACTTTTTTTATACCTTTATCGTCCCCATGTTGAGACTAACCCTAGAAGAAATCTCAGTCGGAGAGAAGTCTCTTAGGTAGAGATTCAGGTAGCAACCGAACCCTTAAGCTTGGTAAAATCCCTACTGGTTTTACTTTGCGTTCATTCTCTTATCAGTCTGAGATGCTTTTATAATACTGTCATCGTCTTCCAGGATGCAAGGGATAGGGAGTAACATCTATAAAAATACAGTGATTCAGTGACCCAATAAAACTGACTAAAATTTGGATTTATTACCAGAGGTTTTGAAACTTTGCCGTTAGCCTGGAATTTCAGGATGAATGTGGTGCATACACGTAAATATTTTACATACGCTTAAGTTACTCCAATTTCGAAGTCTTATGTCAAGCATATCTCTCTTACAGCTAAGAGCCAAAATCGCATTAACTTTCAGTGAGAAATCTCAAAAGCTTTCCATGAGAGCTGATGTCCTGGATGACTACGTAACCTTTGGAAATGTAAGTGAAGCTCCTAGATAGCGAAGTACTTCTGACAGTTTTACTTCACTTGAACTCGGACACCTCACATGGAAATACAAACACGCCTGAACTGCCAAGACTGTGCCTCAGAGTAATTGTCTCCATATGTCCACTGTCACTTCTAGTCTAAGATTGCTTCCACCAGTATCATCCTATGATGGTGCTACTATGTTGTAGGCTGGTTTGTGGGCACCGTGCCTAGGAGAAAATCAGCATACCTTAAAGCAAAATGATAGCGCTATTATTTTAGAAGGTCACTGAACATCTTTTTGGCATCTGGCATTTATATATTCAATGGAGAACCCTTCAAAATGACATTTCAGGTAATGAAAACTAAACTGGAGTAAGGCTTGGTAGATACCCATACAGAGCTGAACCAATGCCAAAGCACATCAGTGCTTTTCTGTGGGATCAGTGACATTTAGGACCTGCTATTATGAAACCATCAGAGTCGGAAATTCAAGCCTTCCACTAAAGATGAGTTGGCAGTTGTTATTTTGTGGTGCTGTGAAGGTGGATTTTTCCCAAATCGTTCAACTTATATTTGGGTCTAGGAAGTGTTTTTCCTAAAATGCCTGTAACTTACAGAGCAGGTTTTGTGGTGACAGATATTCATGGCCCCGTTGGGCCTGTTTGACCATCACAGTGGTTAACGTCCACAGTTGGCAACTGTCAGGTCACTTGGTGTGGATCAGTGCTTTGGGGTGGCGTGAAGCTGGCATTATCTCACCATTTTTTACTGCTTCCACTAGCAGACAAGGCTGCATTAACAGATGCAACTGGATCATGGATGGTCTCAGAGGAATCCCTGGTGTAAATCTGTTATGTCAGGTTTGTTTCCAGGTTACCCAAAGCCCATTTTCAGTAATGGAACAATCAACGTTGTTTGTATGAAGCAACTCCTTCAGGTATGTTTTATTTTAAACATAAAGACCCTCTGAAGTAACATATTATATCTTTTTGTGAATAACAATGAAATGCGACTGGAGATTTGACTCGACCAAAATGAATTGTTTACAGAACTTACAGAGCAGAACAGCTCATTGAGCTATATCTAAAAACCTTCATCTCTTCAGCAGAACATATGCAAAATATTTGACAGCTCATAGGTCTTTGATCCAGCTGCACTGTATTGCTATTGCCCTCTGCCTCTTCCAGGTTTCTTTACTTGATTTATAGTTTCTTGAATTGCAGAGGCATCAGTCTATGGACATTGTAATTTTTTTTTAACCCAGTTTCACCAAATTCAATGAAGTTGTGTATAGAAGTGGAGAATCCCACACATACATATTCTTACAGTGAAGCAGTTATTTAATTTGTCCTTTGTTTCCAAGCAGGCAGAATTTTAATCAATATGTTTATTATTAGAGAGACTTGAACTTAAGGAGAAATCCAATCAAATGATGTTCTCTTCATTGAGAAAGCATTTATCATTTGGCTATGCTACTATCCAGGATGCTGGAAAATTATGACTTTTGGCGAAGGTACAAGAAGCACATTGAAGGATGAAAGAATTGCATGGTATGCTCACAGTCCAGTTAATACCTATGTGCCCCTAAATCAGTGGTACAAGGTAAATATTAAGCTGCAAATCAGCTATGAGACCCCTGTTGATCATCTAATGTAATCCTCATAAACTGTTTAGTCCTCTGTTGCAAGCAGAGCTCTCTCCTAGACCATCATCCAAGCTCCTCTTCTTCCTCAGTTTTAAGAAAAAAGAAAATAGCAACATATTTTTTCCTAAGTTTGATTGCTGGGCACATGCACAACAGCTTGGGGGAATACATCTCTTGCCTTTGTGAATGCATGGAGCACTTGTCGCTTTTTCTCAGCAGGATCAAGCCCTTCAGGCAGGCAAAAGTGGCCAACCCCTGACATTTGTTTAACTCTTACTTCTCTGATTTTTTATTTCAATCCGTCACTCTGCAGTAGTCCTTTAAGCTTAGATGAATCCATCTGCTGAATGTGTTTCACAGGGGAGAGAAAAGTGTGTCTGCATACATGGATAAACATTTTATAAAGTTACTATATTTTTCCTCATATTTGATAATAAATGTTGATTGGCCCTCTTTTGGGAGTTAGCAGCAGAGGAAATGATGAAAATTCATGATTTAGCAATCTGTGCCCCGCTGGCTGCACTGAAGTAAAAAAATGGTTTGCAAGTCTTTGTGCAAGTGCTTGTAACTTTGAGATGTGTGTTTGTCAAATATTTGGATTATGTCTTTGTATATTATCTGTGCTTTCAAACTGATAGCTTCTATGGATTTGGCATAAGAAGGGGGATTTGATTGATTTGTGATGTCACTGTCATAAAGATTCATGCTGAGTAACTGATTCTCTAGCATTTAACACCAGATCAAAAAAGTTAACGTACAAAGTAGAAGGGAAAGTTATATTTTTTTAGTGAATGCTTTGTCCGCAGTCTTAAACATTACCAGAAGAAGCGAAATTATGGAAGCTACCTTGGGAGCTAAATAAGCTATAGCATTTCTTTGAGCTCCATAAGCATGATAGCTGCACTCGCAGTTTCTGTCAAAGCTCGACCATCTCCAGTGTTTTGCTCTTAACGATCCGTCAGAGACTGTTCCTTTTTCTTCCTGAGGGTTCATACCAAAGCTGTATGTTATTGCTGGACCTAAATACTTGATATAGACTTCCCATTTCTCATGAATTTATTGGTATTCATTATGTCCTCTGTCTTGGAAGATATAATCTAATAACATCCATAGCAATTATATGAATGATCATCTGTAAAATACGATTAAATAGATTTTTTTGCATGAGACTTGATCGTCTAAGTTTCCTCCTCCCTTCCATTTCCAAGCATAGTTTCTTAGAAGGTATTCCATTCCATTCCGTTCCATTCCAATTTGGAGGTTCCATGTTAATATAAGGAAAAACTTTTTCACTGTGGGAGTGACAGAGCACTGGAACAGGCTGCCCAGAGAGGTTGTGGAGTCTCCTTCTCTGGAGACATTCAAAACCCGACTGGACGTGTTCCTGAGTGATGTGCTCTAGGTGGCCCTGCCTTGGCAGGGGGGTTGGACTAGATCATCTTTTGAGGTCCCTTCCAACCTCTAATATTCTGTGATTCTGTAATTTGTCATTCGGTAAATTACTTTTTGATACTGAGTTTGCTTTGTGTTAGGATAGCTGCATTCCTGTCTTTAAGGGTGTTTCTCCCACTCTGTTTTTCTTTTATCTGGACATTTTCAGAGTAGATCTTATTTTGGCATCAAGTTCATTTTCCTTTGTCACCTTTGAGCCACTAAGATCTTCAACTGAATTTAAGTTATGGTATTAAAAAAAAAAATCCACAGCATTAAATTGACTTCTAAAGACTTCAACCAACCCTGGACATTTTTTTTTTCTTCTTCTTCTATCTAGATGCTGCTTTTAAGGCATGGTACAGAAAGCTCTGACTAGATAATGTTCTCTTCCTTCCTCTCAGGCAGACTTCTAGCCAAATGTTCCTTGCTACAAAGAAAACTCAGCCACAGATCGTGTCACAGAGGAAGAGGAGCTACAAATGTTCCTACTTGCCTTTCCCCAGACTGCAAAATGAGTCAGATTCTTGGATGGAAGAACCCAGAAATTCCTAGCTTGAGCCAGAAAAAAAAAAAACAACCCTTTTAAAATGTCCCCAATTCCTTTTAGAATAAATGCAGAAGACCTTCCACTAACATTTCAGCTCAGCACCCTCCCATGCCCAGTCCCCTGCAGAGCCCGCTAGCAGAGCTGCCGCGCAAGGCGCTGGTGCCCTGGTGCCTTTTCCTGCCCGCCCCCTGTTGCTGAAGGGAATCTGCAACATTTTTAGCCACCCTCCTACCCACTGCAAACAAGATAATGGAAGAGTCAATGGAAATACCATCCTGGCCCCAGAAAGGAAATAAGATATTTCTTATCAGGAGCCTTATTAGGGTGTATCTATTTACAGCAACATCTCCGAGTAATACAGGGCAACTTCTCTCTGCGCTGTCATAACGCGTGAGCTCTCCCCCATGCCCTCGTGGCTTGTCCCTGGCTGAATCCCAATTCAGTGGTAACCAGCCGTGTTGGTTCAATACCTCTGCAGGTGTTACCTGGTTTTATGAAGCTGGTCTTCACTCCTCAGGTGGGGTTGGCCACCAGGAGGTATACTGCTGGGATCCACTGCCGCGCGCAGTCCCTGCACCATTGTTTACGGTGCCTTCTTGTGGAATTTGAGATGACATTTTTCTCTGCCTGTCTTTTCATTTGTCCAAATATTGGCCTTTCCTTAATGAATCATTTTGAAAGCAGAATCAGCTTTAGGTGTTTGATGTGAGGAAGTGCAGCTTACACTCACCATCTCCTGACGTGCTTTCCTCTTCTGATGGATGTCAGCGCAATGATTCCTCAACATTTTGCCAGAAGCAGCATCTGGCTCTTTGCCACTCTCCTCCGGCACTATATTTGCAGCTTTGAACTTGCCTCTGTATACATCACACAGTTAACATGTCACTATCTTCCATTACCCTTCTCAGCTGCCGTGCTCCTGGTTGGCAGTTTCCAAAGGCAACCTTTAAATTTTCAGTAAATTGTAGTCTCTGTATTGTGAGTTCTTGAGAGTCTAACTTTCGGGGGGGGATGGACACCTCTCTTTTTATCTATCACGTTGAACAGCACAGGAGTTCAGGTCACATGTTTTTGTGCAAAGTAAACAGAAAGATCTATTCAGAACCGCGGGAACGCCGTCAGGATTTCTGCATTGCTTGTCCGTGGTGTTGCTTCCTGATAAAAACAGTACTTTTTGTCTCTGCCCCCAGTAAATCCTGAAGCGATCTAGTGCTGTGTAATACACTCAAAGGGTCTCAGTTTGCCATCGCTAACCTCAGCAATACACACGTCAGTGTTCGTTGTGACAGCAAAGGCTTTCTGTTACGGAACACGTGCTTAGTTGCTTATAGGCGTATCAATGGGAAATACCTTCCTGTTTTACTAAATTCTGTTTCTAGGGGTTTTGCCTTGGCATGTGCTAATAGACAGGTATTTTTAAGGAATTGCAAGATGAAGCTAATGTAGGACAGAATGCTTTGTTTTCTCTATAGGAGGAACGGTTTGAAAAATTGGTTTCATTTTTTAATGAAATTTTCCTGTGGCTTCTTCAGCAAGGAAGTTAATGCCTGGTAGCTGTAGAATCGTTATTTATCTAAAATGCTGTATGCATGAATTAACATCTAATGTAAGAACAGCACTAGTTGTGATGAGATCAATATCCATTGTGGATAAAATTCACCTTCATGCTAGCGTCCAGTTGAAGGCTTATGTATCACTTAAGTCCTGATTTAAAGTCTTAAATGAGGCTGTAGTGTTTCACAGGTTTTTGTGCCTTCCCTCTGCACAGGAATGACTTTCACCCAGTACGCACACACAGAAGATATATGCTGAATGACCTTGATGCCTCAGGAAAAATACTTCGGAATTGTTGCTTCTCACAATTTTGCTCTTTGCTAACATGATTTTATTACGGATTTTGCATTGCTTGCTCGCCTTAAAGCCTCGGGTCTTGGCATCATGTAATCACATAAGAATCTTAGCTTTCATTGAAAAAGAATGAATTTTCCTTCTCTGGTGGCTCCAGATGAAACTTTGAAGACATAGTGTAAAAGGCCACCAAATCCACAAACCCTAGTCTTGTGAAAATGTGATATAAGAATGTAGAAATGGTCACAACAGCCCAAAGGCCAGTCTGGCCCTGTTCTGTTTCTCACTGTACCGAGTGACCAACGCTCGGTACTGGGATAGGGGGAAGAGAGGGACCAGAGACGTTATGATGTTTGGTATTTTCTCAGATTTATTTTTGTTGCACTGGCATCACAAGATAATTAACTTTTAGGAAAGTACGAGATGGGCCGTGTTAGATTTAAGATGGTCCTTGAGTCTTTTTTTGTCATGGCCCAATCGTCCCTGCAAAAATCAGACTGATATGTATTTGGATTGTATTGGCAGCGTGAAATTTATTTGTTGCTTCTTTGATATAAACAGAATATTAAGTATTTATTTGTGTATGTGCCAGAGCAATGACAGAGTTTTGATGCAGACAAGCTAGATGTGAGCTTAGATATGCTCCAGGAAATGGACACTTCACATGCAGTATAACGGACGGTCTCCTGCTATCCTGTACTCTAATTGTAAGGGATTTCCTGAATACTCGGTAGTGGCAAGAGCATCTGACTATGAATGTTTGTTTATTTTCACAAGCAGTCCTTCACATTAATAGATCCTCCAACCTCAACGGTTGAGTTTTTGCCCTTACGTGAGTAAATAGAATTTTATTCTGGTTTACTCAATATGTAATTTTTTGTTTGTTTAGTGTTGTTATGAAATGATCAAATGCCTCAGTGAAGCTGCCCCCACGTCACTCCTGAGAACTGAACTTTTAGTCGTGTATCAGCTGATTGAGCATTGAAAGAACAGTCCTCACCCAAACTTCTTACCTTTCAGGTTTCATTCTTTAAAGTTTTGCTGAAGGAGCACTGATGGCAAGAGGAGAGAGCAAGTGCTGATGCAATTTCCCTAAAAACCAGATGCTCGTCCATCAGCCAGATGGATTCTGGGGAATAGTGGTTATATATGAAGTTGTTCTGTGCGGGAAGTAGATGGTAGAACTCTTATATAGTTTCCTAATTCCTTAGACATTATAAAACCTTCAACTCTAAGTCTAACTTTTCTGTCATGCCCTTCTTTGCCCAGCGAGACTCTAAGCCCTTACTAGCTGTGAAGGCAAAGTGAGTTACAGTCACAAAGCTGAACAGAAATCTCTTCGTCTTGTTACTTATTAATGTGGCCAGGTCTATTGCTCAGTTGATAAATAGCAGAGAATACTTTTTTCCCCCTGATAATAAAATGACCAATTTCTTAAATGTGAGAAGTCATAAAGATACTTCTCCTGTATTTATTTCTCAGTCTTCAGAGTATTTAGGAACGGTTCACTGGGAATATTTGCCATTTGTAATTTGTGGAGTGCTAATTAGACTTACAAGTCACATGGTGACGTTGACGTTACAGGGTTGAGTGAACAGCCATCTCAGCATGAATCAGAAAGTCAGCACGTGAACGTACTGTAGATAATTTTCTTCTGAATGCTGTAGTAAGTAGGATCAAAAAGTGCTGTTGGTGAGTAGCACTGTGAGTAATTTCATGTGCCTTTGCATTTTTGTGGGTAAGGAGCACAAAATGGATGCTCAGAAATGTATCCTGGAATGCGTGTTTCCAGAGAATGTTTTCTACCATCACCTATTTCCTACCTGAGTCATAAGAATTTGAGTTGGATCAATCTGGTTAACATTTCCGACTGTAGAAAGATAAGTAAAATAATACAATGCAGATTTATAGTTAATTTTCTGCTTCCACAGTTTCAACTATTCAAAATATAAATTCGTTGTGTGATCCTTTTAAAAATTTCATGTTTTATCAATACAATCTAAAAGTCATTGCAGTTAAGTAGCCTATTGGATGGTGGTATGAAGATGGTATCATAACCAGGGAGGTTTGCTCTTATCTAAAAATAAATTACCGTGAGCATCAAAAGTCCGGTGAGATGCTGATGAGGACTGATGGCATTTCAGGTTTATGGCCTATGCTTATCTTGTTCAACGGGAATTCTTCACCTGAAGCAATTCTGCAAATTAATTTGGGTGTGCAAGGGCGATATTTACAGCTCTGCAGAGTATTCAGATGGAGAACAAGTATGTTTCTGAGTGAAGGTTGTTTACTTGGGATCCACTGCCCTGATCTTTATTTCTCGGGAGTCATAAACGGAGCGCTCGCTTTCGTCACTTTTTGAGACCTGCTGCTGAACTATGTCTTGTTCAGCGAAGCGTACTGACTCGGAGGAGGAAAATTAAAAAGGGTCATACACGTCTGTGTTTTCTTTCAGGCGTGTCATGAAAACAGCCATTCTGGGAACATCATAAAAGCTTTACCCATCTGTCCGTTTCAGACTGTTTGGGGAGTCTTCAGTTCTGGCATCTCAATGAACGGTGCTGTAATGATATGATGCACGCTAACAAGATAAATTTCTTGGATGCTGAAAATTTGATGCAAGTAGTGGGTTTGTGTCATTTTTTTCATGTGGAAACATTCAGATTTATGGCTCTCCTGAGTTAGACTATGAATTCTTGCTTGTTTTTTCTGAAGTCCTTGTTTATATTGAGGTGATTTACTTACAGCAAAAATGAGCTTACTGTGTGAGTTGTGTCAAGTAAATAGCAAGTTTTGATATACTGCCCTCTTATAGTTTCCCTATTAAATGTAGTATGTTATTTATGGTTATATGTTTCCTCCTCAGTGATCTTGAGTAGTAAAGTGTATAGCACCATGTAATAGCTATTTTTAACTTCTGAAGACCTGGTTTAAAGTTAATGCTTTCTTTTCTTAACATAACAAATTTGTAATTTAGTATGTATACAGACGCACACTTCCTAACCTTTTGGATATATACTATGCACTATAGAAAGTTGTTTCTGAGGGATGGAGAGTTTTCCTTCAGTTGTTTGGTTTTAGGAGAGGATGGGACAACGTGGGGAGAACACTCTGCTCCAGTGAGCACTCATCAGGCTGTACGTGCACCAGGATTTACTATTGGAAAGTCAGCGGCCTTGCTCCACCGTTATACGTGTGCGTGTCCCCGCCCAGCGCAGTACTGAAGCATGCGCGTAACTTCTAGCACCTGCCTGGATACCTTGCTAAGCCCTCTGAACATGTGATGGAGTACATTGCACAATGTAATTTCAGGCTTGCATTGTTCCTTTATATGTTGGATGGCAGCAAGAGCTGATGCCAAATGCGGTAGTTCTGTATAGAGAATCGAAATTCAGCTGCCTGGCCGGCCTTTTATCTTATTTGTATTCTGGAGTGCCATGAAACACTATTTATTGTTATAAAACGTAATATCCATATATGTAATATAAATATTTATTCTACGGGAGAAGTGGAATATTGAACCAACGCTGACATCCCTCATGACTGCTAAGCTGTTTGTCTTTTGGGCAGCGAGGGAGGTTTAAGTCTTCCTGTTTCTTGATTTCCTATCATATTACCTTCTGAGCATATTTAGCATACATTTTATTTTTATATATGCTGTTCACCATGCAGAACACCGTAAACTACTTTACAGTCAGAGATAAACCAGAGAAAGAATTCTTCGGTTACAAACAGTGAGTTGCAGGCAGCCGAAGAGGGAAAGAACAGTGCATTAAGATGCAGTAAAAAAATGAAGGTTGAAATTTGAAAGTAGTAAAAATGCTAATCAGCATGCTGCAGTGATTCACTGTAGCCTCTTTCCAGAGATGTGCGCTGTAGTACACTGCTTTCAATGCTGATATTTGCAAGTATCAGCATATGCTGTACAGTATGTGTTCCTGGTGTCTGAATGCTGGAGTGAACGTGAGACAGAAAAAGAGCAACTTTTTTTTTTTTGGAAATTGGATTAGATCTAGGGAAAGAAAAAAATGACAGAGAAGTGAACAAAAAATATTAAGTGTTTTACTTCTAATGCTCACAAATACCTGTTCAGCTTTAAGAAATCTACCGCTTGTTCCATTACTGTTTTCAGGTCAGAGTTGGCGTTTGTGGTGACCTAAAGGCTTTGGCGAGGTATTTATTGGTTTAAAGCATTTTGCCAGATATATTAGAAGAAAGTTTGCCCTGATGCTGTGACGAGAAAAATGTTTAGTCCGTATAAATCAATTAAAGCACCCCAAGCTCGGCTTTCTTCTGCAGTCATGGCTGTGCTGAAAAAGACAATGACAAACTCTGTGCTTAGTATAGCTTAGCTGTTATTTTAGTGCGGAGAGGCATGCGGGCTCTTTTATATAAGATGCAGTGTGCATGATCCACTTTTGATTGCCAGTATTCTGCCAGCTAGAGCATTCTGCCAGATAGTGGTCCCCAAACTACTAGGTGTTGTTACCTTTTTTTTTCTCTTCTTTCTCTTGCGGATAGGCAAAAGTTAGAGATGTGATTCACACGGAATAAGAATAGTCTTTAAATTTAATCCCTGAAATAAAAAAGAACATCAGGGGAACGGAAAAACATGCAGTCAGTCTCGCTTTCAAAGTATGTCATTATCCTACATGTCGTGAATTGCTTCATTTCTGGGATCCAGCTAGAGCTCAAAGCAGGAGGGGGAAACTGCCTAAGAAGAGCTATTCTAGTGAGATTATCAGACCTGTTCCGTTCACTTCAGAAAATGGTGCAACTTACAACTTCTGGGCATTTTCTTTGAAGAAGTTTGGAATGTTTTGGTGCTTATTTATTGTGTCAGGCAGGATACACTAAAATGTATTCAAACACAGGCTTTCCCTTCAACGGTGTTATTTCAGCATATGCTGCTTTTTAAAAAACTAGGGCTTTCAAAACCAAATCGCGGTATGCTTGATAACGTTCTGGAAGTTGTAATTTCAGAAGGCTAGGCTGTAAATGACAGCGTATATTAGAACCTCAACCCAAATAACAACGCAAAGTTTGTAGTTTTACTGTCAAACATATTTTTCTGAAGAGGTACTTTTTAAAATGGAGAACTAAAAATGGCTAGCAGAATTAAAATGCTGACTTGTTAAAATTAACTTTCCGTTGTGGGTTATCATCGGCTGCATGCCTTCGAAAGTAGAGCAGACTCTTTTCATGTCTTATTAGTGTATTCTAGATGAAGTTGCATGAAAGTGACATGTCTGCCACCAGTAGACCAAAGTTAAATGGTGTCGTCACCACGATTGCTTTGTTTTCTGAAATCAGCACTTTTTGTACCTCTTTGGCAGTGACAGGGTTTTGCCTTTTGTTAAAAATCAAACAAAATCATTTGGCACTGAAATTAAGACAGCGAAAGTGCACAGAATGCTCCCGTGGCATCTTCAGATAACTCTTTAGCCTTTGTTGTTCGCAATAAATAATTTAGCAGCAGTTAGCATTAAACTAGCACATACAGTGCCTTTGAGGGGCTTTTTCCTTTGTAACAACATAAACCTCAGGAGCTGTTGAGGGGATTAAAAGAACCATCACGACAAACCATGGTGTAGCAAGAGATATCGCAGGATTTCTTTCTGACATCTTCGTGTTAACTGAGTAACTGTTGAATGCCCTGAGCACGTATTATTATGTATTATTTGAGTATTTAGATCATTGTGCCGTATTACTAGAAGTCCCTCTTCTGAAGAGGGAATGGTCTGATTTGAAGTGCGAGTGTGACAAATGAAAGGAATAGAAAGGGAAAACACAGACTAGTGCAAACTAAAATTGCACTGCTACCCTGGCTGTTTGTTGCATGATTGTTTGCAAAAAGCTTCTGTTTTTTTAATCAGCTATCCCAAGCTACTACTTAGCCATAATTGGTTAGATGTTTGGGTTTTTTTCCTCTGGCTTCAAAGTAGAGGTGAATCTTGAGGACAGATTTGAAGTGGGAGAGAGACAGTGCAGCTTGATTCAGTTTAGAGGCAATTTTCTCTTCTGGCCAGCGATGCTTTGGAAAGCGTCCTGTGTTGGACCCTGGCATCGCTATTTGCTGCATGCTGGGACAGCAGGTTGGAATACAGATGCAATTATCCTTTTATATGTCTTTTGACACATGAAACTGCGACAGCAAATTAGGAAAAGTACTTTGGCTTTCCTATGGTATGGACGTGATTGTCACTGGGAAGGGCTACTTTTTGACCAAGCCAGGTTAATAAACCCTCTCCAGGAATTTGTTTCATTTGACTACCCCTGTTCTGTTCCAGATAGGTTTCATCTCACAACGCTGTAGCTAGATGTGGCAATATTGCCTTATTTAGTAGGACCTACTTGTGGACTTTCTGCCTTTGTTCCTTCACTTTTTTTTCACTCTCACTCTCCATCCTCACTGCCATCGCCAGGCTTTGCACTCCTACTCGGGTAGCAGTTGCTCAGAGCCCTCCTACATCTTCAGCAGCTTTTTCTTGCCATAATGGGTTGGTGTTTCCTGTTTCTTAATTCAACCTTCCTTTCCCAGCAATGGCTGATCACACCTTTCACTGTAAAAGTGGTTCTCATCCTGACTTAGTTCACACATTCGGAAGCTATCTCAAACTGTCAATTTTAGCTGCCTGAGTCGGCAGCTCTCCTCCTAGTATAGATTAGTTTCACATTCTCAGCTTAGTATAGATTAGTTTCATATTTCTGACCCAGCAAGATGCTGCCTGTACTCGGCTACTGTCACACACTCTCTGTTCTCCTCTCTCCTGGAAGAAAAATGGGTGGCCACGAGAAGGCAAAGCAAGGCAGCGTTAGAGATGCTGCTTTTTTTCCCTGTGCAATGTAGGCTGACAGTTGCCCTGTGCTATTTCCTATCTCCAAGAGGTGCAGGCTTTGATTTAGTTAAGTGTCTCTTGTCCTGACCCTTCCTTCAAATAACCTGGCAGAGGGCTCCCCATTTCTGCTTGCACTTCTCAGAGGTGTGGAGGCAATTACACTTCTGTTGTTTTTTTTTTTATTTCTCCCAGAGACTGAGGGTTTTTTTCCTTCCAGGTTAATCCTGCAGATGCTTTTCAGTTGGTCTGTTTCTCAGAGTAATTCCTAAAAACCTTATGCTATCTCTATTCATACCAAGTAATTCCTCTTCTGTGAGAAACCCCACTGATTTCTGCGCCACTTTCAAAGTAACACATTCTCAGTGTGCGTAGCATCGTTGCACTCATTAATATTGACTACATCATGGAAATATGCTTCTCTGAAAAATTAAAGCTAGCACAGATACGGTTCAAATAAAGACATTCACTGAGAAGGTAGGGTAGAGACAGGATGCCTCACAGGAATTAGTATACAGAAATGAACATTACCATAATGAAGGTGGAAGCCAAGCTCTAAAATCCTTACTTAAATGCCCTGAAGTCATGGGAGTCAACATAATCTGCTTTGCAGAGTTCAGAAAGACCTGCTAATATAACATGACTTCTCTAATAGCAAGAGTTGGTGATAAATCTTTTAAAGTTGGTGACAACCAATCAGAAGAGGAAGACAAAGGGATCTGGCCCACTGCAAACTTATTAATCAGTTTTGAACAATATGCAGATTTTCTGAGCAAGAAAGGAAGTAAAGAATAATTAAAGGTACAGAGGTTAATGGAGAACCATTGTTTCAGATATTACCTAATACCTTTCTCTGATAATGGCCTTGCCTTCCTATTTAAAGGGAAAACGTTAGGTCTTACCTGCCTTTTGATAAAGCATGTGATGCAATAATGCAATATTATATAGGAAATTTTAATTAGCTGTAGAAGGTGGACATCTGTATAAAATTGTATGATGACTGACCAAGGTTGTGGAGGTGATGAGATACCTACAACAGGCAGTGGGCTAGAGAGAAAGGTCACGGCTCTCAAAATTTTGCTGTAGTTTTGATTTTCTGTATTTCCACTGATGGCTTTAGTGTGGGACTGTTGTCATTTAACCCCAGCCAGCAGCTAAGCACCATGCAGCTGCTCGCTCACTCCCCCCACAGCAGGATGGAGGAGAGAATGAGAAGAGTCAAAGTGAAAAGACTTGTGGAATGAGATACAGTTTAATAGGTAAAGCAAAAGCCGTGTGTGCAAAGAAAGCAAAACAAGGAATTCATTGCCCACTCCCCATGGCAGGCAGGCGTTCAGCCATCCGCAGGAAAGCAGGGCTCCGTCACACGTAAGGGTCACTAGCCCCGTGCTAGCTGCTATGAAGAAAATGGACTCTATCCCAGCCAAAACTGGCACAGAAAGTTAGATGAAACCAATGGCATTTGTTGATGAAAGTTGTGGGGCTGTTGCTATCCATAACAATAATGGATAACGTTGAAGGCTGAGTAACAGAAACATGATTAAATCTCGAGGGCAGTTATAAGGTAATGCACATTATGGTTAATAAAAATTTCTGCTATATCACGTAGGTTCATCAGCTGGAAATGACAGAGGAAAAAGGCTCGGGATTATTAAATCGCACGATGAATGCGAATAAGTAATGTGACGAAGCTATGGCTAAGGAAAATGCGCTCTTAGGAGGTATGGTATGAAGTATTCCAGTAAAAATAGAGACATAGTCATGGTGTGAAAGACACTAGAGAAATCAGCGTACCGTTGTGATCACTTGTGTTTAAGAAGGATGAACACAGACTGAAACTGGAAAACATCAGGGAGAGCTTACTTATTGAGAGGAGGATAAAATTTTGGCTCGCTAAACCTAGCAAAAGCTGAGAGAGAGGATATCATTGCTCTCTGTAAATACATTGGGCAGGTAAACAGCAAGAGCAGCTGCTGAAGCTGGAGGGTAATGCTAGCACAGGAGCAAATGGAGATAAACTGGCCACAAATGACCTGAAGCTGCCAAGAAGGTGGTTAACTATCAGAGTGGAGAAATTGTGAACAACCTGTCCGGTGGGGGACGAAATAGCTTCGTTAAAGACAGAGCTTAATCACTTGGTGGAAGGGGGTTCATGACTTGGTTGCCAGTGGGAAGAGGAGGCTGAACTCAAGAGTTGTAGAGTCCAAGTTGTTCTTTGTCTAAATTTTCAAACAGGAGCACCTGATGCTACAGTGTTAATTCTGCATTTAGGCAACTGAACAGAAACAGTCTAGGGCTTTTTTGGGTTTTGGTTTCTCCAGGAAGTACTGGCATCTGCTTGGATTTAGTGAGATATCTGTAGAACGCGGGCTCTTGCATAGTTACCGTGGTATTTAAACACATTGAGGAGGTTAACGTCAAGAAAGGCTGCCGCAGCAGCAGAATATTTAAACAACATAAATCTACAGAAGCCAGATGTGAGGTTTCAAAATCTGACCTTGGTGTTTTAACAGAAATAAAAGTCTTCTATCTGCTAGGATCTGTACAGAGTAACTAAAATGATTGTGTCAGATTCCCTGTGCTGTTCCTATCTATACAGCATGCTGGTACAGGGTTGTAATTTTCAGAGGGACTGGTTTCAAGTGTACATTGACGTTTCTCAATGGCCATATCCCACATTCTTCATATTTGTCAGTTTTTTAAATGCGTGTCATGGGTGAGGCTCGCATGCTTTAGCAATACTGAGAAACATATTTCAAGCGGCTTTACAAAACACAACTGTAAAATCTTGACAGTACTAATTCCTCCGACAGTAAAATAATATCTAGCTGATAAATCAAACTGTTCTTCATCGCAGGCCCATCCCTTCCCAAAAAACCCCCATACACCACCTCCCCCCCCCCCAAAAAAAAAACTATCCACCTCAAAAAAAAAAAAAAAACCAAACAAAAAAAACCCCACCCAAATGAAAACAACTCCCAGAAATAGAATTTTTCTTCCCAGACTGGAAGAAATAAGGAAGTGATTATACAGGTAAGGTAATATACTTTATCATTCTCCAGAGTTTAAAAGTTAGCATTGTAGTCGACTGGAACAGGATCTCAACCAACTATTTAGGTGGTAGTTAGCCAGAAAAAGGGGTTACTGCCATGTATATCCTCCTGGGCTGAATGTGGCAAGAGCAGAAGTTTATGCAGTCTTCTGTTCATGTGATCGGTTTGATCGTTGCTGAATCAAAGGGGAGCTTTTTTTTTTCCCCTCCTCTTTCCTTCTGTTTCTACATTATTTCTTGGTATTAAAAAGGAGATTTGAATAAGTTCATTTAAATCAGCCAAAACTAGTTCTTGGCCTAGATCCCCCTAAATTTCCGGGTGTGTACATTTACTCCAGATGGTTTACATGTTCGCAGTTTAGCATCAACGGTGAGTGGCACTGTAAGAGTATTTGCTACACCCGTTGCTCTGTCATTTGCTATCACTTTAAATGGTAGCAACAAAGATATCCAGTAAGTATATTACAATACAGCCCCAAACCAGCAACAGTTTCAAATAATGCATTAAGAAATGTTAGCACGTTTTAGTTGCTATCCTTCTAGGTTGTTATACACAACGCAACTTTGACAGGCATTTTGACTGAAAGTGCCTGCAGGTCATCTTTTGTTACAGGCTGTAGAATATGTAGAAAAATTAAAAATGATGAGAAGAATGTATCTTATCCCAAGAGGGAATACGAATGAGTCTGCCTTTTCTTCCCCAGCACCGTTTCGCCCTCTGCATATTGAACTATATTTTTATTTTAGACTTGCTTCTACTCCTGCAGCGGCTGATTGCACACATCACACTGTAGTATTCCACAGAATAAAGCTCTAAACCACTTCATGTCCTGTTGAGGATGTCGTACCGTTGATATAGCTGGGAAAAGGCTGGTAGATGGTACCATAATCCTTGGTTAGCAGAGCTACAGATCACAGGAACAAGGAGTAGATTGCTCTGTAGTCTGTAATAAAATCTTTATTTACAGATAGTATTTTTACAGTTCTTTTTATAACTGATTCAATGTTTTCCAATTGTCAGCAGCTCCACTTAACCTGTCAGTTAACCTGTAACCTCCTTAATAAAGGTTTCTGAGCAGAAGGCTTAACAAATGCAAATTTCCTTTCAGACTTCCCAAGAGAGGCTGCTTATAGGTGAAAACTGAAACAGTGATAAAAGATGCTTCCGAGGACAACTTGTAAATCTGCTAAATGCTGTAGTAACTGTATGTGGGATTCTATAATCAACTCTTTCAGAAGAAAAATGGAGATGTTCTCATTAAAGCATTTCTATTATGTAGGCTAATAGCTTGGGTGGCGTTCTAGAGGGATTTTATTTGCTTGTTTTGTTTTGGCAGAATTGAATAATTTTAACGGAAGACAATGTTGTAAGTGAATCATCTCGCCTGATAATGCTGAAAAGGGCTTTCTTGTGAATCTGAACAGAACTGGCTCAAGTCTTTGAAAAATGACATCGAGACTTTAATAAAAAATAAATGTTATTGCATTGCCCAGACATGGCAAAATGTCAAGGACATATATACACTTAAGCAGCATTAATGAGGATGAACTTTGCTCGTATGCAGCGTTTCTTGATAAAGTAAAAATTTGAAAGTCATTGTGTTTAAACCATTTTCTTTTAGAATAATAATAAAAAAAAGTTGGAAAAGGAATTAATTTTTTCAGTCTGGTGGTGAAATGCAGCACTTTTCACCTTACAGACATATACTCCGCTCTGTTCCTTAGTTCTTATGGTCCCATCCCAAATAAAATACTTCAATAAAATAAAGAGAGAATAAAACATAGAGAGGACCATAGCTATTCCTAAAATCCTCATGGGTCTTGTAGTTCATTTTCTGAGACATGTTCTCCCATCCCTTCCTGCTTCACTTTCAGGGCTGGCATCAGGAAAAGGAGTAGACTGGCAGGAGTGAGGGAGGGTCTCAAGGCTGCTCCTTCCAGGACCACTACTTTCAGCTGAGGTGACAGCACAACCAGTTGTGTTCTTGCGAGCCCCAGGGAGTAGCAGAGCAAAAGGCTTTTTGGTGGTGCTATATATTTAAAAGAGGAAAGAAGAAGAGAGGCATAACATTGTGACAGTAAGATGTCACGTCTTACGTTATTGTCATTCTCTCTTTGTCATTGTCTTACGACTTTTTTTCCTAGAGTTGCCCATAGAGATTTTTTCTGTAGTGGCCAGAAATCATCATCATTTGACAGCTGTTTGCTTCTGTGAAATTAGCTGAATAGTCCAGTGCCAGGTACCTATTGCACAGTGCAGAAATTGTTATTGTCGTTGGCAGTAATTAGCATGCTTGTCGCCAGCCTCGCGGGAACTGTGAAGGATTGAATGGTCAGGGGGAATGGTCACCCCTTGAGGTCTCTGTGGAGAGGCACGTTGCCAGAGCATTAAGCCCCATGTCATAAAAGTGGATGAATAGTATTCCCTTTCCAGGTTTTTGTCATTTATTTTAGCTATTTTAATTTTTTTAAATGCATGGAAAATAAAAATCTTGAGATACCATTAGTAAGTGTTAACCTGGGTCCCTTTGCATCCTGAAAGCCTGTCTCTAACTTTCAATGTTAGGGAGATTTTCTTTCCCTCTCTGCTCTATTCTCAATGAGTGAAACTACTTGTGCTTTTACAGAGAAGTCCCAGAAGCCTGGACACATTAAGGAAGAAGGGCCAGGTCTTCTAGATCTGTGGTGGGTGTTTTGCATGTTTACGCTGTTGTGAAAAGTCTATTCTTACGCCTGAAGAGTTTATTCTTACGCCTGTCCAAATCTCCAGCAGAGCTAAAACTAGTAGTGATGGTGGTGGCTTGTTTAGAGCTGTGGTTAAAATTTGTGCATCCCATCAATATGCAACAGCAAAATTAACATATAATGTCCTAGCATATAATTTAGGGAGGGCTGGTTTCAAGATCTGTAGTTAACGTAGCCCATTATGTCCCGTTTTATGACCTGCTTTCCGTTGCTTAAAAGTTTGCCAAGCATTCGCTAGCTACAGGTTTTTTTTCCAGGATGCACAGATGGTATGTGCTTTGGACAAATCACAGCTAAGTAGAAAAAAAGATGCTGTTGTTTCAAGGAGCTTCGTAAGGATGTTGTGTCACACCATATGTAGCAGAATTGAGAAGATGGGAAAAAAAAAATATGATGGATGCTTGTAAAAGAGGGAAAGGATCATATGGTGGCCAAGCAAGCTGCCTTGAAAACTAATGCGTGTCTGGGCCTGGGAATGAGTCATCCTGCATGAATTGAACAGACCTTCTTCACGTGTCCAAGGAGAAATATGAAGGTCTGGCTTTCAACAGCTAAATGGCTAGAGTCAGCATTAGTGGGAAAGCCAGGTTACCTTGATAGGACGCTCAAAAATAGTGAACATTTCTTTAGCTCATCCTTCTTGTTGTCCCCAGTTCCCTGTCTGTTGTACTGCAATATTGCTTGTTCACCCTGCTGGCGTAAATCCATGAACGTCTGTCAAGCTCGGAGAAACACCATAGTTGGATACTAGGGAAAAGTTCATGTTGTTTAAGAATGTTTTTAATAGCAGGCAGCAAGATCATAGAATCACTAAGGTTGGAAAGGACCTTTGAGATCATCAAGTCCAACTGTCAACCTAACACCATTGTGCCTACTAGACCATGTCCTGGAGCGCCGCATCTATGCGTTTTTTGAAGATCTCCAGGGACGACGACTCAACCACCTCTCTGGGGAGCCTGTTCCAATGCCTCACTACTCTTTCCATGAAGAAGTTCTTCGTAATATCCAATCTGAACCTGCCCTGACGCAACTTGAGGCCATTCCCTCTCGTCCTGTCGCTAGCCACTTGGGAGAAGAGACCGACACCCTCCTCACTACAACCTCCTTTCAAGTAGTTGTAGAGAGCGATCAGGTCTCCCCTCAGCCTCCTCTTCTCCAGGCTAAAGAGCCCCAGTTCCCTCAGTCGCTCCCCATAAGATTTCTTTTCCAGTCCCTTCACCAGTTTTGTTGCCCTGCTCTGGACACAGTTCAGCAGCTCAATGTCCTTCTTATATTGAGGGGCCCAAAACTGGACACAGCACTCCAGGTGCGGCCTCACCAGAGCCGAGTACAGGGG
>VWZZ01000616.1:4190070-4235126 GCA_013399095.1 Psophia crepitans
CCCCTCATCCAGGTCATCGATAAAGATGTTGAACAGTGCCAGCCCCACGACCAAGCCCTGGGGAACACCACTAGTGACTGGCCACCAACTAGATTTAACACCATTGACCACAACTCTCTGATGGGAATGCAGGGAAAGTAATATTTACTTTTTAATTCCTCCTCTTGTTCAGAGGTAAGGAATATTAATCCTGCACTTACTTTGTGAACATTAGTATGCTGTGTCCTGGTTAGAGTACAAACAATGTGGAAAAATGTAGTATATGATCATATACTTGTGTAATTCAACTTACTAGAGTTACTCGACTCTTTCCATCTGAGGGCTTTAGCTGACTTGGTGTATGTTTAAGGCAGTAGACTGAGCAAACAGGGAACTTTACATTTCCTACACTGGGATATAGCATATAGAGGATGATGTCAAAAGCAAGTTACCAAAGGTTTGTGTAGGTGTGTTCTTGCAGGCAAGGGGTGGATTGTCTTACTTTACTGTGTAGCGTGAGCTGCCAAATAAACATTTTGGTCTTACCAAATCGCAGAGCATATACAAGAACTGTGTGCCTGCATTAAAACTTCCAGGCTGTCAAAATGCTTTGCTACAAGAATGTCATATGGACTCTCCCCAAGGTGAGTGAATAAATGAGAAGTCGGAATTTGTTAGCAGCACGGCAAAGCCTGTGCTTACACACGAGGACAATAGAAAGGGATTTGTGTGTTTAATGCCTATTGTCACTTTTCCTGATCTGACTTCTGAATGGCTTCAATTATCTTTTGCCTATTCAACTACAGAAATGTTTTCCTGGGTACTGAATGAGCATTGAGTCCTATTTCCCAAGCTACGGGGAAAGGACTGATCTGACGGAAGGGAAGTAGAATGGAGTAAGTACCATGCTTTACACACCTTGTTCCCCATCAGATCAGCATTGCCCATAGTTAGTTAAACATCCATACCTACCAGGTGTCTGCACTGAAACTTGTATTCAGTTCTTGGCAACACTTGGAGAAGTGTCTGAAAAATGTGATGGATTTGCAGGGTGTTTACTTCAAAAGTGTGTTTTCTTCAGAAGGAGCAAGCAGATGACTCCTGAGACAGGTGGGAAATGTTTTAATGCTGTTCCCAAAATTTCAGAAAGACAATGGGGGATACAAGGTAGGATGTGGGAGGACACATTTCTGAACTTGTAGGCATAACACCAGGACAACCTGAAATGTGATAATAAAGATATAACATGGGAGGGGGGGAAGTCAACGCAGGCCTTTTATTACCTGAGAGAGATTTGTTAGCATCATGTTTGGCCAGATCCAGATCAGAAGTTACATATGTTTATATACCTGCTAGGTGCTTATATCTAGTGTAGTTGCAAGGATTGATACAGGAGCACTGCAGTGGGTCACAGAAGGGAAGCAGGGAGAGGTTTCTTTCCTTTGTGAAAGCAAGGAGTTGCTCAGTAACCACTCAGTACTGGCATTGTGTCCTACGGAGACATTTGCATCTCTAAGGGAGGAAAGCAATGATTATTTTATTAGGAAAAAAAATAGTAAGACCATCTTCTGGATAAAGAGAGATTAGAGTGCACTTTGGAATGAAAGATCAGATCTGTCTGGACACCTGGGAAACTTCAAAGCAGAGATTAGCTATAAAAGCTTGCATGCTCAGGGAAGATGGAGCCACGTGAGGGTGAGCTCTGACAGGTGCTTCCAAGGGTTTTCTTTTATTGGAAACTCTCCGTGGGGAAACTCTCCCTTACAGGGAAATTTTCTGACAAAACTCAGATGTAGACACTATCTAGCAGATACAACCTCAGGCATAAACTATGCACAGAGAGTGAAACTGCAATGAGCAGAGAGATGTATAAAGGAGGCGGTATAATTAAAGCATTGCTTTCCTTTAATTTTTCACCTATGGCTCTTACAAAGTTGTGTGACTGTACTGCTTATTTTGGACTTGCCAAATGAAGTGCTTTTATTTTTGTTCATCTTAAATCTGCTTTAAGCTGTAGCACCATTTTAGCTATGTGAGACAGATGGGAAAGTTTGACGCCACGAGTGGCAGGAGTGTCCTACAATGAGCCTCGCATGTGTTTGTAAAATAACAGGGTGCCTGCGTGAAACCAAAGTCTTCAGGGAGCATGCTGCACGTGCCGCTAGCCTAAACATTATTTCACTCATCTTTTTCTTGTGCTTCGGGAGCACAGTGTGGCCAAACCACTGAGCTGGGGGATATTCGGTGATTTATCTGGATTTGATTCCAGCAAGTGTGACTTAAAGATGATTAAATGGACTGAGCTTTTGGCCTGATTCTATTATAGTTTCATTACAGAAGTTTGAATTGGATGTAGTAAAAGGCAAGCTCTGCTTTTACCTAGGAGCCTTGTTATGCAGAGAGAGCCATAACCTACAATTCACAGTTTGTTAGAAAGGGTTTGGTAGAACCTTGAAGTCAAAAATCTGTACATGGGCAGAATCCTATCACGCTGTTTTCTGTTTGAATTCATCCAGCATAGAAAGGCTGAGACAAGCTGCTGATTGTTTTCTAGTCTGCCTTGTCAAACCTCTCTTTGCATGTGTGCCGTGTCTTTCTGTTAAAAGCTTTTAGGATTTGCAAGCCTTGCTTACTTTCCCAGGTTTGCCAAAACCAACTGTCCTTTCCTAGTTTTATCGGTATTAGCCTGAATTTACACTTTTGCTGCTTTGATTTGAGTATTATCTTGTGAAGCTGCAAGAATTAATGTAATAAAGTCTGTTTTCTTCTTTACTTAAAGGGCATTTTTAGTTTTATCGAAAAAGGTGTTTGTGCTAATTGCCCGTCAGACCCTAGCATTGCATTTTTAGTTCTCCTGATAACCTCCTAAAGATGCTGCAAGTTTCCTCCCTAGGGCAACCGGTAGTATCATCGAAACCAACACTCCATATGAAATAAAAGAGCTGATCTCTAAAATGATAAATGCTGCATTACATACAGTGTTAGCTGTATGCTCTGGACTGTCCTCACATATTTGTTTTGGTGCCTAGGATGATAACGTACGATACCCAGAGAGGATGAGCAATGTTATTAGGTGCCTGTGGATATGCTAAGCCTACGACGGGACTTGCAAATATCTGTTGTCCTCCTTGCACCACGCATCCCTAGGTTTGTAACAGATATGTGTGAGATAACGTCGTCAACATCTCTTGTGCTAAAAATGCCTTTTATGGCAGTAAAGCAGGGATGGGGGGGTTCCATCACGCAGGTATTCACTGCAGTGTGACATTAAGTTGTAGGAGGAGACAGTAGTACTATTTTTCTGTTACAGCAATATGAATGCTTGCCCAAACCGCTTATATAAATTGATATACGCACAGTTATAAATCCTAAGCATTTAGATGAAAATGGTTGCATTGTGATCAACTCCCATTGTTTATTTGTAGTATTAATCTTTTATCAACCTGTGCAGCCAAACATTTTATTGAGTCTTTTTGCTTTTCTCCATCTTTCTTTTGTAAAAAGGAGAGTCAGCATTCATTATGAGGAAGGGGAAGGGAAGACAGCTTTTTTATTATTATTATTCTTTTTTATTCTTATTGGAGAATATTCGGGAAGTTTGGGAAAATATAAAAGGTATTTTTTTTCCGAAGAATGTGACGTGGTCTGGCAAATCTGTACCTGCACTGTTGCAACGTCACCTTAAAGACAAGTTTATTGGCAGAAAAAATTACGTGTAGGTTTTAAAGGCGTATTTGATATGTACAGAGGAACTCAAAGTGGTCATCCAGAAGAAGCCAATGGGTAATCGCACTCGTGCTAAGGCTCCTTAGTTAAGCTGCTTGGAAATCAGTGGGCCTCAGGCACAACTTACTCATCTTATTAAGGGAGGAGGGGGAAAGTCAGTGTACATTTTCATAACCCTGAAAGGAATCAGAAATTTTTAGGTGTTTCATCCAACCCGAAGGCTAATGCTACTTATTTTGCACTGTACAATCATAGTTACTGTTCCCCGAGGCAGCAAAGACAAACAGTGCAGAAAGCCTGTGAAGCAGCAAAGGCTGAAGTCATGAAAGACCCTAATTTTCCTACTTTTTAAAGGAAATTTCAGAAATTTATTTTTAAGTCTGTTTTCTTTTATGAGGAGTTATATAGAGGGAGCTTATTTTTTAAATTATTATGTATTTTTGAAGATTACTTTCCATAACCTCTGGCAGGTTTTGGGTGCAGAGCATGGATTTTTAAGTGGATTTCACAGGAACGCATCAATGTATGCCCCAAGTCATGTAAAGAGTGAAAGACATGTAAAAACACAGTCCTAAAAATCTACAGGAGACCTTTTTTTTTTTTAATTGCTTGCATAATTTCTGCTTGGAAGCATCTGAAGCTAAAGGACTAGTGAACTATCCTAAGTCTACTTCCTTTTTTCTCCTGCATTTTGCCTAATGTTGCATACATGATGCAGTTAGTAGAATCGAACTTCTTGTGAGGGACAGACCAAGCTCTCCAGGATGTCATGCTTAAAATCTGGAATGAGATTATTTTTATTGCTGGCAAATGCAGCTAACGGGCATGGCAGAATTTAGTTGTTCATGATACAGCTGTCAGCCAACCTTCCAGATTTATATCTCCTCTCTGAACCAGGCTTGTTTTCTTCATTAAGTTCATATAGTAGCTTATTTTAAGCTTTCTTCAGCCTAGCATATAATTAAACTCCATGCTTGTAAAATGAAATGTTGGTTGAATTGAGGTTTTGGTAATATGAGATGCTTCTTTTTTGTTGGTGTTTTTTGGTTTTGGATGGGGTTTTTTGTCCCTTTATCCTGCCTGTAAATATTTTTCTGGTCTCAGATGAAGGTAGAATTTTCTGTTGATGTTTTGGACTATGAAATATCTCTTGAAACACCACAGTTCAGATTTGTTTATTATGTCCCTTCAGTATTTGCGAGAGTATGATGGTTTTTTGAGGAAGAACCTGGTGAAATAATTGCATTGTAATTTGAAAGTTTATTCCTCCTCTTTATAGTCTGCTAATCCAGCTGAGAGGCAGCTCGCATTGCACTGAAGGCTTTACTTTGTATTTCTCTCCAGCTTTTTTTTTCCTTTTGTAGCTGCTCATGGTTGATTGCTTTAAATGTTGCCTCTGTTCTTTCATTAAGATTACACTTTGTTTTCCATGTGTTCTTTTACAGCTTTCTAGTGTTCTTTCTCATATTCCTCAGTAATTTTGAGAACCCAAGTACCTTGCACAGCGTGTTGCTGTCTCTATGAATGCTGCATGCAGGTAGAGAACTTTCCGTTATGTGCATCACACTTCCATCAGGTTTCACAAGAAAATCTGATGTAACCGCTGTTAAACCAGTGGTTGTCCTCTCTGGCCCCATGCTTTAGTCAGCATTGGCTCGTTCAAAGAGGTCGATGACTATGAATTTGAGAAGGACGATTGAGACTGTGTTGTCAGGTGTTATTTCTGGACTCAAACACTAACTGTGTAGAGGGTACGTCAGGGGAGTTGTTCTGATTTTACTCCTGTGACTGAAATCACAATCTAATCTCACTTCTTCTACTCTGCTGTCCTCATCCGAGTAGAGAAATGTTATGTTTGATAGTCATAGGTCAGAGATGATCTGTCTGCATTGGAAAGACATTTTTCACTCCGTCAAAAATTTTGCAGGTTTGCAAGCAGGAATAACTTTTTTGCAGAGAACATAGGGGGTTTTTGCAACTGCTGAACTCTCCAGTACTGACCTAGGGCTGAGTGTCTGTTCCTCATCATCTGCTCAGTGTGCCAAATATTGGGAACAAGGTAGCAGCTGAAATTAGAAACAACCTTTGTCAGGAAATTTTTCTTCTGTGAGAAACAGAATTGTTGGAGATGTTTCCTCTCCTGCATCTATGTTCCCTACACGTTTTATACTTAACATTGTCCTGAGTTTTCATTTCTTTATGTTTTATTATTAGTAAATGCCTATTCACAGCCGTGAGATGATTTTCCTTTGTGAGTTCATCAACTTGTATTGTTGCATTGCTGTTTTGATTACTACTGAAGCAAATGTTTCAGGCCCAGGAGGATGTGCACCAGTGAGTAATCCCAGCTTACTATTTGAATTATGTATGTAGCTATTGGCTGCCATCTCCCATTGAACAGTGTACTTCCGGATAATGATTCTTCTGATTATAGATTTTTTTGATATATAAAAATGTTCTTCTCTGACTAGATCGTAATTAAGCCAGGAAGCAAGTGTGCTCTGTTAGTTATGCTGCTCAGATATGTAATGATTTACTATTTCAACTTGTAAACTTGTCTAAGGCCTTCTAATTGAAAGCTGTTCAAGGACACTAAGTTTATGACAAGCTGTTAATCTCTTGGCATCCTCGGCGTCTCTCAATAGCACCATTAACGCCTTCCATTACGTTCTTGCCATGTGGTTGAGTGTATGTGTTCTGTCTTCTGCTGGAGTCCAGTTTGCTGAGCACGGGTGAGCTAAGTGACTGCTTGTTACTAGTTAAGAGTTGAACACCAACTTTATTGAAAGTTCAGCACTTATTTAATTAGTGAACTTAAGATCTGGAATATGTAAGAGACAACCAGCTCTATGTCAATAACAGATTCTTATTTTCATTCTGTGTTGCCGAAGGAGGTACTTAAGGTTGTGACTGTCCCCTAGGTGTTAAAATTTTTGTCTATTTGTTTGATGAACGATACAGTGAATTCTTGAACATGATTTATCTGCAAGTTAGTAGAAATTAACATAACAATATATCCTACCGACATAACAAGGCGAGTCCTGATTGCGGAGGCGAGTGCGACAGGAGTGGCTGATGTTGGAGCAGCTCTGTTCTAGACTCTTCACGTTCACGAGCACATCGCATGTACGGCTCTCTGTATGTATGCTGTTTAGGCACAGATTAGGTTGATTTTTGTGCCAGTGATAATACAGAGAGGTACGAAGCACAAGTTACCCTCAAGACCCCTTGTCCTCCAGTTTTGTAACTGGGATTTCAGTTCATCACTTCTGCTGCTTCTGCATCCTATATCCTTTCTAAACAAGGGCCGTGATCACAGTTCCGTCCTGTCAGACCAGTGGGGGTGTACAGGGCTTGACATCCTAAGCCTTCACGTGACAGTGACCAAACACCTTCATATCGGTAAAAATCTTAAGTGCAGCTGAATTTTTGATCTAATGACAAATGTCTCAACCTTGGTTTGCAACACTCGGGCTACTTTCCATCTTCCTGCCTGCAGCGTGCCAGCTCCCATCCTGCCTATAAAAATGGAAGCGCGTTTCTGCTATTCTTCAGCTAAACTTATTTTACCTTTGATCATCATGTAAATTTCTGGCCAATTCAGGCAGAGCTTTTCAAACCACAATGCACTGAGCAGGGGTTTTCAGTTGCTCTTCATCACAAAGCCTCGCAATCTAGCTCTTTGTTACTGGTGTTCAACTTGCAGGCCACGCTCCCTGTAATAGTTACTTGTTCCCCTGTAATTATTTGCAGCCCTATTCTGGCTCTTTGTGAGGGAATTTGTCCGAGTATCGTCCGCATCTGTTGCAGATGATACTGCGGTTGCTATGTCTGCTGCCTCAGTGATTTAAGATCAGCGAGGAGCCATACGAGCACCTTGAAGCACTTCATTCTTGACCTTGCGAGGTCATAAGCAATGGTATGAATATTGTTGCCATATCTTACAAGGTCATTTGGCCATATCCAAGGTTACTCCTGCTCTGTTGTTATTTTCATGATTCGTGTGGATTAAGCCTAGGAAATATAAGAGGATTGGGGATTATTTTGCAAGGACTTTAAGCCACATATCAAGGTACACTTTTTAAATACTTTCTTGTTTCTCATTTCTGAGTGTGCTTGTGGAGCAGCTGCCCAGAATAGAGTCAGATTCTCTGTCTTCCAGTGAAACGCTCAAACGTTAATCTTGGGTGTCATCCTCCCTTGCTCCTTGCAGGCACATGTTTGCCACCTCTCTTCAGCACAGGAAAGGGAAGCACGGTCAAGGCACACTGTTTCTATGCCTGCTCAGGTTGTTGCAGAGGTACAATACCTGGCTATATATATCAGGTGGGCAAATACATTTCGGTTTTGGTTTGTGTTGCAAGTAACAGGAATGTGTAGTTTGGGCTTTTTTTAAAAGCCAAGCACTACAGTGACTGCAGGAATAACACACCCTTCCTGCACTGGGATCTAACTGGTACCTGCTAATATGTTAGTTGGATTTAGAAGAATGTAATTACAGGGGGTTTCCACTTTCACAGTGTACAACCGAATAGATATTGACAATTGAATTGCATATCTGGTTATAATACATAGAATTGTATGTAGGTCTCAGAAGACCTTGTTTTATTATTACAGGCTCTCACATTGCTTTGCTTGGCCATCCTTTGGCCTTGTTAGCCACACAGTCTCAACCCTCTTTTCCCTCTCTGATCCTTTATTAGTTATTCCTATAGGGGAAGTCTTTTACTTCGGTTTTTCAAGTTAAAATATTCCGACATGAGAATTTGTGTGAAAACTCTTCAGGCGGGCTTTGTTAGCCCGTACAGCCCACCCAATGGTGTGTTCTCTACATAAAGTCCTATGGTGATGCTTGTGATGCATCCTCATCCCACGTTGCAGAACTTGCTACACTGTTGTTTTTCAACACAAAGTGTGTCTTTTGCTCCTGTTTATCTTAAAATGGTGTATAGGTCAGGGCATTTTAGCTAAAGGTCCCTTCTTTTCTCAGCTTGCTGTGGAATAAAGTTGTTTTGCATTTAAGCTCTGGACTTTCACAAGTCCTACTTGTATTTCGCTGCTGATTTTTTCAGCCTCTTAAAACTCCTTCTTTCCTGAAATACACTGAAGACTGATTTATAAGAGTTTTGAATTCTGTCCATATAATCTGGTTAATAATCACTATTGCAGGAGTGCTATTCCTGCAGATGAGTATTTTTACTAATACTGAGATAAGTATTGTGAACTCTTTGAACTAGAAGTTAACAGTTGTGGGGTTTTTTTTCCCCTCTGTATTTCATTGAAATCTATGTTTGGTTTGACTTTGTGTAATTACATACCCAGATCCTGATAAGGGAACGGTGGGGTACTGGGTTCCTGACAAGTATTTCTGAAATAAACTGTTAGAGTAGATTGTTATTTTCAAAATACCTTAAGTGTTGGATCGTTTTGTGTCTCATTGGGGTTTGGCTGGGTTAGTGTACCTTCCAAACTATTTTTACCTCTCTGCCTTCTCGGTGGTTCGATAAAATAATTTGGCCGCTTCTGTAGTGAGAGAAACAGATGCTTGTTACTTTCCAAAATGAAGATAATACAAGCAATCGTCAGGCAATTTTGAAAGAATTGGAATTGCTTTTGGCCAAGGCTCTAATGCACATTTAAGACCTGCGTTCTTAGAAAACTGAATGTGCGTTACGTGGGTTTAGCATCTGACGTTTTCATTCTGTGTGTGTTAGGACCTTTGAAATCCTCCAAAGTAACTTCTACGGTTTGCGTGCAAGCTTTATTCAGTGTAAGCTTTGAATTGCTGTGCTCCACAACACTGGACTTCTCTCCCATCCTTAAGTGCAGGGAATGAGTGTTTCTCTTAGTTTGCAAATCGATGTAGAAAACTTATCTTTTTGATTTAGACTTTACTAGATGTTGCATTTTATGTCAGTGTTATAAGCTCCAGTGGTGTTTTATCTGCTGATTAGTCTTATAATGTAAAGTGCCTGGTGATGCATTGCATAGAAGATGCTATAAAAATAGTTTATGGTGTGATAGCGAGGAGAAACGTGGGGAGCTCAGATTCACTTTATTATATGAGCAGGAGTCCCCGAGCAATCATTTGTCAACAGTAGTTAAAGATTAGTTTATCTTCGATCATTGAACCTTTAATAAACAAGGTTTTTAGCTGAAGTAAAATGGTTATATTGAAAATAAAGGGAATTTATATGTTTGTGTCATTTTTATCTATTGAGAGAAAAAATTTGAATGTGTATCTAATTTTCACACTAAATACCGTTTCCAATAACGGTGTTGAGGAAAATAAAAAAGTCTTTCTCAATGTAATATGAACAAAGTCCTTTAATGTGACAAAAGCAGCTGAACTTAAACATATTTGTTTAATTGTCTCTGCGTACGTGGATTATAGTTAACAGTAATTAAGCACAATCATTCTATATAGAAAGATCCTGTTAGCTGTGAGCATAATTGTTTCTTAAAGTTGTTTTTCAAGTGCAATCTATCATATTGCGGCGTGTCTGCCAGTGGTCAGCTTGTTTTCAAGCCTTATTTGTCTGTGGCCTTGAACAGTAAGAATCTTGATGAACTCAGCATCAAAGAGCAACTTTGGGACGTGGCTTTTGTACCGCAAAGCTCTTTGCAAATATTAGCCGACTAACTTCAGACAGCCCTGGTGCAGGTAACGTTGGTGTCATCATCTCAAATGGGGAACATAAAGCTTAGACAGAGCTTTAACCAAAGTATATGAACTGCCACGTGGGGGTTTTTTTTGTGTGTGTGTGTGTTTTTTGACAGAATTCAAAAGTATTAGCAGAATCCCTGAATCTTGGGATAAAGCTTGTTCTAAAACCTTTTAAATATTAGCAGTAACGTTACAAATGGCTATCTGTGAAAGCGGACTACAACAGCTTGGGTTGAGGCTAGAGCTATGTGCAGGAGAGACACATTTTTCATGTGTGGGTTAGCTTCTGCTGAACATAATTGATTCCTTCTGTTAGCTTCAGTGTGGGGTTTGTGTGAATATTTTTTTTTTTCTAAGAACGTTAATGGCATATAATTGTTAGCTGCAGATAAAAGGATTGTCTTGAGATGGTTTTGTCTGCTTATGTTTTAGGGACAGCTTTGTTCATCCGCTGTTGCCGAAGTCAATGAAATTAAAGGAAATTGGCTTTCAGCAAGAGAAACTTGTGCATTAACTGTGTTTTTCAAAATAGAGAGAGATGTGCTTTGCGCGTAATTAGATAACCAGCACTAGTGGCTGTGACATCTGATCTTTATATCGAAGTTGTAATATGAGACTGCAAAATAATTAGTATTTTAAAACTGAAGATTACTGTGGAGAGCAGCAACCTCCTGTCTTTTCTCATATGTGTATTGAACTCTGAGTATAACTGGAAATGTAATTGTGACAAGCTATAGAGTATTCTGATATTACAAACTAGCCTCAGAATTAAACTGCGAATCGTATCTTAGTACTGATTTCAGTAAAAGAGTTCCCAAAGCCGAAATTTTTCAGGTGACGCGTGTGCCGAGTTTCCGTTGTTTGAACAGTGAAATGCCGAGAGGTGCCATAGGCCTTTGCATCAGCTGCAGAGAGTATCTCTGGTGCTTAGAGGGAGATGCTAACAGCAGCTCCACCTCCTCCTCCTCCACAGGGAACAAAGTGCCAAACAGCTGCTGATTCTGGTCTACATGTTTTGAAAGGCTCTCACTGGTGTTCACTTGTATACTTTTGGAAATAAATGTGTAATTTTTTTTCTACTCAGTTGCCATGCCTCCAACTGACAAGTGGTTTTCCATCAGCTGAGATGCAGGATTTCTTTTGTTGGGTCTATTACTGTAGCTGTTATTACTAATTTGCCTTCGGAAGCAGTTTTGCTTCTAATTAGCTTAATGGAAAGGCATTAAAACAACATTTTTTCCTTTGTAGTTCTAGATATCTCAGGAGGGTGGGGAGCAGAGCAGGGTAAACAATGCTGCATCACTTCAATACAAGAGCTGTTTAAAGATAACTTCTGCTGAGGGCTTTTAATGACATGGCAAGTATTTCATAGGACCTGTTTATAGTGTAGCTGTCTAGTTAATGAAAAATAAAAATGTGCCTATTAATTATTAAAAGGAAGAGACTTGCTGCAAGCTACCAAAATGTACGGGAGAATTGTTGAGAAGTGTTGAAATTTTTGAGAAGATAGATAATAATGTGAAAAATAGGAACAATTTGGAAAAAAACTGCTGAATAATACAAGTAGGCTCTGGTGAGGTTAAAGAAAGAAAGAAAAAAATATTACTCCTCTTGCTGTATATGTTCCAGTATGTAAAATACAGAAATTGTATATGCATCTGTGATTATTCATGTAAAAATATGTAAGTTTCAAATCTTGTTTTTAAATGACTTTTCTTCAAATTCTAAGAATTTTAGTGCAATATAAACAGTTTTTTCCTGTTTCCAAGGGGAGGATGAGTAATATACGTTATTAATGAAACTGAAAAACAATTTTGTGAGTGTTCAAATTGATCAGTTATCATTTTCTTAAAATAACAATCTCTAACAGAAATTCAGTGCAAGCCTTCCTGAGTGGCATTGTTATAATAATTGAATATCAGAGTTAATGAAATATTCAAAAGGTTCCCTTCCTCGTTTTCTCTCTTGCCCGTCTGTTAGTGAGATCAGCAGTTAATGAATCTTGAGGTAGCACAATTGTTCTGTTACCCTCTCAATATATATGGACTTCCAGTAGAAAGGAAATTTTTAAACCTACAATTTAATATCTTTTCATTGTCTAAGAGCTGTCTCTTGCTAAAAAATATTATTCCTGTGTATTGAAAGGCTTAGAAATGAAATGTGCTAATAAAAGAATATCTGATTCGTTATCCAGCGAATAATTTAATATGGGGGGGGATTAGAATATATGATTCATCCTAAAATGTAGTTTTCAGTTGAATCAGTGACAAATTTTTCTGTTCTATTTCTGCAGTAAAAACCAGATTATGACTACTATTGAATGGGTGCTGGCGAGGCAAAAGAGGAGGAAGTTTTGTAGTGCACTGAGATCCTCAGGGTCAGATCAGCAAGCCCGCCTACGGGATTTCTAAGGGTACATTATGTAGTTGGTTATTATTCAGTTTACAGTAGTTTACCTGGGCTCCCTACCAAAAGCATCGGATGCTGCACAGACACCTTTTATAGCATAAACCCTGTCCTGGAGGTCTCAAAATTAAGAAAGAAAGAAAAAAAAAAGATGAAAAAAAGAGCACTACTACTGTTTTGGGTTTGTTTTTTGTGTTTTTTTTTTTCCCTGCTGCATCTGTGCCAGTTTAGCAGCTCTAGTGAGCTCAGGGAGGGATTTGGGAGCTGCAGTGGGTCTCCTGCGCCCCAGAGCCAGGGCGTCTGGGTCCCTCCGTCTTTCCTGTAGGGCAGGGTACAAAGACAGTGCCAAGTAACTGAAGTACCTCTTGGGATATTAGTTTGGTGTTCCTCATCACCCTGTCTGAGACAAGGGAGAGCAATTGGCAGCTTTCCCCGCTCCCCCCCACCTTTTTTTTTTTTTTTTTAAATATTGATGTCCAGGCTGTCTTTGCACATTATCATCATCTCATGCAGTGAGACTGCATCACCTAATTCTCTCACATTGGGTCTCTCCAGGCAGATTGATAACATAGGCTTGTTTTAATCTTCACTGTCTTAGCGAATCTCTGATATTTACAGCCTTTGTTAAATACATGTCCTGATGAGACTTTTGTCCTGTCATTCACAAGATTGATTTGTGCCCTGATTTCTGTGGCAGCAGGACTCCTGAAGCTACTCTAGTTAGAGAAGCTGCCAAGCTGCGTTGCACTACTTGTGTCATCATCTTCATTACTGAGAAGAAAAGTGTTTTTCTTCAGGAAGCGTTTGCTGTTTCTCCTTTATTGATAGAAAGTACTTCTCACGTGCTGCTCCTCTTATAACACTTTCTCTGTCATGCTAAGAATCAAGCGGAGGAACAGAAGTGCAAGTTGCTCTCAGTGAAGCAGAGAAGAAAACCTTTCCTTCAGGCAGGTCTGTTGAAACAGTTGTGCCTCTCCAGCTCTATTATTGCCTTGCTGCAAGGGGCAGCCCCGTTGTCTCTCTGCTATTAAGGACCGTGAGCCTACCGTGAGCACCGTCCGCTGTGACCAGCCCGGGAAGGCAGTGCAGGGGACCCACGCTCAGCCCTGGCTGAAGACCGAGGGGAACAGCGGGGCAGGCTGGCCTTCAGGTGCCAGAGCCTCGTTGCACCTACCGGGGCTCCCCTAAGTCATCCGCATGACTGTAACTCTGTGGGAGATCGAATTAAAGCCTAAAGCTTAAGCTGACTTAAAGCTACACTTGGGCAACAGACGTAGCGTAGATATACACGTATCTCGTCAGATCACAGAGCTAAGGTAGTGATGTGAGAATTTTAGGCACAGTAGTGACCTGTGAACTTAAAAATACCCCACGTAAACATATTCTTTGCAGTAAAAGGTTGTATGAAGCTCCTAATCTTGTTCAATTGAGATACATGACAAAATCTAAAAATCTTTCTGAACATTTGTGCAAAATTAAAATAGTTCAAACTTTTAGAGAACACATAATGTTAATAGAAGATTTAAGATAAATATTTTGTCTCTCTCTTGGAGAGATTATAGACATTTTTTGATAAGGGTGCCTGAAGATGGACGCCTATAGGAACAGGGGCGAAGCACCTACATTTCCCACTGAAAATTAAAGGGTTGTCAGAAGTCCCAGTGAGAGGCACTAAGATTTTTAAGAAGCTCTCGCTGAAGTGTGCTTGGTAAAATGATTGTAAGACAGCTAGTACAGCACTTGTGTTATGAATGGCTCAATCTCTAGGGTGAGCGGCTGGACTCATATTTCTCTACTCAGTGACTACGTAAGCATCGAGCAGGGCCTTGGGGCATATACAGTTCTCAGGCCTGTGTAAATCCCGTCTGTCTTTAAGCACTGCGTATGCAAAATGAATCTTAGGTAATTCTTCCCTTGTAGATCACAAACCAATGAAGATTCATGAAATCCTGAATGCCCCTTGTTATTTTCAAGCTTGTTTTTAATGGTTCTGATTTATCTAAATATTGTCAATACGTCTGTATGTTTACAGTAATGGGATCTGAATTTCCAGCTAGCAACAAGAAACCTGGAATTGTCATGACATGCGGTAACTTAGTTTTAAGCAACAACCACTTGGTGTAAGCGGATGTTTTAAGGTACAGTAAAAGAATATGGATATGGCAAAGCCAGCAACTGGAAAACATACTTGAGAATGGGAATTTATAGCAAGATGACTATTGAATGATATTTTATGGTTTGGGGAGGTTTTTTATTTCTGGTTTTATTTATGGTTTGGGGAGGTTTATTATTTCTGTAGTAAATTATTATTTCTGGTTTATTATTTCTGTAGTTTATTATTTCTGTAGTAAACAGAAATTGTTTGCCTAATAATTGCTAACACATTTTATAAACTTCTTCAATAACTTTCTCACTTTCTAAACTCAGCATCAGTTAACACCAAACACCTAAATCCTAAAATAAACTGTCACGACTGATTGTTTCTCACAGTTAGTACAAAATTGAACAATATAAATAGGAAGACCTTCTTTAAGTAATGCATTCAGTTGGACAACTGAAATGCATAGTGCTGCTTGCCTTTTTCAGAATATTTTAAACATGGATTTTAAATGAGTTAAATGAGTGGACAAAAGATGAAAAATGGTAAGAGAAGCTCTATACAGTAGGAATTTGGTGAAGACGTCTTTTAATGCAGTCATTGTAATTTCAGGGTCTCTTGTATTTTTGATATGTTTTCTGAGAAAGAAAAGATCAGGGAAACATACCAGTCTTTACAAGACTGTTGCCATCCTGTCATAATCCATGCCTTCAGGTGTTGGTGTGTGTGGATGTCACCGGTGGATGAGGGGCCCAACTAAAACCAGCAGTGCGATTATCTAGTTGCCAAAATGTTTGAGGCATCATCTGGTTGACTACAGCAGTTTTCTACTGCTTTCCTTGTGTATGATCAATAACCCTTAGCCTAGCATTTGCCAAATGCCAGTGACCCCATCATCCCAGTGAAATAAGCTTTGCTCTTAGTTTGTGTGGATTGTGATAACGTAAGCCAGACTGCAGCCAGATGTTATGAGACCGTTGGCTTGGGTGCTCGGTAAGGTTGTGCACAAGTATCTTATGTGGGATTAAATGTCAGGCTAGATTGTATATTACGTGTCCATGACTTGGCATAGACTTTTTCCACTGCAGTGCTTGGAAGGGCTTAGAATATGTTCCATAACAGAGAGAAATCAAATTTTCTGATCCCTTTAGGAGCTTTGAGGAAAGAGACAATCATTCAAATGGATCTGTAGGTCTTGGACAGGACAAGAGCCCAGCAACTGCTGTGGCAGGCTGGTCTCCGGCCCTGGCGTAGGGGCCACCAAGCTGCTACTGCTCTCTCTTATATCCAATGTTTGACTCTTGGCCCGACCGGCTGCTCTGTGCCGTATTTGCTTAGTTTCCTCCTTCCTCTTGAGCTGTGGGTGCACAAGAAGTTTGTTTTCCCTGTGCGGCATCTGCTGGTTTTGTCATAAGAGAAAATGTGAGACACCTTCCTTGCTTTGGGCAAGACAGCTCTATTTTTGGAAGACTTCTTCATGGGCCCTGTAACTACAGACAACCAATTCCAACCTCCAGCTTTCCCTCAACACTGTCAAGAGCAGATGAAAGGCTGCTGATGGCTCAGCTAGTCTCCAGGTGAGTTACAAGCCCTACTGTTTGTCTCCTTTCACCTGGTCACCTCTTTTCTGGGATCCTGAGTATCAGAGGGAGAGTAACAACTCACCCTATGACAGTTCAAAATCTGTCTCTTTCCTGACCAGTCAAATGTCCCAGTTAACGAAACCATTGCAGCCGAGTACATACTGAAATCTGTCCCTGACTTAAAGTGTATTTACAGTTCTGTTCATTTTAATCTGGCAGTTCCAGGATCAGAACTGCTTCTTTTTAAGTCTCATCAATCACAAAATTTAAATTTGTAGTGAAAATTAGAATGAAAATAAAAGAAAATATAGTTATTTTTCAAGTTTGCAGCAGTAGTGGAAAGTGTAGCTGGTGATGCTCTGATCAAAAGCCAAATTTAAAAGAGAATGCAAGTAAGAGGCAATGAAAATTGAGGACAATTCTCATGTTTATCCTAGATAGCTACAGCAATTACTGTGGCGCCTTTAATAGTGGTAGAGAAAGCCCGTACCACTTTCAGCTAAATAAAAGAAGCCACAACAATGGGTAACTGCTAATGCAGCACACTTATGGAAAAATTACATTTGGAAGGGTATAACGGAAGCTTTATAGACTGGAGGTTTAATTTAATAGTAAAAGTTATTGCTTATTCTTTAGGAAGTCCCCTCCAACTGAGATACAGTATTTTTAGCCTTTGAAAGACATGCTGGGTGTCAGTCTTAAACCTGCCCAACTAAAAATTATCATAAATACTCATTTCTTCCCTGTACTTCTGTGCATTTAGTTCAGTGACCCTCAGCCTGAGAGTTTAGAATAAGAATTATATGAGGACCTGTCTCTGTGTCCTGAAGGATTACCTGACACGGAGCCTTTCTGAGACTGTCTATACAGACACTTGCATTAAATGAGGATCTGATGGAGCTCAGAATCATTACTGATGTGGATGGAAATTATCAATGAGTTTCTGAAGAAATGAGGAAAAGACAAGAGAAATTGCTGGCTGGATAAATAACAATTGGAACCAGAAACGGAGACCACAATTTTATTGCGTACAAGTACTCAACCTGTGCATTACTGTGTCAAATAGAAGTACAGATTATATCTGGTATCTATGATCAAATTACCTGAAGCATGTGACGTTATGGAGCTTAGGATAGCTTAAATTATTAGGAATGAAGATGAAAATATAAATCATTCCTAATATGGTTTAATGGCTTCTGTGGGACTGATAATTCATCAAAACAATTTTTTTTATTAGTGTGATCTCGTAGAGTAAATTCATGTCAGTCAATCTTTGCATCGTGGAATTATAAACTTTCTTAACTTAGTGCTAGGTATTCAAAAATGGTACTTTCTGTATTATTTATCCCATAGCTATCAGGGATCTTTCTACTCAGCCTTGTTGTCAAATGGGCTCTGTTACAGGGTTGTCTATCTTGGGACAAGGTCTATACATCATATTTAGCCTAAGGTGAAACACACACCCCCCCCCGTTTAGTAGAGTTATACCATATGGCTGAAAATCATTAAATGAAGCAAATATGGGCTTCTGGTGCTATAGCAAGGGAGGTACCAAGATTTCTGGGTTTATTAGGAGTGCAAAAAGGCTTAGACAAACAGGCACATAGCATTACTGCTGTGGAGGGCACTAGTGAGAATGGTGAAATTATCCATTTCTGCTGTCTGCACGCAGGAAAAGCTGCTGCAAATTCAAAGCCAAACATAACTGATTTTTTTTAAATTAATTGAAATTCATCAAGTTTTTTTCTCTTTATCAATATTTATTTGGTTTTGCCCTAATTTTCCTGTAGATTGCAAAATTATTAATAAATAATTAATTAAAAAATTATTTTAGTTCAGTTTTTAATCCCTCATTGCTGGCATTATTTTGATCTGTATCCAAAGATCTGATTGTCCCATTTGAATGTCAACATTTGGTCAGTAGCCCAAGTGCTCCAAGACTTTTTTTCGCTTGTCTGACAAAGGAGCAAAGAAGTTCCCTAAAAGCTGGGGAAATCCACTTAGTGTACTATGAGAGTGAATATACTAAATGTAAATTACTAAAAATCCTGCACAGAGGAATTGGGAGAGAAGACTAGGTACAGAAAAATATTTAAAGTTTCAGAAGGGCTAATGGTGCCTGATGAAAGCGGAAGATAGGTTTTACAGGCTCACGTGAGTAACCTGCAGCTTTGTAAGCGCTGCGTTGATACCCGCAGCTCAGACAGAGGAACCTTTATAACTTCTAAAATATGGAATTGGCTGCTGGGTTGCAGAAAACGGAAATAAAATTTGTTGCCCTTGTTAATGTTGTTATTAAATATCCTTGGCTTTTTGCCTATCTCTTCTTAAACCATACTAAATGGAGCTTAGAGTTATGTAGTCGTAGCTGAATATCCTTTCTCTAATGCATGCATTTAATGCTCACATTTTGCTTCTTGGTGAGCTGTATGTCATGTTCATTCGTCTCCGTGTGACAGCCTTAAAAGTAACATGAATATTTATCAGCTAGGTAGAAAGTATATTAGAAATCAGCATCGTTATATTAATTAACTTGAAAAAAAATTAATCAGTACTTAATCTCGTAATAATTTTATGTAAAGTCAAATTCTTGTATCTTTTAAGTGCTCTCCTTAATATATTCATGCTTATTGAAATCGTCTATTGTTCTGCATCACACTTTGGCCAAGGAATCTTCCAAGGGTCCTACAAGCCAGTGTCCAATTTTTCTTTTACATTATTAATAATACGCAAACTTTATATTTTCATTGGTGTGCTGGTTTTGGCTGGGATACAGTTAACTTCCTTCATAGTGGCTGGTATGGGGCTATGTTTTGGATTGTGCTGGAAACAGCACTGATTTAATATAGAGATGTTTTTGCTCAGCAATACTGAGCAGTGCTTACACAGAGTCAAGGCCTTTTCTGCTGGGACACCCCACCTCACCAGCGAGTAGGCTGGGGATGTGCGAGAAGCTGGGAAGGGACACAGCCAGCCCCCAACTGACCTAAAGGATGTTCCGTGCCATATGATGTCATGACCAGCATATAAAGCTGGAGGAAGGAGGAGGAAGCGAGGGGTACCGGTTCAGATGGGTGGTGGTGTTCTTCCCCAGTAGCTGTTATGATGAAGCCCTACTTTCCTGGGGATGGCTGAACACTTGATGAATGAATTTCTTGTTTTGCTTTGCTTGCATATGGGGCTTTTGCTTTCTTATTAATCTGTCTTTATCTCAACCCACGAGTTTTCTCACTTGTGCTCTCCTGATTCTCTCCCCCATCCCACTGTAGGGAGAGTGAGTGAGCGGCTGCGTGGTGCTCAGCTGTCAGCTGGGGTTAAACCATGACATTTGGCAAACATCAAATCATTATTACTGAGGACATTGTATGTGTACATGTACATATATATCTCATTACATCCAGCTTGGTACATGTAGGGATAAACCACCAGACTGAGCTGTTTAAGATGCCCACTTAGATGTGAAAAGGAAGAGGCTGGGCTCGGCCATGTGAGTCCGAACACCCAGGTCAGTCGTTTCTTTGGTTCCTTGTGGGGACAGGCTGTTTAAGCAGTGAAGGGCCGCCGACGGGAGAGAACAACCCACCTTGGATCTGCAGATCTCCCCAGGACTTCATTTGACACCAACTCTTCTTCTTTCCAAAAACGTCAAACAAAACCTAAATGATTCTGATTTTTTTTTTTTTCTTCAATGGCGCATGTATTTCAGAGTACCTCCCATCTCTAAGTTCACATTAAGAGCTGTCGGTTTTAGATAAACATAAATATACAAATAATTAGAATGCAGTTGCAGACACAGTGTGTTGCAGAGTCCGCAGCAAACACTTGCTGACATGACTTAGTTGTCCAGGGTGGCATGTGTTGAGTAGGATGGAGAAAACCTGTTCATTTCTAAAAATAGCCCTACCTGTTTTTTTTCTTTTTTTTTCTCCTTCAGAGACGAGCACAGTTATCTTCTGAACAAGGCACAAACCATTTTATTCTTTATCTGATAGTCGTTCTGCATGTTTTTCATGATTAATGCTAAACTACACTCTTTCTGTACTGTGTGCGATAGCATCACCTTTGGATCTTGAGTTCCACTGAATGATTCAGTTCCTGCTTTCCAATAAGTGGGAAAGAAAGGAGGACTGTTTGAAAACAACCCGGGCATTTTTCATAATATGGAAATAATTGCAAGTGGCTAATCTAATTGGCAATCCAATATTTGCTGCTAAGCTGCAAAACCCAAAGTAATATTCAGAGTAAGACACGCAGCTCAGTCCTTATCTCGCTGTGGTTATTGGCTTAGGGGGGTATTTAGAATTGAACTTGTGTGTGTGAGTTTGCGATGGAGTTTCCTATTGCCGTGTGAGGCTGTAAACCAGGTTTCCATTATGCTGCGCTGTTTGTACTCAGGACCTTACAAAACTTTTTACGGCCTTTAACCTAGATGACAGTGCTGGGGATTCATTACATGGCTGCCTAAGCACTTTCTTTTTATATCAAAATGATTTATACGTTCTGTACTTTTCCCATTTCCTTTCTGGAGAATGCCAGAACAGGAAGACCAGTGCAACAGTCGCTGTGATTGATACTATGCTTTTGAAGACAGATGGGAATTATTTAATGCTAGGGGACTTTCCAATTAGCTCTCCATCCTACCCACGTTTAGAATTATCAGCTGATTTTGTATGCCGAGTTAGCTCAGCAGCTCCCGTCGCAGCACCGCAAACTGAGAAGCTGATATCAAATACTTTACAGCTGATTATCAAATCACCTAAGCTGGAATGTTTTTCCAGATATTTGTTCAGGAGTGACCCTTGGTGTTTAAGATGTGTTACATCAGTAAAGGGCCACTCACCATGAGGAAATTTCTCCCAAGTTGTTAGAAGTGACCTTCTTTTACTAGCTGATCTGCCATTCCTGACGAGGGGAAGCAATTCTAAATGTGATTGATATTCTATGCTCATTGTTCTACCCCAAAACTTAGGTAATTTAAGTTGAAACATGCAGAAGCAGAGGTTTTAATAACTGTTAGGTGGTCAGAGACACTCTGGTCACTGGGCTGCTGAAATGCAGCACTCCAAAGCCTGGAGTATGGAAAATCCCAAGGTATTGCAGGCAGATGTGCTTTTTGGTGTTACCCCTGGAAAGAGTGGCTCCTGAAATCACCACTTTAACAAATGTGTTGGGTGATGAGTCTGATGCTAGAAAATAACTGCCCTGCTTTTTAAGGAGGAGGAATGAAACTGCTGTAAGTGAACACTGAAACTCTGTACCAGTTTCTAAGCCAGCCAGAAGCCGGCGCAGGCAGTGGTGAACATCGCTTCACTGTAAACAGAACACACACAAGATTTGCTCTCTAATGATATCCCGATAGTTTGCATAGTTTCCTTCTCTCCAGCTCTACCTGATGATAACATTAAGTCACCTGACAAGAGCATGTGATTTTAAGAATCTGGCAACTTGCAACTTTGGAAATACGTGGAGCTTTGGAAGAACTTGAGTAGTACAGGGACAGCCTGGCTTCACCTGCTTTGCTGGGAGATCGTATGCTACTGTACTGGTTTTGCAGCATTCCTCTCTGCTGAAAAGCTTAGCTCCTCCTGCGTTATCATTTTTATCTCCCATTCAGGTGTACTGTGGCAGAGACAATAATTGGAGTAAAAGATTTTCCTAGAAATACCCTTATCTGAAGAAGCATGTTTAGCAACTAAGTTTTTGTTTGCACGCAATGTACTTTTTTGCAAATATCCAGAAGAACGTGACACGCTCATAGAATCATAGAATATCTGGAGTTGGAAGGGACCCATAAGGACCATCAGTCCCACTCCTGGGTCCACACAGGACCAGCCCAATCAGAGCAGATGGCTGAGAGCGTTGTCCAGACGCTGCTTGAACTCAGCCCAGCTCAGTGCTGTGACCACTGCCCTGGGGAGCCTGTTCCAGGGCTCCCCCACCCTCTGGGTGAAGAACCTTCTCCTGATATCTAAGCTAAACCTCCCCTGATGCAGCTTCATCCCATTCCCGCGGGTTGTGTTGCTGGTCGCTAGAGGGAGAAGGTCGGCGCCTGCCCGTTCGCTCCCCCTCGGGAGGACGCCGTAGGCCGCAGTGAGGTCTCCTCTCGCTCCTGCACTTATTCGAGAAATGAAACTACTTTTCATTAGAAACCGTGTAATTCTATGTAAGAGGTATTTCTAGTATTTGAGATAAATAATCCTGATTGTCTCACTGCTGCTTGGCCATCCTGAAAAGAGACATGTGCCTTTTGCTTTAACAGAGAAATACGAAGACCACTGATAAATTGTCGTCTTTTTTTTGTCCCAGGTGATATGTCATTTGTATGTAGGTATAGCTTGTGAGAATTAATTACATTTTCTTAACTTTCTACTAGTCAAAGTAAAAAGACTGACAGGTAATGTGCAAAGCAATGTCAGACTTATTTTCTATGTTAGATTCACTGCTATCCTTCGCTTTTAGAGCTGTCTCAAGCAACAAATAATATCAAATCATTAAATTGTCATTAGTGAGTAGATTGTTGTGAAAAATCTCACATTTCTTTAAGGGAAAGGGAGAATAGGAGTGTGTGAGTCTAGAAATCCCAGTGAAATAAATTTCTTAAGAATGCCTTTGAAAATCTAATGAATGAGTGTCACCTATAGTTCCGTACGTACTCGAGATTAATTATTTTTAGCCAATCTTTTTTCTTTTCCTTGCAAATACTCATTTTGCTTTTGTTCAGCTAATCGGGTAACAAGTACCTGCCCATTGTTATCTCCGTGTCAACTTGAACGTTGCGCTGTAACTGAACTCTTTCTTTAACCTTATCACATGAAGAACTTTAGTGAATTGAAAATTTCTTGTATCTTCATAATCCATTGCTTATCTTTCATTGCTTAGGAGGTAAAACACCAACTGAACTCAACTCACCTAGAAGGTTTATACAATAATAGTACTCTGAAAACTGCTGGTTTAGTCTATTTAGATTCCCACATATTACGCAGGCATACTCACTTTATATTCAACTCATCCTACTGTCCACCCATTTTCATGCCTTCTCTCACCTGTTAAGAATCTAATCACAAGCTTTTTGCAGCAGGGACTGTAGGTTGACTCCAGCTCTGTCAGCTCCAATGGGAATTGTGTCATTGGCTCCTGTAGGTCAGGATTTGCTTTGTAACCTTCACTGTTTTTCTTGTCTTGACAAAGAGCATCCTGTGTTCTAGAACCCCCATTGTCAGTGTAACTTCAATAACACTGTATTGACATGTAGAAATTTACACACTCCTGATGTGAGGTCATAACTTGTATCTACCACGTTGATGTGAGGATGCCTGCCCCATCATAATAATCACAGATTCTGATTGATTTCTGTACTTGAGTATGGCAGCAATTGCTAAAATGCTTTTTTTTCTTATGCTGCTTATCATAAAGAGACTTAGTTTGTTGAGAGTTCCTGACATTCATACTGCGTTCAGTGTGTCTTATAACCTGGATTTTATTTTCACTCATTTGGAGATACCTTGCCTTTACAATAATTGAAAAAAAAAAAAAATTACAAAGGAGAAAATGTTTTTTGTGCTTTCATTTGTATTAGTTCATCTCTGGAGTCTGAGAGAGGTTTTCTTTCTTGTGCTGCATTGTGACCGAGATGTGACATGAACCCCCGTTCAGGCAGCTGCTTAGTAGTTGTCATTAAAACCATAGCTAATGCCGTCGGTTATTCAGTACGCCGCCTCCTTCTCCTCAGCACTGCAGTGTATCTACTGCTGCAAATCCTCCCTGTTTCTTCAGCTCCCAGGCCAGCGCCTGGTAAAGCAGTCTGCGTGCTCTGTGAAATACAGTTTTTAGACCCATGCAGATAGATTATTTTTTCCTCTCATTTTTATTTTATTTGTCAGAACTCTCCGCATCCTATTTTGGGTTAGCAGAAAAAGTCAAGTGGTAAAGTTGGGGCCTGCCTCTAGTTTTTTTCTTTTTAATCATCCTTCTGTCTCCACACACTTAGTCAGGATCTGCCTGCAGAACTGCCCTCTAGAGCTTTAGTTTAATCTGGCAACGTGGGCTTATGGAGAGCTGTGCCTATTCTCCTGGAGCTGCGGGGGAGAAAGGAGGAACAGCCGAGCCATGCTCTTGGTGCTGCGGAGCTGCACGTGCCTTTCCGAGGCTTCATGGGCAACTACAGACGTGATGCCAGGCCAGGTATCACATTCTGACTTAAAGAGTCGGGCAATTGATTTTAGTAGCTAAAGGTTTCTAAAAGCACCCTAGGACTTTTAATAGAGCATTGCAGGTAAACTGTTAGGGTTGGTTATTACATTCTGGCTGTTGCAATGGGTTATATCTGTCTATGGCTGTGAACACACAGAACAGCTATGGCACGTTGGAATTGCTTTCTTAGATCGGGGTCTTGCCTGCAGGGAGATGTCAGCGCTGTTTTTGTTTTTAATCCAAAAGAGGTTAGGTCTGGATATATCGACGGTGTTTCAGTGTTGAAAATGTAGTCCTCCTTAGATGTTTTAAGAAATCCTTTTTCTGGCATGTTTTTTTATTACGACGATTGAGCATTATAAGCCTGTTCCCATCTGATTCTGTTCGGCTTCTCTCTGTTTGCACTGTCTCTTCTATTTGCAAGTTTGCTCTTGCCTAATGTCAGTTGCGATCGCAAGCAGACTCGTGTGGCCTCGGCACTCGTACGCCTCCCGAATCCACACGTTCCCGGTGGTGCTCCTCTCCGAAACGGTCGTGATTGGATGCCAGGATGTATCCTAGGAGATGCTCCTGGCCTCCCAAAGCTTTGCAGTTTACATTATTAATGGCTGGGTTGTGGTTTGGGATGTTCATACCAACAGAGATCATGCAGGTCCCAATTATTTTTGCACTTGTCTCACCAATTCCCATTTACCACTCTAAGTCAGAAATTTTCTAAAGAGAAACAAAAGCATAGGGGTGGTTATCTGTTCTTCGACAGATATTTGAAGGGGGGAAAAGATTGAACAAAGCTTTGTATCGGCAAGCACTACATGGAAATTGGTTACGTAGAACTGATTCTTTAGAAAGGGATATTATTCAATGCCTTGTCACTTTATATCAGGCAGCCTATGATTTTGAATCATAGGCTGAAATCATACCGTCCTAAATTTTGCTTAGATATAACTTTATATAAATGAAATGTTGTCAAATTGAAGAAAGATAATTTTTTTTTTCCTTTCCCTTCCTTCTCCCTCCTTCCCCTGTGTTTTCAGGGAATCCAGGGAATGGATTGTGGCCCTTCTTTTTTTTTTCTTTTTTTTTTTTTCCTTTTAAAGGCCTGTTTCTTTTAGTGAATCTGACTGCCGTGCATTTGTTTTATGTATTCCGGCATCCTACAGGAAATGCATAAATGATTGTCAAAATATCAGTGGAAACGAAATGGTTCAGAGTCAATTTATTCACACTGAAATAGTTTTTGTGTCTACCCCTTGTTTCACAGGATCTCCTCTTAGCTGTATTCCTGATGTTCGTTATGTCAGACAAATGCTCGTGTACTGAATAGAGGTAATTAAAGATCAGGTCTGTCATGTCACGGCAGTATTTTTTGTATTCAGAGAAAGCACTTGTACTTGCTTTGTGGAAATACTGTGCCTGCTCTACAGCTACTCAGACTTCTTCATGGTTTTAGATCAGCTGCAAGTTTCCCTTTGGCTGCCCCAAACCATAGAAATTGAAGTAAGTACTTCTGTTAATGTGACAAGCTGCGATAATACGAGATGAAAGTGCCTTGCGTTACCCTGTCCACCACAGCCAGTGTCTGTTTCTGCATTTCCTGGTAAAAATCCCCCACTCTGTTGTAGTTACACATTCCGGCTATCAGATTATAGTAAATTAATTTCTTTTTGGGTTTGTATGTTTGGTCTGGTAAGGAACCACCATCCAGCAATTTAATTTTTACCATGTCACAAGTAGGGACCCATCCCCTTACTGGAAGTGCCTGGCTATCTGGGTTTTTTGAATGCGGTTCACCCTTCCCCTGCTGTTTGCCACTGTGTGGGGGCAAAGCGCCCCCCAGCCTGGCAGGGATGGATGGATGGATGGATGGATGGATGGATGGATGGATGGATGGATGGATGAAGCAGGTCATTACCAGCTTGCTACTTTTGCAGGGAGAGGAAGGGTGTGCGTCACCTCCATTTACAGCATGGAGGGTGCACTTGGCTACTGCAAGGTGCCTGTTGCACGCTCCACTGTTTGGGACCAAAAAACTGTGCCTTAGCTCAGTTGGAGCCCTTGCTCCTTTAAAAGGCCAAATACTGCTGCTGGAGAGGACGGGGGTTCCTGACTGTTTTGGCTGCCGCTGCAGCTCAGCAGGTTCCCACGGCGCAGGGAGCCCCACTCCTTCACATCAGTATGTGCGGGTTAGAACAAGACCAGAGGGAATAATAAAGTGGCACAGTGCTGTGTACAAGCGAGTTTCCAGTGCTGTCTTCACCTCTAAAGAACACAGATGAAAGTGGCATCGCACAAACCTTGTTAAAAAGAGAGAAGAAAAAAAAAAAAAAAGCCAACAAAAATGGGTTCAGGATCTGACATAGCTAAGTGTTGCAAAGCATTTTAGCATCTCTTGTGAAGTGCTGGCTGCTCTCAATTCTCACTTACTTTAATGGACATTCAAGACACTTAGCACCTTGCAGGAGGCGTTCAGCACTGGTTAGCATTGGTCCTTTCCTAGGTCTTCACTTCTGAAATAACCAGCTCTGAAAAGCAGAATAAAAGCTTATTTTGACAACCCGCTGTGATGTATGGGTCCAATTACTGAAGTCTCCAGACTCGTGTTGGTTCTGAAAATTTTTTTTGGATAGTAGAAGTATAATCTAAAACAAGGAATTCTCCTTTATATTACATTCCCTCTAGGCAAAACCAGTAAGTATAGGAAGGAAAGGAATTAATGGAGACTATAACTCATACTGGTTTTGTTTGTTCATACACGTTACATTGCTCTGCCACGCTCCCTCACTTTTTCTCATCATTCTTTCCCCGCTGCCACCTCTCCCTTCTCTTATCATATTTTTACATCAGCATATCTTTTTGGATTTCCTAGGATCCGCTCCTAATTTAATCTAATGCCAACAACATGGACGTTGGAGATGTAATTTACACCATCAAATTGAACTGAGGCCAGGCACTTCTCTAAGAGCTGCACCTGCTTTCTCTAGGCTGTATTTAGTGGAATTTTTCCTTTCATGTTTAATTCATATTCCTTCTGGGAAAATATTTAGCGAGCTAACAATTGAAGTTAGGGATAGGGGAACTTAGTACAGCTTGAAGTTCTGTAATGCAGATAAAACACTTTGCAAACGTTTTGGATATCACAAAATGAGTTTTGAGTTCTGTGAATTTCTCCCTCTGCTCATTCTCATTATTAAATCCATGTTCTTCTGCATTTCGTTTCCATTAAAAGCATATATTTTTCAGCCCAGGAGGGAACAAAAAAAAATAAAAATCACTGATTGATCACTGGCCCCTCCATCATACAGGAGAGAAATTTTGTCTTGTGATGTAATCTGCCATTTATAACTTAAAACATAAAAAGTGCTTAACTGCATGCTCAGAGGTGTATCAATGAGAAAAGAGCATTATTTATGGCTTTGAGGATTGCCTGATGAGCATGTGTTGTTATCTGAAGTTAATGTAATTTAGTCAGGACAACTCTCTATTTTTCTGTGGCCCTGCATTAAAAACCAGCTCATGCTTATTGTCAGCTGTATTGGAGCAGCTTCCTCTCCCTACTTTTGACACAGATCAGTGAAGACAGTTAGATGTCCTAAGGTACGTGGGATTAGGAGCAAGCCATCTATGCTTAGAAATGTTGTTCTTTCTCTCGCTGCCTAGTCTTTCATCCTTCCATTTTTCAAGAGCAGTTAATCCCTGGCAACAGCAATATACTTTTTATTGGGCACAAAACAAGATTCTGTGACTGTGTATTAAGAGCTCAGTCCTGAGAGACAGCAGGCGATAACAGGAGATGCTTCATGGTCAGCGCGTGGGGCAGTGACTCCGGCAGGCTGAGGTCCTTTCTGGCGCGCTCTCAGACTTGTTAGGTTTTCTAAATCAGATAATCACAGCTTCATTGTTGTCTGTGAAGTGGGGAAATAGTATAGACTTACACAAACCCAAGGTGATCAAAACCCTTTCATCTCTCCACAACGTTGTGTTGATTGTCCATTAGAAAACTGGGATGCATCAAGTTTCAAGACTTTTTTTTTTTTTTCTAGAAGACTGAGGTGATTTTTGACAGCCTTTTCTTCCTTTCATGGGAGCGAGGAGGAAGTTTTCTGAATCACGTGTAATGTAGTGGGTCAGTGGTTTGGACTGCTACAGTACGACAAACCTCTTCGTTGATCCCTGAGCAGTACCAAAAAGCTACCAGAGTTGTCTTGGTAGATCTAAGAAAATACATGAGCTAAGCATATTCGTCACTGGATTGCATGAAGACGCCTGGTACAAACCTCCTAAAAAGACTGGGGTCTGTAACAGAGCAAAAGGTGCTTTTCAAAATTTACCTTGCAATTTATTATCAGAATTATACTCCTATGTGGCTGTAACCTTTGCAAGGCCTTGTGTCAAAAATGATAAATGCTCAAATTGCGGGTAGGAGTCTATGTCTGCTGCTGTATTCCTGCTCAGCTAAACATCCAAGTACAGCATGTACTTCTTGATGGGCAACATAAGACCTCAAAGGGTGAACTTAAAATTTCGGGATGATTTTTTGTATTCTGATGTAGAAGGAAACAACTTGCTGTGTCTTTAAAGAGCCCATTGCGATAAAGCCAAGGAGGTAAAAAAAACCACAACAACAACAAAAAAACCAGGAACAGATTGCTCAGCCTGTGGCTGGACTGGTAGGAGCAATCTGCGCAGGATTTCTCCAGAGGAAAAATCTTGAGACTTGTGCCGCTGCGACACACGGCATAGAGTGTCAAACTGAAAATTGTTGAAGATGGAGAACGTATATTGGACTTAAGACAAAAACAGATCCCAGAGAGTTCTGCTTTACCTGTAATTATTCTGTTCAGCCTGCATCCTTCTCTGCAGCGTTTTTCTGTTAGAGATGAATATTCTGCTGAGCTAGTAGAGCCTGCGAAACTTTTACAGCTGGGCCTGTTATGCGAACAACCTGGTCATTTTTTGATTTGACTTTTAGTCTACCACCAAACTTCTCAGCTGCTTGGACTTTGGCTTATCCATATGTCCCATTTTCTCAATATTGAGGTTATCAAGTAATTGCTTAACTACTACGGGCCTGTCAGAGACTGTATCTTGGAACCCCAACCGACAGAAGGAGCAGCAGCCTTGTGGCTTTGTTGAAAGTCACCCATTTATGAAAACTGTGTGGTTCCCTTGGTTCGTCTTGCGGGGCACAGTTGATTCCAGGTGGAAATTTGATGCAAAATGTGATACTTTCCTGTTTTCATGTGTTCATGTTGTTTGCTTCTATAACTGTGACAGTGTCAGCAGCTCTGTGTTCGCTTGATGTCTTGCTCAGAAGTGAGGTATTGCCTCTCCTAGAGGAGGCACACAGCTGGAATAAGCACAGTGACTTCTCTGAACTGCGTCTCTGCTTGGTATGTTTTTCACTGTCTGGAATTTGTCACAAAATGGGAGAGAAGTGGCAACGAATGACAGAGGGCTAATGCCTCGGTTTGCAGAGTGCAGCGCTCCCTTTGCTTGCTGCCTGGGCTGGCGATGGCCAGCTGCCATCGAAGCTGAGAGCTGCTGGGAGAATGCACCTAAGTCAATCCACTCTGGGCTCTCCAGGGGTGTCGGCAGGATGAGGTAGCCCGGAAAAAGCAAAACCTGGATAAATGTGTAAATTGAACACAGTCAGTACATCCCCCTTCAAAATATTGGCAGCTGATTTCTGCAGGCATGAGGGCTGACTGAGCGGAAAGGCCGGACCGCTGGATGCCTGAGGCAGGAGCTCTGTATCGTGAGCACCACGACGCTGAGCCATGGCTACCAGTGTGGGAGGAAGATGGGGGCTTGTTTCATCCTCGGCCTAGAAAACCCGCTTGTGCTTACCAAGTGCTGTAGGTTAGAGCTTTTGGCTGCTGGTTTCATCCTCACCTCCTGTTAGATGTTTGCCTCAAGCTGATTTCTCAGAGCTCTTCCACGGGATGGCTAGAGAGACAGCATTCTCACAAAATTATTGGTGGGGTCAGCTCTTTGTAAGCAGAACCGGGACACAGCGTGTTTCTTTCAATAACATGCCATAACATATGCCAGGCAGGATTTTATGTTCTCGTCACATCTTGGATTAAGGCTTTCTTTTAGGGGGGAGGGTGTTTTTTGTTTTTAGTTTTGTTTTAAGTTTTTGTCTCTGACTTGAACAAGATATTTAGATTCTTTGGAGAACGAATCAAACACCACCTACTTCTCATGCTATTGAAAACTGATTCCGGATTTTGCCGTTCAGTGTTCCGTAATGCCAAGCTATGTACACGGCTTGTGGGCATGCGCGAGGCGTGACACTTGTTGAAAGCCTCATTCTCAAGTGGCTTAAAACTGTCTGGATCATTGTTCACCCTGTTCCCAGACTGTTTGAAGAAAATATCACTTTTATTTCTAATTAAAATGCCTGCAGATTAAATAGTGTGAGCTTTTGAAAGACTTCCATAGGGATCTGTGCCATTTGCAGTAGATATTGTCAAAGGAAGTCAACGAGCAATGACAGTTATGTCATCTTGTATCTAATTGCCTGAAATACATTGCTCTCCCCTTGCTTTCTTTGTGCATCTTTATAACTGAAGCACATAAGGCTTAATGCATTAAGGGACTTTCCTTCAGGAAACCATTTCTCATAAGAATAAAGTACTACAGTTCTGTAGATTTAGAAAAGTTCACCAGTGCTGTCACCCCAATTATTTCTTGAGAGAGAACAATGATTTCAAAATGTTCTAGGGTTTGTTGTCTGTTATTCAGAAACCTGTTTAAAGCACATACGTGAAGGTGAGCTCTCTCTTACCCAAGCATGAGGTTTACTGTTTTTTAAATCCTTGCCTCAGCTTCTAACAGTTACAAATGCATTTCCCAAAATAATTCCCACTGTCTTCTTCACTGGTCACTGCAACCTAAATTGTTGCCCCTCAATTGTTGCTGTGCCTCTTCCTGCCCCGCTACTCCCCAGCTAGCCACAGAACTGAAGCTCTGGTCCAAACATCAGCTCACATTTTGTTTTCAACACTCTCTATTTTTCTCTGGCTCTCCCAAATTCAGTTGTGGCCACCTCTTATCTTTTTGGGATGGTGCTGTAAAGGTCATATCCTTATCTCTTGCCTTAGCCATCTTACTCCTTTTTTTTTTTTGCACTGCCTTTTTCTAGCACAACAGATGGACCTGTTCTCTTCTGTGGCCTTTTTTTCCCCTGCATGATCCCACACTGAGACATCGGCTCCTCAGCTGGGATAGCCTCTCTGTTATATTCTGAGAGAAGACCTTTTACGCATCCTGCAAATTATTCCCCTTGTTCTCCCTGAAAACATTTGTTAAAATTTGTTAAACCCTTGAAGTCCTTCCTTAAAATCTCCTTTGGCATAATACTCGCAAAATAGTTGACATCTCTCTGTGCCCATCTGTTGTCTCTTATCTTATAATGAGGCTGTAAAATTCAGGACTATTTTTTTCCGTGTTCACCCAGCATTTCTTAAGTGAGCCTTGCCCATGTCAGTGACCTCTGAAGTACTGCGGCAGCTATTGTTGTCAGGGCCAGACAGGCTGGTGATAACTGAAGGGGGTTCTGCCTGTGCATTATTATCACGGTCTTTGCCATTAACATGCCCTTTGTATAACCTATTTTTAAATGACACTAGGGGGATGTTCCCAGATGGTGAGAGGCCTCTGTATTCCTTATGCTTTGCTGAAGTATACTACACATAGCATCCCTGGCAATCCAGAAAATACACCTTGTAGATAACCAGCTGTTCTTCGTTCAAAGAACAACAGGCTGAGATTGGCTGCTGGAAGTGTAAAATCTCATCATTATCTATGTGAGGCTCAGTCTAGTCTACTTCAGCGTAAGTCCTTGGAAGGAAGAGAAGGAAGAACTGTGTTCGTGGTGGATATTCATCACTGAAAAATAAAAACAAAGCAAAAATTATTTTACGATTAGTTAGCTGTTGTGCCCGTTTTATAATGAGCAGGCATTTGTCAGTTGCAGGTGACACCAAAATCAAGGTGTTTACAGACTGGCGGTGATTATCTCAGATTCAGAAAACCATATGGCATGAAAACTGCTGATCTCTCTCTCTAAAATGTAAGTGACAACAGTGCCATGCGTTTGCACAGTTATGATCAAAGGCCTCTTCCTTTTACTAGCAAGAGTCACATCTGTGTCTCTTCATTAATTGCCGATAACAGCACACATTCGAGGGAGTTTTATATGAACAGTACGGTTCCTCTGAGGCATCCTAAGAATGTCAGATTTACTCAGTAAGTGTGGGACAGCCGGGCTGGGCACACACCGGTTGTTCAGTGCGTGTCCCTCAGAAGCACACAGGTAGTGCTCCTGTTCCTGTATTGCTGCAGCAAAGAAACCGTCATGAATTTAAAGTGAGCTGAAACTACGGTAGGTCTTACTTGTTAAGACCTACTGCAGGCAATTAGGTTCCTGTTGCAGTTATTACAAGAAAATAGATTGACTCTTAAACTGAAGCCTGAAATAAATGAGATGTAGTTGTGCGTCATCGTTCATGCTGTTTATGCTGTGTTTTCCCATGATGACGACATTTGCTAGAGGCACAGCACGATGACAGTAGATGAGGGGCAAACCAACATCATCTACACAGAGTAAAGGCGTTACAAATGCTTTCCCCATCTTTCCTCTAGTTACAGATCCTTTATGTTTGTCCATACGTCAAATTTTTCCATGTCCTCACTCTCCTGTTTTTGGTTCTTTCTCTGTCACCTTTCATGGTGGAGTGCAGCCTGTTGCATACAGGCTGGAAAACTCTTGAAAAGTATTTCTGGGTTTCTAGTCTATGGAAGTTTACCTCATTCAGTAACGAGCCACCCCAATCAGGCAGAGAGTGTGCTACTGGCTAGGAAACCAATGTGTATATTATCAGGGTAAAAATAAGAACTCCTCTTCTCTTGACTAAACTGAAAAAGCTGGGCTGAGCTCTGATTCCTTTGAAAACAGGGCAACTTCATCCACTGATTTTAGCAGCATTCACTAAATTGTCAGGATGGCTTCAGCTACAGTTACCTTTCTGCTCTGCTGTTTCTCGTTATTATTAGATCTATGTAGCTGTTGGGTGTGTATTTTTTTTCCTAAGACTGAGCAGACTAATATCATCAGCCATAATTCTGTGGGTTTCTCCTGAAGCCATTACCATAATTAAGATAATGATATTTAAAGTGAATGTTTATTTCATACTACTTTGTGTGGCAAAATATAATTAGATGTTTGGCTGCATGTGCGTATGGTTGAAAAGGATTAATATTTTGAAAGAGGCTGTAAGTAAGTCTGAATAAAGCAGTAGTTTAGTACTTAGAGTGACTCTGAAACTTCAAGCAAATGTGCCATGAGTACACCATGAAATTTGCTAAGACAGAGTGAAAAGACTGAATTTGCCTCCACTTGAGGAATTGTTTGTCCAGAGCGACAACTGTAACTTTAAATTTACAAAATTCCCAGAAGTCTTGTGTTAACTGTGCTAAGCTAATCTTCTAAATATTTATCTGCCTTATATTTGAAGCTAAATAAAGAACATTTTCTTCTTATGCACTGCAGTGCAATGTGGGCTTTTCCCTGTAGGAGTTTATGTTGCCCACGTAGACTCTTAATGCTGTGAGATCCTGAGCACGAAAGCAGATTGCAAGTGAATGAATTCAGTTGGCTGTCTTGTGGTTCTAATCCTTCCTTTTCTATTTGAACTGGCAAGCTTTGGAAATGTTGATATCTTATGGTCAAAGTAGTTGTCGTCATGTTTCATGCTGACATTTTAGGCTTCACTTAATGCCATTTGGTTTTTCTTTTAGACAGGACTTCTATATCTTTTGAATGGTAGTGAGGATAAGACACAACCTGAGAAGATGAAGTGCACCTTTTCTGTATCTCACTTGGCATGTTAAAAAACAACAACAAAACTGAGTGGAAAATGAAAGGATGACCTATCTACTAAGTAACAACACTGCAAGTACTGTGAGGGTCAGAAAGCAAGAGAAGAGACAAAAGATTTAAGCTTTAGTCAACTCCAAAACCACTTGAGTGCTGATTTAATTATTTAAGTAGAATAGTTTATTCTACTTAATATAATACTACTAATATTTAAGTAGTAATGATGTCAGTTTGATATTAGGTAAAATGTTGTATCTTTGAGGAAACCCTTTCTTTTTTTCATACTCCCAAGAGCTCTTATTCTAACACATGCTTTCTTAGCCAAATCCTGAAAAAAACCTCACTTTTTCAACCATTTTAGCACACCCTGCATCGCTCATCCTCACCTTTCCAGATACCTCTGTTCTATCAGTAAGAAAAATGATTTCTCCATTTTCTGAGGATCAGTAATCCATGCAGATATTTATCCTTCTCTTTTTAGCAGTTTTGAACGCTGAACCACATCCATTTTTGTGAAAAGTCTCTGAAAGTTGATTTTTTTTTTTTATCAGCATTACTCTTTCTTAGAGTTTCTGGTTAAAATCTTCATCTCATATTGGCTACATCATTCACCTGTGCCTTCAGAATTTTCTTTTCACCTACTAGTCTAGTTTATCTTGGCTTTACTGTCTAGTTTACCCAGGTGAGACAGTTCACCTATTTTTCTATCTTGAATCCCACCATAAAATTTCAAATTTAACCCATTGGCATCATAGCTTTTGAGATATGTTGCTGTTATTTTAGTGTGTATTTTGTTCAACGATGAGCAATTTGTAGTGGATATCATTTGGGCCAGCTTCTGAAGACAGTATTCTCCTCCACTTCTCTAAGTACTTCCTTCCTTTACACCACATGAGTATTTATTGGTAAGCGTCAGTAATAAAGCACAATTCATGGCTGGCATACCTAACACGGCTGCCAATGTGTCTGCTCGCTAACAGCGCACGTACACCAAATGTACTGGTTGTGTGATGCCTCTCTGCCTGGTTACGAAGCACATGGGAGCAGTCGTGCCAATTCAGCAAGCTGTCAAAGTAACAGGTCGCATCCCAGACCCCATCAGCTCAACTGTGCTGATAATTTGGCTCATTCTCCAGTTCAGTCAGTGCAAGTCACTGAAATTCTGAGGATGTTTGATACAAATCATCAGCCTCACTGGTGGGGCTTAGCTGTACTCTACCAAGAGTCTGCCGAGCCCCAGACGTGAGTTTGAATGGGTAACTCTGCGTGTGGTATGGATTTGAGAAAGGTGGTGATGTACTTTATTCATTCAAAGTTCCTTCTAAGGCTCAAACACATACAGATTTCTTTGACAGAGCTATTGGTAGGAAAGTTGTAGGAGTTTATCTCTCTTTCACTGGTGTAACAGGGTGAAGTTCATGATTTTTTCTTCCTCAGAATTTTAGTTTCCTGATTACTATAATCACTAGTCCTTACTAATGGGGACTAGTAAGATAATGAAGTTCTACTTTCTACCACAGTTCAAAGCTGTAGAACAAAATATGTAATGCTTGGGATAAGGATGACAGAAACAGTAATTACTTCCTGTGAAAAGCAACCTAAAATATTAACATGAGGCAAAAAAAAAGGGCAAATGGTGGAAGTCATGTTTGTATTTTTCTTTCTTCAAGTGCACCGGTTTTTCAAATGGGCCTCTTGTGGGAAGACCATTCAGAAGCAAAGGGAAGGATGGATCATTTGCCATAGGGTCTGTGCCTGCGATGTGCAAGCAGGTTGGAGAGGAACCCATATTTCTGACGTGTGAATGACTGAGGCTAATTATTTCATTGAGTTAAATTATCAGAGAGATACAATCTGAGGTGGAATTGGATTCTGTAACTGCAGCTCTGTTCATATATTCTATTTTAACGAGGAAAGAATCAGCACAAATATTTAATAATTGTGTCCCCTAAGACTCGGTGTTTTTGTCATTACCTACTGTTTAGATTTCAAGATAATAGATTATATAGAGCATCTCCACCTGGGCACGTTAGCAGTTAATTTGGGAAAATCCGCACCAGTTAAGATCAAGGTGATGTCGGGTCTGAGCTCCTCACCGAGCACCTTTTGTGTGAAACGATCCCGTTTTGAACTGGGATGAGCATCTGAAAGAGTGACTGTTTGCTCATGCATACAGACGGTATATCGAGGCACAGGAGCTAGCAGTGAGGTCTGGCAGAGTCTGCTGGTGTATTTTCAAAGCAGGCTGGTCATCGTAGGGATATTCTGTTCTGGTTTTAACCGGCTTTAGTCTTAAATCTCTCTGTGGTTTTAATTTGTTCTCAGTTCAAGGCCTGCCCTTTAATGGAAATCTTACTCCCGTTGAATTTTGTAGTGAATTCAATGAAACTGGTTTTATTGCCTGTGTTTAGCTGTACTTCAAAGCATTTTGCCAGATTTGGTAGAATATAGGGAAAATAAAGGGAAATAGGCCATCTGTATGATTTATCTAGATCACGGACATACATGCCTCCCACCTGAAGATAGTTATGTGATAAAAATGGCTAATTAACTTGGGCTAATAAAAGGTACAATTAAGATTTTTAAAATTAGGCCTGTGAAGATACTTCTCTTAAAAAGATGTTTCCAGCCTTGTATTTTGATGTGTTTGAGGTTTTCCTTCAACGGAAATCAATGAAGTTCCACTGAAAACTGGAAACAGAAAGGACTGTGCTATTTTATGGGAGGGAGAGGCATAACGAATGTTGGTCTTTTACATGGGTGTGTGAGAGAGATGGTTCTCCAGTGGCCAAGCAAAAAGGGAAGGATGAGAATACTGCTATTACCAAATGCAGCAAGTGTCCTTTAGCTCTAATGATGTAAAGACAGAAGTTTTTGAGAGGAAGGGTAAAGCGTCCAGTTCTGGTGACTTCATTAATGACTACATTTGCACGTGAGCTTTATCTCAGTTACATATTTGTTAAAAATAAACCTAAGCAAAGGAGGTGGTGAAATACTGCAATCCCAATTTCTTGTGTTCCACATAAGCAGAAAGTATTTTAAAAAAGTGAAACCAAAAGTGCGCTAACATATAAAAAGCCTTTGTAAATATTTTTAATAGAATCAAGAGTGTTTGCAAGGCTGATCTCTAACATTACAAAGCATCAGAAAGTTATCCATTTGTTAAGCTGTTTGTTTTCAAAGTTACTGAAATCTGACATTACTTTTGACTGCTCCCTTTGTATCTGATGAGAAATGTGCAGATTACTTGACCTGGCTACATATGTATTTGAACTTTCTCTACAAAATGTATTGTCTTCCTCGTGTAAAAGAAAGAGAGTTTCAGCTGTCTTATGCTACTTGCTCTATACATGCAGGTATTTAAAACATCATGCACTAGTGTGTAGGTTTACTCTGAGATTTCTCCGAGAATCGTTCTTGACCGTGGTAATGGGCAGGTTTTAGAGGAAAAATTACTTGGAAATATAAGGCACGTTTAAGACTGAAATGGCTTCTTTTGTGGAAAAAGCTGTCTAGGAACTTCAGTGCTGGTGGTGTTTTTGAAAATACGTAGAATTCAGTAGACCCTAATAGCAGCAAATTATTTTTCAGTACGCATCTTTTAGAGTTCTGTTACTCTCGTTTTCCTCCACTTTCCTTCTTTGATTTACTGGCTTTGTGTGTGAGATTCAGTACGTTTGGGCAGATGCAAGCAGCTGGAAGTAATAGAGTTAGAGCACTTTGAAAGGCTGAATTTTCACAAGTGGTTTGGGGTTTAGATGCTGGGAGTCATTATCTGGTGCTTCAGAATAACATTTAGAGAACTTGCTCTCCTGGCAGAGATTTGAAAGAGGTTATTCATGGGTTGTATTTCACTTCTAAAAAGTTGAATAAAATTACATTGCATTATATTGTTAAATGAAGAAATCTGATTGAGCCATGCAGACACATTTTAGAATAATATGTATTCTAATGGCACAAATCGCTACTTTTATTCCATGTATTCAGAAAAACACATGCTCCCAGAAGCTTTGAGAGAACCCTTTTTCTTGCCAACTATATATAGTGTAGTGAGTGTTTCCTTTAAACTCAAGCCAACATCCCATGTAAACATGATAAAGTTAGCTATGGCAGTTTTATGGGGGAGCAAGAATTTGTGGTCTTATATTGTGCATTTTTTTTTGTTGCTGTGTTTCTTCCACGGCTATCCTTTCTAGGCTCTGGAGGTCGGTTTCATTACTTGTCATACAAACAAGTTTCCCTTGTTTTATCCATGCCTCTCTGTGATGCCGTGTCCTCTAGTTGTTTTATTTTATGTTTGCTTTCAGTAGGGTTTTTCAATACTGACAAAATCTTGAGGGGCACCTATTTGTAAGGCACACAGTGCATTATTTCCTCGTATTGTGTCCTCCTCCTCCTCTTTATGGCACGTCAGACAGAGCACTTCTTTCCTCACGAGCAGCATAGGGAATGGAGCCACCATAAAGCAGAATAACAGGCCCGGATTGTCTCAGTAGATGTGTGTTTGTTGTAATTGCCATTCCAGCGACGGTGCACCAGTTCTCACAACAAATTGCTCTGCAGACACGGGCGATGCGTAGCACATCTGGTGTTATCCTTTCCTTAGCTGTTTCGCTGTTACTTCTGCGAGGGAAATACTGGGTAACTTTTCCCACATCTGTCTATCTCTGCTCATAAGGCAGATTGTAGGAGAGCAGTGCCGTACCGATTATACACGCGCTTTGGATGCTGTTGTACACTGTCACTTCCAAACAGAAAACATAAATGTGTGCAACCTATAAAGGTACGTGAGAACATGTACTGTATCCCTGTCTTCTGCAGAGCCCAGATGGCGCGTTACTGAGACCTTCATCCATCAAGCTTGTGTTTCTATACATCTTTAAAGGGCTTGATACTGAATTCTTATAATTAAATTTTGGAATAAGAGACCATTAAAATAGTTTCAGCCCCTCCTCTTTCTGAATGAACCAGAAATGACAGTGTTGGGCTCCTTTAAAATGGGCGTGAATCAGTATAAATGAATATCAGCTTTTTAAGACTATGATCATCCAAAGTAACGTCTGCAGGGAGCTGGAAGCTGACAGGTCTTCGGCGCTGGATTTACAGGACAAATAACAAAATACCATTGTAGGCAAGACTCTGGGATAAGTCTGTAGGAGTGGTACAGAGGAGTCTGGAATTCATCAAAAGAAAAGGGGAAATGTCATGAGCTACATTTACCTCTAGTAAAAATACACGTGGTTTTAGTGGAGCCATAGCTGCTTAGGTGTTCATATTTGTAACTGTAGCGGCAGTGTGTGTTCAGGACCAGTTTTTTCCTCTCTTCCTCAAAAAGCTAAGATATCCAGGCAGCTCTATTGTCTAGCTCTGTTGCGATCCGTTTTGAGCTAATTTGGGGGGTTTTAAATGCACCAGTCTTTGAGGGAGTCTGAAAAGGTGATTTTAGAAAGATTATAACCTCCATGCTGCCTTTGTTTAAAGAGAAAACATAAGTTACACCCTGTTATTTGAAAATCTACTGCGTGGATGTGATTTAAAACCCACCTTTAACAGAAGTTGCATTTAAAAGATATCACTTCCATGTGGTTTCAAAATGATATCAAGATAAATCTTTCACTTCTCTGTATAGACTGAGTACTCTCGGGGGTAATTTCTAGCAAAATTTGGTGATGATTTCTATAGTTGATATATTCTACCTGGGGAAATAAAAAATGTGAAGTAAATGTTGGAATCAGCAGCTGAAATGGTCTCATTTCCTGCCAGACAATTTGCCTTTGGTTTGTACTGAAGTTGATGTCAGTCTGGAAAAAAATAATGCTCTGGTTTTACATTGCAGTTCTTTAAAAATAATTACCCTTATCTTAGATTCTGTTCAACTCTACTATTCCCAGTTTAAAAGAAATTGAGGTCAAAAGGCCCATAAATAACCATCTGGTCAGCAACAATACAGAAGAGTGATAGTATTGGTATTTCCTACAAAATTTAAGGTGCCAGCTGTCACTTGACGTTTGCCTACTCACACAAACAAATTCATTGGGAATGTTTTGATTTCCAGAATATTTTTATGTTTGCATTTGGAGTATGAAAGGAAAAGAATATCCCTTTTCAAAAGGGGAAAATAATAGATATACATATCTTAATCTGTTTTCCACCCGATGCTTTTGCTCCAGAAAATACCTTAGTTTTGTTTTCTGCATCCGCAGTTTAAGTACATTTACAAGTCACAAAAGGTCTAGCTGACAATGAAATATTCTGTGCCAGATGTCGTTTCTCTTTGGTGCTTCATATTACCATGTTGAAAGAAAAATAAAGCCCAAGTTGCTCAAGTAACAGATGTTTCTACCCATACCCACGGTCCATTTGCCAGTGTTAAATTAGACATTTTTCTCTTCTAGGGACCAGTCAATCTGAATTTTCCATGATTCCAAATTCTTAGCATCAGAAACCAAATGTTCATTGCAAACAGAGCTTTTTACTTACAGACTGTGAAATTCTTTCCTGAAAGAATCAATGACTCGTTTCGCTGTTCAGCTTACAAGTGCCGTGGAGATGACATTATTTGGATTGATGCAATACTGCCCAGCAGATTGCAAAATCCTTTCCACTTGTGGGGAAGCGCATGGGAACAGGTTGGTTTTGGGTCCTGGGGAGACAGTGAAACGCTATTTAGTCGAAAGATTCGAGCGCAGATTGTGGCATGCGGCGTATCCTAGAAAGAAGTGGTCAAGGTCTGGTGGCCTCAAGATGTGATTACAGATGAGGAACATTTCCATGGATGAGTCATCACCACTTTGACTGTCAGCACATTCAGCTGCTGCTGCCAACTCACCTCAAGGTCTCAGAGTGGAGTGGTTTTACTCTGAGAGTTGTTGGCCTTCGGAATCGCATTCTCCCCAATAAAGAAGTGGCGTTCAGAGGACGTACCGCTATTTGCATGCACAGTTCATCCTCTCTTGTGTGAGCATCCATTATTGGCTGGTGATAAAGGCAATTAATTGAATCCCATGTAGACCTTTGTCATGCTCCAGTGTAATGGCTCTTTTGTGGGAATTGAGGGTTTATTTGCAAAGACTTCAGTGCAGGATTTTGCCAAAATGGGTAAAGTCAAAGTTCAGAATTCTGCACTGTTTATATCAGTCTTATTTTTATATATTAAAAAGAGCATACATAGAATTAAAAATGTATATAAAGCCTTTTTCTTACATAAAAAGGTCCTATTTTAGGGAACTCTGGAAAAGTAGTTGTCAATTTGTGCTGAAGGCTGACCCCGCTCTGAGCTCGGTATTGATGGCTGCCTGGTCAATACAAGTTAAGAGGCCAAAGTTGCCACAAAGGATTGTAATTGCGTTATTCACTGCAGTGCCATTGGGTACAGAAGCTGTGTGCTCTAGGCTGGGCTAGACAGTGGGCTGTGTAAACAGAGGACAGAAATTCTGCTGCTTTCTTTAATCTCTTTCAGAAAAAATGAGAGAGAGCATGAATGAGGACAGATAGTGAATTTGGTTGTAAGAACGCGTGATTCTTGAGAAGGGCATCAGCGTATTTTACAAATATAATTGTAAAGCGCTACCGCCATGGCTATCCTATTTTATATTCACTTGAATCAGAATTCAGAACCGTTCAGAAAAAAGATTCCTAAAATCAAGGTTCATGACCAAATAGCTTGTAGCCAAATTGAGATGATGTCACTTACTTCAAGGCTATCTTAAAACTCTGTGGGCAGGGGGAGGCAAAGGAGCCACCCAAACTCCAAATGCTGTTAACTCCAATAATCAATCCCAGAAGACATTTACATATACAATTGGATTGGCTAATTAGAAGTTTAGCTCAGCTGCTGCCAATTAGGATGTGCTAATTTGCATAGGCAACTTGATTATGTAGCATTGTTAGAGGCTGCAGTAGGATTGCTGTCTGAGGAAGCTAAAAGAACACTTTTCTGCATTGGATGGATTTAGCTGATGTGAAGCCAAAGCATCTTTGGAGTATGTAACTGACAATGAATTCATAAATGTTTGCAATTTCTTCTTGTCGTATTTTTACTACATTGAACTTTGATGCAGGATATAATTTTTTTTGCTGAGAATTGAATATTTAGGAAGATTTCAATCTTCCAACCTACTAGAGGGAATGTGTTTGAGATGTCATGAAATAGAACTTTTATGGCTATTGCTTACCGAGAGGAGAACAGTGTGCCGTACAAATTCCCTAGAAATATGCATCATCTAGAATTCAAGTTTCTCCAAGTTACCTAAAGCCCTAAATTGCGTGGCTTTAAAAATAACTAATGATATAGCTTGCAAGGTTGAGAGACAGCAAAATGGTTCAATTTCAAGAAAATATATATTTCTGCAATGAGTGTCAGTATTTTCCCTTTATTTAAGGACATAGGCACATTATCCATTAGGATACGATGTGTTGCTCAGCACCAGTGACAGGCAGAAAATCATCGTGGTATCATCCCACTTCATTACCTGAGCACAGAGCTACAGGAGAAAACTATATGGTGCTTCTATGCAATTATCAGATTATTTTTTCTTCTGTTTCTGGCTTTTTAAGTGGAATTGTGTCAATTATAAGCTACAGAAATATAGGACTATATATCAAGAGATGCAGTATTAGAAGTTCGGATGCAACGTCAAACTTGGTATTGTTTATTCTGGTTTCCCAGCGCTGGATTTCTTCTCACTGCCTACTTTTTGTTTAATTGAATGCAAAATTACAAGTTTTCAAGTTGGAATTTGTCTCATTTAGTTCGAATCCTTTTCTGCTTTTTCTCCCATACCTGCGGCTGTCAGTACAGGTGGGAGCAATGTGCTGTTTCTGTGTCACAGAACCCCTCAGGCTGGTGAAAATGCTGTCAGAAGTAAAGTAAAATTTTTATGTTTCTGGAGAGCATTAATTTTATTGCAGCAAAGAACTGGTCATTGAAGTTTATGCTGTTATATGAAAAAAAAATCTTCCAAAGAGACGTTTCAGATTTTTTTTAATTAAAACTTCGTTTGGGATTGTTGTACTTACTATATCAGGTCATTCAGAATTTTTTTTGTTTGTTTGTTTGATTAATTACAGCCAAAGAATAACTTCAGCTTTGAATACTGAAATTTTGGTTTATATGGTATGTTTAGGCTTAGACATACAAGGGAAATACTAGAAGTTTAGAGGCTTTAGACTCGACCACTTTAACTTGAGTGCAGGGAGGTAATTAGAGAACATTGCGATATTGTTGGACGGCCAGTTTTATGAAGTGAACAGTCTGTTGGAGACTGGGCACATGATATTTTTTTTCTGCTCTTTTGTGTTTCCCTTCTGCACAGATTTGACAAAGGTCAGTGGTGAAATGGGTAGAAAATCTGATAACCCTCTTTGCTCTGCAATGTGGTGGCATTGTTAGAAAGTTTGGGCAGAGGATTTCAGGATCTGGGGCCATTAATTTGGCTTTTTTTGAGCAGTGACATTTTAAAAGTATTTAAGAAAAGGTGGGGGAAAAAAAGCAAGGCTAAAACAGCCAGAAGCGTTTGTTTTAGTTTTCGTTGAATTTGTCATCGGTTAAACTTTCCAATTTGAGGCATTACTCTAAAAGGAATTTGAGGGGCTTTGTATAGATTTTAGTCTCTGAACAGTTACATAAAACTTCTTTTTGAGCGTTGGCTTTTTTGCTTGCTTTGTTTGCATTGTGAGCTCAGCCTGGCTACGCTAGCAGCCTTTGAGAACATTCGTGCATATTTATGGACTCTGAAGTTTGAAAACATCAGATCACTGGGTTACGGTGAGGCTCTGGCCAAGTAAATGCACCATTGTTCATTCCAAATGTTAGCCAGAATGATAACATGCTGTTTCCATCGTTATTTGAATAAAAGAGCCATTGAAAGCTTTTTTTTTTTAAAATAATAAAAATCCCAATTAACCTAAAATATGGAGAATATAAGAAGTGTGCAGAAGCAGATTCCACATCTCCTTGTGAATTGTCAAAACTCATGTTAAAATGAACTGTTAGAACAGACATTGGAGCCAGGAAGTCATTTTTCCTTTCTAGAGGCCAAACTGTGCCTTGATACAAGGGGAAAATTGGGAGTGAGCCTCAGGGAGTGTCACTCTCCAGTGAGTCCTCAGTGCCTACAGTATGGGGAGGGACTCAATTTCCCCAGGAATGTTCTCAGTTCCTGTGGGTGCTCTCTAATTCCGTAGCTTTGGATGGAGGAGCTGAAGGAAGCTGGCCATGGAGCTTGTTTTTCTGCGTGGCAGGGACCTCTCTTTCCTGTGCCATGTGATGCCGAAGGTCCGTGCCATGCACAGGAGCTCTGCGGCCACTGGGAGAGTAACCCACCATACCAGATGTTTTGCTGGTGTACAGCAATAACAGGCATAAAAATTATAGAATCATAGAATATCCTGAGCTGGAAGGGACCCATAAGGATCATCAAGTCCCACTCCTGGCTCCATGCAGGACCAGCCCAATCAGAGCAGATGACTGAGAGCATTGTCCAGACACTGCTTGAACTCAGTCAAGCTCAGTGCTGTGACCAC